>OZ025812.1:759026-1101275 GCA_964019425.1 Flectonema sp. DT1601 | reverse complement strand
GGGTTTGCGGGTTTGCGGGTTTGCGGGTTTGCGGGTTTGCGGGTTTGCGGGTTTGCGGGTTTGCGGGTTTGCGGGTTTGCGGGTTTGCGGGTTTGCGGGTTTGCGGGTTTGCGGGTTTGCGGGTTTGCGGGTTTGCGGGTTTGCGGGTTTGCGGGTTTGCGGGTTTGCGGGTTTGCGGGTTTGCGGGTTTGCGGGTTTGCGGGTTTGCGGGTTTGCGGGTTTGCGGGTTTGCGGGTTTGCGGGTTTGCGGGTTTGCGGGTTTGCGGGTTTGCGGGTTTGCGGGTTTGCGGGTTTGCGGGTTTGCGGGTTTGCGGGTTTGCGGGTTTGCGGGTTTGCGGGTTTGCGGGTTTGCGGGTTTGCGGGTTTGCGGGTTTGCGGGTTTGCGGGTTTGCGGGTTTGCGGGTTTGCGGGTTTGCGGGTTTGCGGGTTTGCGGGTTTGCGGGTTTGCGGGTTTGCGGGTTTGCGGGTTTGCGGGTTTGCGGGTTTGCGGGTTTGCGGGTTTGCGGGTTTGCGGGTTTGCGGGTTTGCGGGTTTGCGGGTTTGCGGGTTTGCGGGTTTGCGGGTTTGCGGGTTTGCGGGTTTGCGGGTTTGCGGGTTTGCGGGTTTGCGGGTTTGCGGGTTTGCGGGTTTGCGGGTTTGCGGGTTTGCGGGTTTGCGGGTTTGCGGGTTTGCGGGTTTGCGGGTTTGCGGGTTTGCGGGTTTGCGGGTTTGCGGGTTTGCGGGTTTGCGGGTTTGCGGGTTTGCGGGTTTGCGGGTTTGCGGGTTTGCGGGTTTGCGGGTTTGCGGGTTTGCGGGTTTGCGGGTTTGCGGGTTTGCGGGTTTGCGGGTTTGCGGGTTTGCGGGTTTGCGGGTTTGCGGGTTTGCGGGTTTGCGGGTTTGCGGGTTTGCGGGTTTGCGGGTTTGCGGGTTTGCGGGTTTGCGGGTTTGCGGGTTTGCGGGTTTGCGGGTTTGCGGGTTTGCGGGTTTGCGGGTTTGCGGGTTTGCGGGTTTGCGGGTTTGCGGGTTTGCGGGTTTGCGGGTTTGCGGGTTTGCGGGTTTGCGGGTTTGCGGGTTTGCGGGTTTGCGGGTTTGCGGGTTTGCGGGTTTGCGGGTTTGCGGGTTTGCGGGTTTGCGGGTTTGCGGGTTTGCGGGTTTGCGGGTTTGCGGGTTTGCGGGTTTGCGGGTTTGCGGGTTTGCGGGTTTGCGGGTTTGCGGGTTTGCGGGTTTGCGGGTTTGCGGGTTTGCGGGTTTGCGGGTTTGCGGGTTTGCGGGTTTGCGGGTTTGCGGGTTTGCGGGTTTGCGGGTTTGCGGGTTTGCGGGTTTGCGGGTTTGCGGGTTTGCGGGTTTGCGGGTTTGCGGGTTTGCGGGTTTGCGGGTTTGCGGGTTTGCGGGTTTGCGGGTTTGCGGGTTTGCGGGTTTGCGGGTTTGCGGGTTTGCGGGTTTGCGGGTTTGCGGGTTTGCGGGTTTGCGGGTTTGCGGGTTTGCGGGTTTGCGGGTTTGCGGGTTTGCGGGTTTGCGGGTTTGCGGGTTTGCGGGTTTGCGGGTTTGCGGGTTTGCGGGTTTGCGGGTTTGCGGGTTTGCGGGTTTGCGGGTTTGCGGGTTTGCGGGTTTGCGGGTTTGCGGGTTTGCGGGTTTGCGGGTTTGCGGGTTTGCGGGTTTGCGGGTTTGCGGGTTTGCGGGTTTGCGGGTTTGCGGGTTTGCGGGTTTGCGGGTTTGCGGGTTTGCGGGTTTGCGGGTTTGCGGGTTTGCGGGTTTGCGGGTTTGCGGGTTTGCGGGTTTGCGGGTTTGCGGGTTTGCGGGTTTGCGGGTTTGCGGGTTTGCGGGTTTGCGGGTTTGCGGGTTTGCGGGTTTGCGGGTTTGCGGGTTTGCGGGTTTGCGGGTTTGCGGGTTTGCGGGTTTGCGGGTTTGCGGGTTTGCGGGTTTGCGGGTTTGCGGGTTTGCGGGTTTGCGGGTTTGCGGGTTTGCGGGTTTGCGGGTTTGCGGGTTTGCGGGTTTGCGGGTTTGCGGGTTTGCGGGTTTGCGGGTTTGCGGGTTTGCGGGTTTGCGGGTTTGCGGGTTTGCGGGTTTGCGGGTTTGCGGGTTTGCGGGTTTGCGGGTTTGCGGGTTTGCGGGTTTGCGGGTTTGCGGGTTTGCGGGTTTGCGGGTTTGCGGGTTTGCGGGTTTGCGGGTTTGCGGGTTTGCGGGTTTGCGGGTTTGCGGGTTTGCGGGTTTGCGGGTTTGCGGGTTTGCGGGTTTGCGGGTTTGCGGGTTTGCGGGTTTGCGGGTTTGCGGGTTTGCGGGTTTGCGGGTTTGCGGGTTTGCGGGTTTGCGGGTTTGCGGGTTTGCGGGTTTGCGGGTTTGCGGGTTTGCGGGTTTGCGGGTTTGCGGGTTTGCGGGTTTGCGGGTTTGCGGGTTTGCGGGTTTGCGGGTTTGCGGGTTTGCGGGTTTGCGGGTTTGCGGGTTTGCGGGTTTGCGGGTTTGCGGGTTTGCGGGTTTGCGGGTTTGCGGGTTTGCGGGTTTGCGGGTTTGCGGGTTTGCGGGTTTGCGGGTTTGCGGGTTTGCGGGTTTGCGGGTTTGCGGGTTTGCGGGTTTGCGGGTTTGCGGGTTTGCGGGTTTGCGGGTTTGCGGGTTTGCGGGTTTGCGGGTTTGCGGGTTTGCGGGTTTGCGGGTTTGCGGGTTTGCGGGTTTGCGGGTTTGCGGGTTTGCGGGTTTGCGGGTTTGCGGGTTTGCGGGTTTGCGGGTTTGCGGGTTTGCGGGTTTGCGGGTTTGCGGGTTTGCGGGTTTGCGGGTTTGCGGGTTTGCGGGTTTGCGGGTTTGCGGGTTTGCGGGTTTGCGGGTTTGCGGGTTTGCGGGTTTGCGGGTTTGCGGGTTTGCGGGTTTGCGGGTTTGCGGGTTTGCGGGTTTGCGGGTTTGCGGGTTTGCGGGTTTGCGGGTTTGCGGGTTTGCGGGTTTGCGGGTTTGCGGGTTTGCGGGTTTGCGGGTTTGCGGGTTTGCGGGTTTGCGGGTTTGCGGGTTTGCGGGTTTGCGGGTTTGCGGGTTTGCGGGTTTGCGGGTTTGCGGGTTTGCGGGTTTGCGGCGGTTTGCGGGTTTGCGGGTTTGCGGGTTTGCGGGTTTGCGGGTTTGCGGGTTTGCGGGTTTGCGGGTTTGCGGGTTTGCGGGTTTGCGGGTTTGCGGGTTTGCGGGTTTGCGGGTTTGCGGGTTTGCGGGTTTGCGGGTTTGCGGGTTTGCGGGTTTGCGGGTTTGCGGGTTTGCGGGTTTGCGGGTTTGCGGGTTTGCGGGTTTGCGGGTTTGCGGGTTTGCGGGTTTGCGGGTTTGCGGGTTTGCGGGTTTGCGGGTTTGCGGGTTTGCGGGTTTGCGGGTTTGCGGGTTTGCGGGTTTGCGGGTTTGCGGGTTTGCGGGTTTGCGGGTTTGCGGGTTTGCGGGTTTGCGGGTTTGCGGGTTTGCGGGTTTGCGGGTTTGCGGGTTTGCGGGTTTGCGGGTTTGCGGGTTTGCGGGTTTGCGGGTTTGCGGGTTTGCGGGTTTGCGGGTTTGCGGGTTTGCGGGTTTGCGGGTTTGCGGGTTTGCGGGTTTGCGGGTTTGCGGGTTTGCGGGTTTGCGGGTTTGCGGGTTTGCGGGTTTGCGGGTTTGCGGGTTTGCGGGTTTGCGGGTTTGCGGGTTTGCGGGTTTGCGGGTTTGCGGGTTTGCGGGTTTGCGGGTTTGCGGGTTTGCGGGTTTGCGGGTTTGCGGGTTTGCGGGTTTGCGGGTTTGCGGGTTTGCGGGTTTGCGGGTTTGCGGGTTTGCGGGTTTGCGGGTTTGCGGGTTTGCGGGTTTGCGGGTTTGCGGGTTTGCGGGTTTGCGGGTTTGCGGGTTTGCGGGTTTGCGGGTTTGCGGGTTTGCGGGTTTGCGGGTTTGCGGGTTTGCGGGTTTGCGGGTTTGCGGGTTTGCGGGTTTGCGGGTTTGCGGGTTTGCGGGTTTGCGGGTTTGCGGGTTTGCGGGTTTGCGGGTTTGCGGGTTTGCGGGTTTGCGGGTTTGCGGGTTTGCGGGTTTGCGGGTTTGCGGGTTTGCGGGTTTGCGGGTTTGCGGGTTTGCGGGTTTGCGGGTTTGCGGGTTTGCGGGTTTGCGGGTTTGCGGGTTTGCGGGTTTGCGGGTTTGCGGGTTTGCGGGTTTGCGGGTTTGCGGGTTTGCGGGTTTGCGGGTTTGCGGGTTTGCGGGTTTGCGGGTTTGCGGGTTTGCGGGTTTGCGGGTTTGCGGGTTTGCGGGTTTGCGGGTTTGCGGGTTTGCGGGTTTGCGGGTTTGCGGGTTTGCGGGTTTGCGGGTTTGCGGGTTTGCGGGTTTGCGGGTTTGCGGGTTTGCGGGTTTGCGGGTTTGCGGGTTTGCGGGTTTGCGGGTTTGCGGGTTTGCGGGTTTGCGGGTTTGCGGGTTTGCGGGTTTGCGGGTTTGCGGGTTTGCGGGTTTGCGGGTTTGCGGGTTTGCGGGTTTGCGGGTTTGCGGGTTTGCGGGTTTGCGGGTTTGCGGGTTTGCGGGTTTGCGGGTTTGCGGGTTTGCGGGTTTGCGGGTTTGCGGGTTTGCGGGTTTGCGGGTTTGCGGGTTTGCGGGTTTGCGGGTTTGCGGGTTTGCGGGTTTGCGGGTTTGCGGGTTTGCGGGTTTGCGGGTTTGCGGGTTTGCGGGTTTGCGGGTTTGCGGGTTTGCGGGTTTGCGGGTTTGCGGGTTTGCGGGTTTGCGGGTTTGCGGGTTTGCGGGTTTGCGGGTTTGCGGGTTTGCGGGTTTGCGGGTTTGCGGGTTTGCGGGTTTGCGGGTTTGCGGGTTTGCGGGTTTGCGGGTTTGCGGGTTTGCGGGTTTGCGGGTTTGCGGGTTTGCGGGTTTGCGGGTTTGCGGGTTTGCGGGTTTGCGGGTTTGCGGGTTTGCGGGTTTGCGGGTTTGCGGGTTTGCGGGTTTGCGGGTTTGCGGGTTTGCGGGTTTGCGGGTTTGCGGGTTTGCGGGTTTGCGGGTTTGCGGGTTTGCGGGTTTGCGGGTTTGCGGGTTTGCGGGTTTGCGGGTTTGCGGGTTTGCGGGTTTGCGGGTTTGCGGGTTTGCGGGTTTGCGGGTTTGCGGGTTTGCGGGTTTGCGGGTTTGCGGGTTTGCGGGTTTGCGGGTTTGCGGGTTTGCGGGTTTGCGGGTTTGCGGGTTTGCGGGTTTGCGGGTTTGCGGGTTTGCGGGTTTGCGGGTTTGCGGGTTTGCGGGTTTGCGGGTTTGCGGGTTTGCGGGTTTGCGGGTTTGCGGGTTTGCGGGTTTGCGGGTTTGCGGGTTTGCGGGTTTGCGGGTTTGCGGGTTTGCGGGTTTGCGGGTTTGCGGGTTTGCGGGTTTGCGGGTTTGCGGGTTTGCGGGTTTGCGGGTTTGCGGGTTTGCGGGTTTGCGGGTTTGCGGGTTTGCGGGTTTGCGGGTTTGCGGGTTTGCGGGTTTGCGGGTTTGCGGGTTTGCGGGTTTGCGGGTTTGCGGGTTTGCGGGTTTGCGGGTTTGCGGGTTTGCGGGTTTGCGGGTTTGCGGGTTTGCGGGTTTGCGGGTTTGCGGGTTTGCGGGTTTGCGGGTTTGCGGGTTTGCGGGTTTGCGGGTTTGCGGGTTTGCGGGTTTGCGGGTTTGCGGGTTTGCGGGTTTGCGGGTTTGCGGGTTTGCGGGTTTGCGGGTTTGCGGGTTTGCGGGTTTGCGGGTTTGCGGGTTTGCGGGTTTGCGGGTTTGCGGGTTTGCGGGTTTGCGGGTTTGCGGGTTTGCGGGTTTGCGGGTTTGCGGGTTTGCGGGTTTGCGGGTTTGCGGGTTTGCGGGTTTGCGGGTTTGCGGGTTTGCGGGTTTGCGGGTTTGCGGGTTTGCGGGTTTGCGGGTTTGCGGGTTTGCGGGTTTGCGGGTTTGCGGGTTTGCGGGTTTGCGGGTTTGCGGGTTTGCGGGTTTGCGGGTTTGCGGGTTTGCGGGTTTGCGGGTTTGCGGGTTTGCGGGTTTGCGGGTTTGCGGGTTTGCGGGTTTGCGGGTTTGCGGGTTTGCGGGTTTGCGGGTTTGCGGGTTTGCGGGTTTGCGGGTTTGCGGGTTTGCGGGTTTGCGGGTTTGCGGGTTTGCGGGTTTGCGGGTTTGCGGGTTTGCGGGTTTGCGGGTTTGCGGGTTTGCGGGTTTGCGGGTTTGCGGGTTTGCGGGTTTGCGGGTTTGCGGGTTTGCGGGTTTGCGGGTTTGCGGGTTTGCGGGTTTGCGGGTTTGCGGGTTTGCGGGTTTGCGGGTTTGCGGGTTTGCGGGTTTGCGGGTTTGCGGGTTTGCGGGTTTGCGGGTTTGCGGGTTTGCGGGTTTGCGGGTTTGCGGGTTTGCGGGTTTGCGGGTTTGCGGGTTTGCGGGTTTGCGGGTTTGCGGGTTTGCGGGTTTGCGGGTTTGCGGGTTTGCGGGTTTGCGGGTTTGCGGGTTTGCGGGTTTGCGGGTTTGCGGGTTTGCGGGTTTGCGGGTTTGCGGGTTTGCGGGTTTGCGGGTTTGCGGGTTTGCGGGTTTGCGGGTTTGCGGGTTTGCGGGTTTGCGGGTTTGCGGGTTTGCGGGTTTGCGGGTTTGCGGGTTTGCGGGTTTGCGGGTTTGCGGGTTTGCGGGTTTGCGGGTTTGCGGGTTTGCGGGTTTGCGGGTTTGCGGGTTTGCGGGTTTGCGGGTTTGCGGGTTTGCGGGTTTGCGGGTTTGCGGGTTTGCGGGTTTGCGGGTTTGCGGGTTTGCGGGTTTGCGGGTTTGCGGGTTTGCGGGTTTGCGGGTTTGCGGGTTTGCGGGTTTGCGGGTTTGCGGGTTTGCGGGTTTGCGGGTTTGCGGGTTTGCGGGTTTGCGGGTTTGCGGGTTTGCGGGTTTGCGGGTTTGCGGGTTTGCGGGTTTGCGGGTTTGCGGGTTTGCGGGTTTGCGGGTTTGCGGGTTTGCGGGTTTGCGGGTTTGCGGGTTTGCGGGTTTGCGGGTTTGCGGGTTTGCGGGTTTGCGGGTTTGCGGGTTTGCGGGTTTGCGGGTTTGCGGGTTTGCGGGTTTGCGGGTTTGCGGGTTTGCGGGTTTGCGGGTTTGCGGGTTTGCGGGTTTGCGGGTTTGCGGGTTTGCGGGTTTGCGGGTTTGCGGGTTTGCGGGTTTGCGGGTTTGCGGGTTTGCGGGTTTGCGGGTTTGCGGGTTTGCGGGTTTGCGGGTTTGCGGGTTTGCGGGTTTGCGGGTTTGCGGGTTTGCGGGTTTGCGGGTTTGCGGGTTTGCGGGTTTGCGGGTTTGCGGGTTTGCGGGTTTGCGGGTTTGCGGGTTTGCGGGTTTGCGGGTTTGCGGGTTTGCGGGTTTGCGGGTTTGCGGGTTTGCGGGTTTGCGGGTTTGCGGGTTTGCGGGTTTGCGGGTTTGCGGGTTTGCGGGTTTGCGGGTTTGCGGGTTTGCGGGTTTGCGGGTTTGCGGGTTTGCGGGTTTGCGGGTTTGCGGGTTTGCGGGTTTGCGGGTTTGCGGGTTTGCGGGTTTGCGGGTTTGCGGGTTTGCGGGTTTGCGGGTTTGCGGGTTTGCGGGTTTGCGGGTTTGCGGGTTTGCGGGTTTGCGGGTTTGCGGGTTTGCGGGTTTGCGGGTTTGCGGGTTTGCGGGTTTGCGGGTTTGCGGGTTTGCGGGTTTGCGGGTTAAGGACTCGCCGACCAGCCTAAGTTGGAGCACCGCACCGATCCAACCTCGCAGCTCACGCACAACCGAAGGCGGCACAACAACTCGATCCTCCACCACCCTCACACCCCTGTTCAATCCATTCGACACTCGACGGAGGAACTTGAGCGCGAACCAAAAGCTGCCCGGAGACACGCCCGCCACAGCCGAAGCGTGTAGCAGCCTGCCCCCGAGCGACTCCAGGTCACCAGCCGTAATCCCAACAAAATCGACCCGTCCCACCTTCTCGCGTATCTTAGACGCCACAACCACCGTGTCTGCGTCATGGTCAAAGTCGACCCCCAAGAAGGTATACCGCCTCACCGCCGTGTGGCTATCCGCTTCCTTCCAGGTCAAGCGGAACTCGGACGCAGCCCCATCCAGATTCACGGTCGCCGCCAAAACCGCTTCCTCCGTCCCCACATAACGGATGTTGTCCACAAAAACGTCCACCTTCACACCCTTCGCCGCCCACCTACCAGATACATACGCAGGATCCCCCGCAGCCGCCGCCGCCAAGGTGTGCATAATCTCAGGCGCACACGCATGGCCCATTGGCAGCCTGCACAGTTCAAACCAACTCCCCTCCGAGGTCTGGAAACGAAACAAGTCCCTCGCGTCCTCTGGTATCTCTATGGCGTAGAAGCCGGTCCTGAAATCCCTCGTCGATCCACACTGCTCCCTCACCTGTTCAAGGTACTGGGAGATGTGGCCCAAAGGAACCTTGGGCTCATAAACCCCCTCCAACCTATCATTCGCATCACGGGTCCAAAGGATAAACCGTTGTCGAAGGCCCTCCGGTTTCTCCTCCAACACTGTGAACGGCACGTTCGTCGTACGACCCGGGCCCTCCGCCGCCCGCGCCACCCCGTGCTGACACAACTCCCTCGCATGTCGCAATGCAAATGATGATGGCGCCCGTCTACCAGCATCCGTCGTCACCGTCGGTGCAAAGGTCATATCCCACACCTCATCGAAACGTCCACGGGCCTCCTCCGAAAGACGCCTTCGCAGCCCACCGACATCCATCGTACACACCCCACTCACGTGCAGAGGTGAATGCATCTCCGTCTCAGTAACCGGCAATCGCGTCCGTTTCCCCTTCCGCACGATACTGTGTCTTGTCGCCCCTGGCACACTCCTGATCCTCCGATTCAAAGCAGCTGTGTCACCTTCCAAGTCTGCAGCGCACGAGCCATGTCCACCAGGTTTGACGAATACCTGAGAGTCACCCCCGCCAACTGAACACCGTCCTCCTTGTGTTTCAACAGACGAGACACCAAATGCCCCTCGGCCAGCCTTCCCTCTGCCAACGCCTTCACCAGAACCGCCGCCGCGCCCCGCTTTACGGAGTGGCCCGTAAAACCCTCCATACCCGGAGTTCTTCGCCAAACCGACGCGATCCTCTCGGTGTTGACGTCCGTGAGGCGCTCGAATGGACGAAGAAAGCGCACCAATACCGCGATTTCTCCCACCAGATCTCCGCGAATAACCGACCATCTCGAAGGCACGTAAGGATCCGCCCGTCTGTGCTTCGGAAGTGTTCCCCAATCGACGATCACCTCCCCGTCCTCTACCAACAAGAAGTGATCCGAAGTGAGAGCGTGCACCTCTCCCCACCGAGACGCGGTCTTCCAACACACGAGCGCCGCCAACCGGATGCGAGCCTCTTGCGAGCCTGCCCAAGTCAGCAGTTCCTGTTTGCCCATCGGCAGCGCCTGCACCCGCGGAATCGTTCCTCCCGCAGCTCGCAGCGCGCCTGCCAAGCTCAACAACGGCTGGTTCGATAATCCGAGGTGGCGAAAAATCCCCGACAAAGCCTTTGCGTACTGCAACTGGCCTTGGGACGCCACGCCCGTAGCAACCACGAACAAAGCCGCTGTCTCTGCAGACATAGGGAGCTGTTGGTCCGCCGCCCAACGCTGCAACCTTGCCCAGAGGTTTCGGCGCTTCGCAGACGTTTCCGACGCCCACATCGAGGCAATGACGACCCCTAGTCGCTCCAAGGCTTCGTCCCGATCCACTCCCACCTCCTCGGTCCGGGGCTTCCGTTGTCCAACTCCTCCGGCTACGTGCTCCAGGACTACCTGTCCGAACAACGACGGGACCTCGTCCAGACCATCTCTCCACCCTCGTTTTCGGGATGTTTTTCCAACTGACCGTCCGAGAAGGTCCGCGTCGGACGCCAACGCCTTGCGCGGCAACGTTGTTCCGACGACGACGTCCACCCGTCGCTCCCCTACCAAGCCAGCCCCCGTGCCGGCCGCCAAGCAGGCAAGGACTCAATGACCCTTGCCTGCGGGACCGTTTTTTGCTGGTCCTGTGTACGGCCTCCAACCAGTCCTCGGCACCATTGCCGGTCCCGTAGTCGTCTTTCTCACAGGCTTCACTTGCATACCGGCCTTCCTTGCCTTCGCCGTCGACTGGTCCAACTCCTCCTCACCCAATTGTTGAAGGTATCTCTCCCCGCCCAACCATCCATGCCCAGCCCTAATCGACTGGTACTCCAACAACCGGTGTAGCTCCTTGAGCGTCGCACCTGTTCCTCCCGCAATTGTTGCCATTGCAGTTTCGGCCAACCTGCTCACCATCTCCTTCCCAACCGACGATGTACCCACCGAATATCTTTGCACAATTGCCTGTTGCAAGAAGTCGCGCTGCATTTGTCCCTGCTCCCCGTAAGCTGCCCACTCTCCAGGCAAGACCGCCACCTGCGTCACCGGCCTCTCTGGCCCCATTTTCTCCGGGTTCCAATGACCAACGGTCCAGCCCTCATCCTCAAACTGTTCCGGTGTCAGCTCGAACATGGCATCAGCCTTCCCAACCAACACAAGAGTCACCTTCTCCCCCTCCAAATCCACAACCATCCCCTTGTTCCCTACCCTCCGCACCTTCACTCCTGGAATCAGTGCCTTTGGGAAACGTACATTCTTCTCCTTCTTCCCTGCCACATGTTCCACCAAACTCCCCGTGCTGTTGGCAAAGCGCCCAATAGCTTCGGCCAACCCTTCAGGTGCCTGTTCTCTCTGCTGAAATTGGTGTTGAAACTGTTGTGTCTGTTGCTGTAACTGCAGCTGCTGTTGTAAATGCTGCTGCTGTTGTACCTGCTGCTGCTGTTGTAAACTCAACTGCTGCTGCAACATGTCACATCGCTTTTGAAGTCCCACCAGGTCCTCCGCCTGTGGTGCCGCCGCGAAAGACTCCGCTTGCTGTTGATTCGCTAGCGTCTGTTGATGAACCTGCTGCTCCAACTGACGCTGTTGATTGAGCATCGAATCCAAAATAGCCTGCTGCTCCCCAGCCTTCTTGAACTGTTCCTTCTGCTCCGCTACCAATCTCTCCTGATGTAGTTGCTGTTGTTCCAACAAGGCTTGCTGTTGCAGGTGCTGGTTCCTCCGAGCTTCTTGGTGCCCATCCTGGGACGCGAGCATTTTGTCCACTGCCCGCTGCCGCTCGGCTTGTGAACGCTCAAACGCGGCGCGATCCTTCTGCTGCTGCAAAAGCTCTTGCTGCTGCCTTTCCAGCATTCCCTGCTGCACCAACAGTCTCTTCCGCTGTTCCTCCCCCTGTCGCCCCACCTCCTCCATTATGGATGCGACCTCCTCCTCCGTCTTCACCTGTCGTGAGCAGACCTCGTCCACCACCAAACCGGCATGATCTTGCCATTCCCCCACATCGTTGAGCGCCCTTGCCGCAGCCGCGCCCACTTCCTTCACCTCCTTCAACGACTCCGCAGCCTTCTGTTGCTCCGTCTGCACTTCAGTAAAAGCAGCCGAGGTTGCCGCAATCACCTTCTCCACCCTCTTTTCTGTCTTCATCTGGCCAGCCGTTTGCTGCTGCAAGGTGGCCATGTTCTCCTTCCGGAGCCTACCCACCGCCATACTTGTGGCCTTGGCAAGCCCAACAACTTCAGGGTTCTGCAAAGAAGCATCATCCTCCAACTGCGGTGGCGTTATCCCATCATGGGGCTCCACCACCGTTACAACGCCCCTCAAAGGCGTCAACACCCCAGGCTCCCCTGGCAGCAGTTGAGCCTTCATCATTCTTTCTTTGAATGGCCCTGGTGCCTTCTCCGCCAGCATCGTCAATATGACGAATACCGCTCGCGCCGACAACACAGGCAGCGTGCCCTCCGCCACGTCCAAGCAGCACGCCAGCAACCGATCGTTGCTCTTCCTCCTCCCGTCCCGGTCGTCCTCCTTCGTTGTAGCCAACCAAATGAGGTTGGCCTCTGCCTCACCCAGGCACCTCACCAACACCCCCTGCCTATAGGTCAGGCTCACCTTCGTCCGGGTCAGTTGGCCCAGAATCGGCCGCAAGTTCTCTGCCAAAGAACTTGGCACACTGAAGTCGTAATAGACTTCGGCCATTGTTTTTCCTTTATCCTGTACCACAAACTACAGAAGAATGAACATTAAGAGAGAGGTAGAGTGAACGCAAAGCAAACACAAAGCTAAGATGTAAATGGATAACGCAGAACATCAAAGGCGCCGAATACCATTGAGCAGTTCCCTGTGAAAAGATAGGTTTGCGGGTTTGCGGGTTTGCGGGTTTGCGGGTTTGCGGGTTTGCGGGTTTGCGGGTTTGCGGGTTTGCGGGTTTGCGGGTTTGCGGGTTTGCGGGTTTGCGGGTTTGCGGGTTTGCGGGGAACCGTGCGGCATTTACGTTGTTAATTGTACTGGGGTGAAATGAAATAAAGCAGAAACAAGGGATAGAAATGAATAAAGCAAGAACATTGTACAAAGTGAATTGTACCATTGGTTAAACTAATTTTCCTGTAGACAGAGCGAAAGAAAGGGTTAAGCCACAAGTACTAACAGTGCAAGATTTCCAAACATTCACAACGGGGTAGCGTGGCGCCGCCTGGCCGTGTCCTCGTGGTGAGGCTCGGCCGGGCGCGCGCCGTCACAGGGGGTGGGTGGGTGGGATTTCAAACTTAAATGTACAAGTATGAAAAAACCCTGTGATAAAGCGTAAAGAATGACAAAATGGAAAAGTAAAACAATGAACAATTTTCTGATATTGAGGGACACGTTCCCAAGGATAACTTGTAATGCAAGCTTGTTTTATAACACACGGAATTTGCACATCTGAAACAATTGTTAAATGTAAAATGCCTTATCTAGAGAACAGTGTCTGCAGCCAGGTCGGCGCAACACTTTTTGCCCATGATCGGACTCGTCTAAATTGAGGAAAAATGATCGAAGATGAGAACTCAAACTTCGTTGCACACTAGAGCAGAAAAGACAAAGGATGATATTACGTAATTTAAAACTGCCATTTGCAAGGTTCCCAAGGAAAGGTTTGCGGGTTTGCGGGTTTGCGGGTTTGCGGGTTTGCGGGTTTGCGGGTTTGCGGGTTTGCGGGTTTGCGGGTTTGCGGGTTTGCGGGTTTGCGGGTTTGCGGGTTTGCGGGTTTGCGGGTTTGCGGGTTTGCGGGTTTGCGGGTTTGCGGGTTTGCGGGTTTGCGGGTTTGCGGGTTTGCGGGTTTGCGGGTTTGCGGGTTTGCGGGTTTGCGGGTTTGCGGGTTTGCGGGTTTGCGGGTTTGCGGGTTTGCGGGTTTGCGGGTTTGCGGGGTTTGCGGGTTTGCGGGTTTGCGGGTTTGCGGGTTTGCGGGTTTGCGGGTTTGCGGGTTTGCGGGTTTGCGGGTTTGCGGGGAACCGTGCGGCATTTACGTTGTTTAA
Source organism: Flectonema sp. DT1601 (assembly GCA_964019425.1). NCBI lineage: Eukaryota > Euglenozoa > Diplonemea > Diplonemida > Diplonemidae > Flectonema > Flectonema sp. DT1601. Next base: position 1,088,032 of record OZ025812.1, on the reverse strand, counting down.
TTGTACTGGAGGGAAAAGAAATAAAGCAAAACAAGGGATAGAAATGAATAAAGCAAGAACATTGTACAAAGTGAATTGTACCATTGGTTAAACTAATTTTCCTGTAGACAGAGCGAAAGAAAGGGTTAAGCCACAAGTACTAACAGAGCAAGATTTCCAAACATTCACAACGGGGTAGCGTGGCGCCGCCTGACCGTGTCCTCGTGGTGAGGCTCGGCCGGGCGCGCGCCGTCACGCGCCACTATATAGAGATCAGTGTCTGCTGCCAAGTCGGCGCGACACTATTTGCCCATGACCGGACTCTTCTAAATTGAGGAAAAATGATCGAAGATGAGAACTCAAACTTCAACTAACACTAGAGCAGAAAAGACAAAAGATGATATTACGTAATTCAAAACTGCCATTTGCAAGGTTCCCAAGGAAAGGTTTGCGGGTTTGCGGGTTTGCGGGTTTGCGGGTTTGCGGGTTTGCGGGTTTGCGGGTTTGCGGGTTTGCGGGTTTGCGGGTTTGCGGGTTTGCGGGTTTGCGGGTTTGCGGGTTTGCGGGTTTGCGGGTTTGCGGGTTTGCGGGTTTGCGGGTTTGCGGGTTTGCGGGTTTGCGGGTTTGCGGGTTTGCGGGTTTGCGGGTTTGCGGGTTTGCGGGTTTGCGGGTTTGCGGGTTTGCGGGTTTGCGGGTTTGCGGGAAATTCCTAACCTTGAAGCTCTCTTCACTTTGGCGTGTCTTCCGTCACTCACGTTGATCATAAGGTGGATGGAACATCCAACCTTAGATTTTGGAAGTAAAGTAGGTGACATCGCCAATATCAATTGGTATTATTTTTAGTATTTTCATCATTATCAATCATCTTGAGCGTAGTTATTAGCGGATTTCCTGGTTTCTCGCACAGAGAGCCAGGTTTCCCAACATAGCGACGCTTCCGTTCGCTATCCCGCAATTAACCTATTGCCTCCCGGCTGTGATGGCACCGGGGAGACGCACCTTGTCACAAAGTCGCCTTTTCCGGTGGCGATTAACTCCGACCACTGCAAAACTTGTGTTGCATCGATTAGGCTTCCCAAATTTACTTGCTGCTGTTGCTGTTGACTGTTTTGCGGAAATTGTTGCTGTTGTTGACCATTTTGATGGAATCGTTGCTGTTGCTGCTGATAATTTTGCTGCTGCAGATTGTTTTGTGGGAATTGTTGCAGTTGCTGCTGATGCTGTTGTAGTTGGTTTGCTTGTTCAACATCGACTCGTTCTGATACTGTTGCTGCATCGCTTGCCCTTGTTGCCGTATCTGTTTTCGCACTTCCATGATTAGGTGAGACTTTGTCTTATCCTGACCATTCTGATGCTGGGATGGATTATAAAAATTCGGATTCCCCTCAGCAGCACCATCTCAAACTCTTCTCCTTCCTCTGCATATTCTACCACACGTTTGATCTGCTCATCAGTTCTGTTATCGATGACCATTTTGTTGTTTAGTGGAAAAGAAACAAGAGTCTGATGGAAAATTAATTTTTACTTACAAAATGCAAAAATATAAACCAAACAAATCAATAACTTATCAACCCCTTTAAAAATACAACTACGACGATAATACCTCACACGAACAACAAAGCTTACGCTAACCAACTAGCTGCCTACTGCGTAGCAGTTCACCAAATAAACAATTTCTTTTACTTTTTTTTTATTCGCGACAAAAAATAAATGACACCCAAAGATGAATAATAAAACTAAACTATCAACAAGACAAAGCTTTTGGTATCTCCAACGCAGGCTCTCCATACGAATTCGATTTTTAAGTTTTGATTTCTTCAACAGTGTTTCCAATTAACATGCGAAGTGATGTCAATATACCGTGATAGCAAGATACACCATGACCGTGATCGCGCATATACCGTGATGTCAATTGGTGTGGACTTTTGCAAGATATCCGAAGCTTTTGAAATGCAAGGGTTCTTCCCAGAAAGAAGTTTCTACCTGTACTTACACTACACAGGTATTTTAGATGTCCTCAGAAGTCATAATCAAATGTATTTTACATTGGTTCGTTGATATAATTTTTAGCAACCGAACTCCCTTTTTTTGATTACACATAAAATGATTGATGTTGTCAACTTAATTCTTTAATTTAATTCTTTTTTCTCTTTCTTCTTGGGGAGGAGATGTAAGTGATGATTTTTATGAATCAAAAAAAAGGTGTGTAGGGAGGAGAGAAGAATAAATACTTTTTAAAACAATTAATAATACATACAGTTGACTTGAAAGAAAGCAAAGACGGGGGGTGAAAAGGTAATATTCAAGGTAAAAACACTCTGCAAATGTAGTAAAAAAAACTCTGCATTATAAATTAAGTGGCCGAATTGAGTTTCAATTAATTCTTTTTAAAAGAATCGTGTCACCTGAAAAAAGCAATTCAGGTTTTCTATAACACGGCAAAGTGTTTCTCACATTACCTTCTAAAAGATTACTTCTCAATATAAACTTATTGGGGATGGGAAGGCAATAAAAGAAATAAAAGAAAATACACGCTGGTATAATTTGTATTTTTTGAGAAAATAATTTTTTTTTAATGTTTTCATTTTTTTCAAAAGAAATAGCTTTTTATTAAACCAGAAAAAACAAACAAAAAAAAAAAAAAAAAGGAAAACGAGAACATAATAATAATGGAGTGATTTCGCACAATAATGAAATTGCTTTCATATATAATCGTTGGATCTGACCAAGGAGAAGCAATGGAGAAGCACAGTTCTATCTATACGAGTAGGTATCCGTTAAGCACACCAACTATCACATGGGTGGCTCACTAGAAGTTTCTGAATTACAAAATCAACTATTCTACTCCACAAGGTTACTTTAATTACCACTAGCTGACACACGAGTCTCAAAGGAACTAATAAACTTCTCTCTGTACTATAGAACATGTGACGGGCGATCATTAGGTGAGACTTTGTCTTATCCTGACGATTCTGATGCTGGGATGGATTATAAAAATTCGGATTCCCCTCAGCAGCACCATCTCAAACTCTTCTCCTTCCTCTGCATATTCAACCACACGTTTGATCTGCTCATCACTTTTGTTCATCACAGTGCCGTTCAACGCGAGGACGACGTCTCCCGGAGCTGCCTTGCAGCCTGCTGGTGCTGAAAAAATTAATCCGTCTTGGATTATCAAATTAGCAAAACAATCGACAACCATTTTGTTGTTTAGTGGAAAAGAAACAAGAGCCTGATGGAAAATTAATTTTTACTTACAAAATGCAAAAATACAAACCAAACAAATCAATAACTTATCAACCCCTTTAAAAATACAACTACGACGATAATACCTCACACGAACAACAAAGCTTACGCTGGCTAACCAACTAGCTGCCTACTGCGTAGCAGTTCACCAATACTTTTTTTTTATTCGCGACAAAAAATAAATGACACCCAAAGATGAATAATAAAACTAAACTATCAACAAGACAAAGCTTTTGGTATCTCCAACGCAGGCTCTCCATACGAATTCGATTTTTAAGTTTTGATTTCTTCAACAGTGTTTCCAATTAACATGCGAAGTGATGTCAATATACCGTGATAGCAAGATATACCATGACCGTGATGGCACATATACCGTGATGTCAATAGGTGTGGACTTTTGCAAGATTCCGAAGCTTTTGAAATGCCAGTAGAAGAAGAACTCTTGCTTCCCAGAAACAGGTTTCTACCTGTACTAGTATTGTCAGTCGTACTGTCAATCTCTATTGGAACAGCTGTAGCTACAGACTGAGAGGAAGGGAGTGGAGGGAATTCATCAGTACTTACAGGGGACGGCACTTCTAATCGAGAGAAGACCATAGCCATTGATAAAAAGCTTAGAGAAGTTCGGTTCCCCCAAGTATTTCACTACAAAGAAACCTCCAGCACCTTTTGTTCGGAGGTGTGCTGCTTCCTCCACTGCCTTGATAAGAAACCAGTTTGAATGATCCTCTGCAGTGTAGAAGACTGTCGACGCTTCAGCTGCAATTCTCTCTCGTCCTAAGAATGTGGGAGACAGAAACGCGATTTGATTCTGAATTACCTTCCTTACCACAAACAACGCATTTGCCACCAAAAGTTGTTTTCGTATCGCCCATTCTCGAGTTGCTGCTTATGATCTGCGAGATTACCTAAATTATTGAAACAGGTTGCCTCAAAGAATTATTCATCATTGCTTTAAGCCTTTTTCAAAACAACTTCTTTGTGAAAATATCGACCTTTCCTAATTTCAGCTTCTTTCTCATCGATCTCAGCCCTGCTCTCTTGCAAGTACTTCCTAAACTCTTCGTTCTCTGTGTTCTCAACAACTGGTTCATTGCTTAGTGTGGATGAAGACAGGGGAGATCTCTTCTCTTGCATCAGGCCGTTACAGTTAACCGCAATAGGTCTCCTAGGCTAAAAGCCTCTGGCCGACAGAACAATGTAGGTAAGGGAAGTCGGCAAACTAGATCCGTAACTTCGGGAAAAGGATTGGCTCCGAGGACACATGTAGATAACGGTTTCTTTTGTAGAGGTGTTTGTTGCCTGAGGTAGTTCAGCATAAAGACAAGATCCCAATATCATAAACCTCTCCACAGGCAATGCCTACCGATGTTTGCGTCAAGTACTGGGTGAATGAGGGAATGTTAGGTGTATTCTCTTATTCAAGTTTATAGAAAAGGATCTCCATAATACTTTAAAACAAGATCTGTTAAGAAGTAAACCTTGGCATAACTCACAGCTCGGGATAAAACCATTCTTTCAGAGTAGTGGAGTTAGTAAATATATCCTTCTTTTAGGTAGTGTTTTTTTTTTTTTTTTTTTGCTGTTTTGAAAAAAAAAATTCATTCAAACACAACAAAATGAAATTGACTTAACAATCAACTAACTGGAACCACTGAAATCAAACTGTAGCGATACATAAAATAAAACCCTCCCGAAAGATGTTTTCGGGTGAACGAATTAGGAATAAAAAGAGAACATGCCAAAGCAGTCTAAAGCTGATTAAAAGCGAAAGTAAGAATATCAGCGTGTGATGAATAAAGCTCCGAACCTACTTAACGACTGGCTTCTACAGACTGTTTAAAGAGAATGCCATTATTTCGAGGCAGCCTAACAGATTCAAGTGCATTGCAATTGCAGTGCAAATAATCTCCGATTTCAGTAACATTACTAAGACTTGAAAGGTCAAGATCAGTGATTTGTGAACAGGATGACAAGAAAGAATTCCCAATAGTAGTGACACTACTCAAACCGGAGAGGTTAAGTGCAGTGAGTGATTTTGATTCATACAAGAAAGAATTTCCAATAGAAGTAACGCAACTAAGACTTGAAAGGTCAAGAGCAGTGATTTTTAATTTAGACAAGAAATAATTTCCAACAGCAGTAACACTACTGAGACCTGAAAGTTCAAGAGCAGTGATAGATTCACAACAACGCAGGAAATCATTTCCAACAGTGGTGACGCTACTAAGACCTGAAAGGTCCAGAGCAGTGATTGAAATACAAAAAGACAAGAAATCATTTCCAATAGTGGTTACACTACTAAGACCTGAAAGGTCAAGATGAGTGATTCGTGGACAGGAATATATGTACCATTTTGAGTGCTGTCATTCAGGCTTGCTAGCACGGTGAGATGACGAGGCACTGGTTCGGCCAACCTAAGTTAACCCCTTGTCCTGTGGTTCCCTTTCCGGAGTTTCCTCTGCTTTCGGTTTCATTTGTTTGGTGAAACCTAATTTTAGAAGCGATGTGCTGGTTTGCATGTCATGCTTCGTCGGCTGCTTCGCCCTCCTCGTCAACGTCCTTATAATTGGCCCGTGATGTTTTTTGTTGCAGCATTTCGTGGCAGTCCGTTGTTCCGGATCCGGATTCCGCTTGCAGTCGTTGCAGGGAGCCATCTCGTGGTGACGGCATCGGTGGTGGCTGTTTCTGCAACATTGCTCAGATCCTCTGCCGATCACTATGCAGACTGCACATGGAGTAAGCTTGTGCTTGCTGCAGAAGTCCCATATCGGTATTTGTCCATCTTCATCCCCCAGAGTGTGATGGTTGTGGCAGCACTGGTAGATGGTGTTTCCGGCCCGTCGACAACTATTGCATTTCTTCTTGAAGTGTCCGTAGCACGTCGAGTTCATCGTTCCTTGTCCCTCCGCGATGCCCGGTCTCTTGACGACCTCGGGTGGCGGGCGTGTCGGTCCTCGCTCGCAGAGCTCCCTCCTCAGCTGTACGTCTTTTTCCTTTGATGGGAAAAGTCGTGCCGCGGTTATCCATTTCTCCGCTCTCCCTTCCCTCTCGCTCGAGTGCCTGCACTCAGTCTCGAAGCCGAATCTGATTTTGTCAGCTTTTCCGTCGTTCGCCTCTTGGACCGTCCTCCGAATTGTGTCTACTGTTTCGTCTCCCATCAGAAAAGCTGGTCGTTTCTTCAAACCTTTCAGTACCGGGGCTCCTAGTGGACGTAAGGCTTTGTTGCTTCCTACGCAGTAGTCGGGAAAGGTTCTTTGTTCCTCGCCTTCTAAATGCTTGTGAACCAAGTTCAATCTTAGCATCAGTCCACACATGACGTCAGCTTTCTTCCCGGCGGCTCTGTCTTTGGTGCACTTCGCTACATGGCCTTCGTGGACTGTGGTCGGTATGTCAACCCCCGCATACGCTTCGAAGTCGATCGCTAATTCCAGGAAGGTGACTCCGACCCCGTCTGGCTGTCGAGGCCACTTCAGTTCCCTCAGGTGGCTCGCAAGCGCTAAGTACAAGGTCAATCCAAGGGCTTCGGGCCATTGGGTGTATACTGGCATGTACTTTTCCAGTTTGTTGTCGTATCGCATAACTACTTCCGGTTCCTTGTTCCCAGCGTATTCCACAACCGTCAGCCGTCTCTCCTCCAGTTGTTGGTAGTCGTCCCTGCGGAGCCTGATCCGTGCGAACATTCGTTGTAGGTCTCCGGTGAGCCCCGCCGGCAGTTCCACATTGTCGGGCTTGATGCCGAGTAGCCTCAGGCAATTGGGCCAATCGCTTCGAACTTGTAGCATCACTTGCGGGTATTCCTGTCGGATTGTGTCATAAGCTCTGCAATCCCAGTTCACATGCTCGAGGGTCTCCGTCCTCTCTACGTCGTCAACCTCCTCGCAGTGCGCGCAGTTCTTGTTTCCCGCCTTCATCGAGCCAGTGTACACGTTGTCCAGGAGGCAGTGCTTCACTACTCCGCGCAGGTAGGGGTCGCCCTTTCCTTCCTTCAGGACCTTCAGGGTCTCTTTCCGGTCGATGCCCGCTTCAATACCTCTCAGGTTTACCCGTCTCGTTTCTGCAATTGTTTTGTTCCAGGTGAAACGCCTGCACGCCTCTCTGACATCGTGCCGCCAGCGCCCCGCATCCAGCCGTCCGTGTTCGGTCGTCCCTCCCGGACCTTCGAAGACCGAGAAAGTTGACCATTCCCATCCAAGTTCCTTCAGAGTACTCAGGGCGAGGCCGACTGGTCCTCTCGTCGCTTCAGTGTGCTCCTGCAGGTGTTCCCATACCCTGCGTATCCTCTCAGTTAGCTTCGGTAGCATTCTGGTGAGTGCAAGGAGTCTGTTGTACCTAATGTACGTCGCGGGATCCACACAATGTCCCTTGCAGAGTAGCGTTAGGCCCATGGTGTGCGACATCTTAGTTCTTTTCCCTCCAAGTTTGCGGAAAATCCCCGTTGCCATTGCTCTTCTCAGCAGTCCGAGTCGCGTCGCATCGGGATCGTACAGTGCCGTTCCGAAGAGCGCCTTGGGCATGACACTAGCTGCAGCTATCTGTTCCTTCGCTTGATATCTGAGCGGAAGTAACCGGATTCGCCTCGCTCTATCGAGCACTTCTTCCGTGATCCTCCCCATCTGCTTGGTGGTTCCTTTCATACTGAGGTGGCATCCCACGATATCGACACTGTCATCGAAGTCCAGTGTTGTGTCCCCCATTGTGATGTTGGTCTGGCCCTGGTCTCTGTTCGAGAACCACTTGCATTTCTGAGGCGCGAGTTCTTGTCCGGTCAGGGTGCAGAACTCCGCAACGACTTCTACGCCTTCTTGTAGCTTCGTTCGTGATCCAAACAACGTCAGGTCGTCCGCATACGATCCGGGCGTCACATCGGCTTCCCTCTCGATTGCTTTGCTGAGTATCGAGCTCAGCGCATTGAAGAGCACCACGCTGAGCGGGCATCCTTGCAGTATTCCGTTGGTGGTGGCAAATTCTTCTCCGACGCCGCTCGGGAACTTGAATCTCCTTCTGAGTCGCCGGTAGACATCCGTCACAGTTCTCAGGATCTTATCACCGAGGCCCAATTCCTTCACCAATTTCAGGAGGATGTCGTGCGGGATCAGGTCGAAACACTTCCTGAAGTCCGTGGTCACTCCAGCAATCTCTTCTCCGTAGAGAGTTGCGTGTTCCACGTCTAGTGCTATCTTCCAGCTGAGGTCGAGCGTAGATCTCCCCTTCCGGTAGCCGTACTGCCCGTCGTGAGCCCACTTCTCTTGCCACTCCATTACATCCTTTTCCATACGTATACAGCCCCATAGCCTGTAAAGTGCGGATGTCACCGTAATGGGTCTCTGCTCCAGTGGTTTCGTCCCTGCCCCTTTGGGTATGGCCGACACCAGTGCCGTGAGAAGTGCTTCCGGCCAGTGTGTTCTCTCCACTATGTTGTAGAATTCCGCTATCATCTGAATCATGTCCTCCGGTAGCGACTTGAGCTCCGATATCCTGAAGCCGTCTACCCCAGCTGCTTTGCGCGAGCTAGTCCTTCTGAGGGCTTTTGCAACGTCCTCCCCGGTGATATCTTCGCATCGCATCGGGTGTTCCTCGATGTAGTTGCTGTACCGTTCTTCGAACTTCATCCAGTCTGGTTCCGGGTCTGATAAGTACTTTTTGAGTATGGGGTCCCATGCCGCGTGCATGGCCTCATCCATCTCGGAGCAGTTGGCCGTCCAGCTTCCATCTGCCTTTTCCATCAGAACAGTCTTCGATTGCTCGACGTTCCTGATCCACTGGAAAACCTTCGTGCGGTCGTCATTCCAATTGTCGACAACATTTCGTTTCCACATGCGGATGCGTTCAGTTCGGAGCTTCTTGCTTTCTATCGCTTGCTCCTGTCTCGCTTGTTGTAGTAGTATCCGAAGCTCCTCCGTCTGTGGTATTTCGGATCCCGTCGTCGGATCGAGTTTTCGTAATTTTTTCCAGAGTTTCATTACTTCGTGGGACGGCACCGTCGGACCATCGCGTTGCTTTGTGATTTTCATCACTTCCTCCAGAACACGTATCTTCTGCAGTCTTCTCCGCGTTTCCCTGCACGTCGCTCCTCTCCCGTCTTGTTTCGCCGCGTTCGTCCACATCACAGGCTCACGCTTCTTCCCGCGTCCCTTGTACTTGGCTGGGTTACTTATCTCCAGCTTTCCCGTCAGAAGGTATCTTTCGATGATCTCTCCAAGCGCCTCCAGCATCTTGTCAGGATCTTCCGTCGCTACAGCTCGCGTCCAGTGGAGTTGCCTTTCGGCCTTCCCCTCACGCGGGTCCGTTGTCTCGGAGGTATCCAACTGTTTCGGTACTATCAGCCTAGGAGCCTTCTCGTTGTAGCGTGAGATGTTGAGCTTTCTAATGATGACCGGCTTGTGTGTCGGGATCAGCTCACTCTTATGCACATGGATCGTTGTGTCATTCGAGATTGCTGTCGCCGCCCCGCGGTTCATCAGAATAGCATCGATTCTACGAAGTCCTTTTCCCGCTTCGCTTGTCGGTGTCATGTTTCCCATCGAGACGGCGGCATCTATCCAGAGTCCGTGTGCGAAAGCCGACAGAAGCGCCGGCGATTCCGTTGTTTCGACGTTGAAGTCCCCCGCTATAAATACGGGAACATCACCCAGAGCTGCTGCTTCCACGAGCATCTCCGCAATCAACTCTTCCGTGTAGACCGCCGAACGTACGTCTCCGTAGAACGAGAATACGTGCAGTACCTTGCCATTTCCGTACGACACTCCCGCGTGTACGAATCGTCCTGTGTTGTCGAGCCGATCGTGTTTTATCCTTCTCACCGGTGTACCAGTGCGCGTCAAGATGGCCACGCCTCCCGCCGCCGTCCACGTCTTTTGCCCATCGGTTAGTAATTTGCACTCTAACCCGAACGTCGCTTCCCATCCTCTCTCACCGAGCTGTTTTTTCATCTGGCGTTGCTGTGGGCCCGTCAGAGAAGTTTCCTGTAGAGCTATCAGATCTAGGTTCAGATCTGTGATGGCATCTATTTTTCCTTCTAGTGTGGTGACATTGATTGTTCCCACGGTGAGCCCATCGATTCGTGGTCTCGGTCCGGGGTTCCTCTCAACGTCGCCAGCTTGTAGCAGGAGACGTCTCCGTGTCTCCGCCCAGTTCCTTCCGTCCTCCGCCGGTCAATTCCGTTCCATGAACGCCATCAGTAGACGTTCCAGTCGGTCCAATCTCTCGTCCACTGAGCTGTTCTCCTTCTTTTTTGTCGACTTGGGCTCCTTTTTCGCTGTTGTCGTTGCGGTCGCTGCCTTCGTAGGTGCCGTCGTAGTTGGTGTTGGGTTGCTGGCTTCTAACCATAGGCGTTGTCCCTTCTTCTTCCCATGAAACTCGATGAACTCCAATCGAGTGTACCACTTTCCTCCCGTTCCCTCCGTCGGGTCACGCCTTTTCTCTGGTTTCGTCGGTGTCGCATTCGGGCGTTTGGTCTCCTTCCGTTTCGGGTCGACTTCCTCCTTCTGTTTCCCAGCCTCCACCATGCACAGGACGCCATCCACTGTGATGGTTTCCTGCGTTCTCACCGGACCGCGGACGACCATCCATCGCATGCCGTTCCGTACGCCTTCCTTCGTCTTCCTCACTTCCCAGCCTTCCTTCGTGATCAGCCACTTGATCGCTTCGTCGGTGGTTGTGCCGATCGGGATACCCGTGATCTTTGTTTCCGGTAGCTTAGCCGGCAGGTGCAGTTTCTCCCTCGCCGCCGTTTCCTGCCAGCTGGTCACTCGAAGCCCGAGTCCGTGTTCGTTTACCACGAGTCCCAGCCCTCCATCGACTTCTACAGCCTTGTCCCGAGCGATTCCGAGCGTCTCGTCCTTCGGTAGCCAAATGACCGCCGCCTTCACTGCTCGTTCCTCTCTCGGATCCTTTTCCTTGGTGAAGACGCCGTCCTTCCCCGATTCTCGGAGGAAGTTCTTCACTTCGGCTACCTTCACCCTGAGCATCACGGTCACGCTCTGGTCTCCGATCCGCGGGTTGTACGTATCGACGTACCCCGGCATCTTCTTCAATTCCTCCGTTGCTCTGAACGGGGAGCGCTTCACTTCCGACCATCTCTTCTCTCCGGACCATTTTTTGTCCACCCGGACAACCATCTCCCTCGTGCTTTCCGTCCGCACGACGTCTGTTCCGGCTGGTACAACCACTCTTCCCAGTGTTGTCATCCAGAGCTGCTTGAGAATTCTCTTCTCGCCGTCGCTCGTCGTCTCCTTTAGTACTACCTGTACTTTCTGCGCCGTGTCTGATGGTGGTTCCAGGGTTACCAGGGATAACGTTTCCCAGGCTCCCGGAGGTGTTCCCGACATCCTCTTCCTTGCCTCCTCTCTGGTGGTGAGGTGTACTCCCTTTGCACCGGCGTCGTACTGCTCCTTCGTGATCGCCATTCCCTCTGGCCAGTATTCCGGTGCCAGCGAGAGGTTATCCACCCTGGATCGCTCCTTGCGTGCTGCGTTCTCCCAGCTCTTCTGAGTCTGCGCCAGTCTCCCGGCCTCTCGGACCATCTGCTCTTGGATGGCCGATCGTCCGGCTACCTGCCCTTCATTGATTTCTTTCATCAGCTTCTTGCGTGAGGCGTCCAGCTCCCTCATACCGTCTTGGGGCAGCTTCACCGGTGGCGTTTGCTTCACTTCCGTGTTTGCTTCCTGATCAGGGGTGGTGTCCATCTGAGGTTCCTCTTCCTCTTCTCTCAGCGAGTTGAGCCCTCTGATCTGGACCCGTTCCGCTTCGAGTTCCAGCAAGAAACGTTCTTGCATCTCTCTCGCTTCCCGTCCCGCCGTTTCCTGCTGCCTCTTCGCCTCAGCATGTTGGGCCTTGAGTTCTTCTCTCAATCCGTCCAGTTGTTGTTGGAGAGTTCGGAGCATCTCGCGTAGTTCGCTCTTCTCCTCTCTTTCGCGCTTCAGTTCCTGTTGTAGCCCTTCGTAGTGGGAAGACTGCTGCTGCTGGGCGTAGGTGTCGTACGTTGCATACGGTTGATGTTGCATGTAGTGTACGGGTTGCTGTTGCGGTTGTTGTTGCGGTTGTCGATGTTGTTGCAGTTGCTGTTGCTGTTGTAGTTGTTGTTGTTCCAGTTCCAGTTGTTGATGCTGTTGTTGGTGCTGTTGTTGTTGTTGTTGTAGTTCCAGTTGTTGATGCTGTTGTTGCTGTTGCTGTTGTTGCCGTTGTTGTTGTAGTTCCAGTTGCTGATGTTGCGATTGCTGTTGCTGCTGCTCTAGTTGTTGTTGTTGTTGGTGTAGTTGGTGCTGTCCTCGGTTCACCTCTTCCTCACGTCGTTGGATGTTCTGTTCTTGTTGAGTTAGTTCATCTCGCAGTTGTTGGAGTTCTATTCTCTCTGCTAACTTTTCTTTACGAACCTCGTCTTCCTTCTGTTGGAGTTGTTGGTGGAGGTGCTCCTTCTCGTTCTTCAACTGCTGATCCAGCTGGAGGTGGAGCCGTTCCTTCTCTGTCTGGAAGGATTCCTTTTCCTTCTGTAGTTGTGACCGAGTCAGATGTGTTTGCTGTTCAGACTCGGCGTCCTTCTTCTGCTGTTGGCTTTCCAGTTGCTGTTGTTGTTGGCGGTATTGCTTCTCCAATTCCTTCTGTTGGTGCTGGTGTCGCTCCTTGAGTTGAGCCTGTAGGTTTTGCTCCTTCTGGAGACTTTCCGTTTCCTTCAGCTGATGGTGGCTTTGCAGTTGCTGCTGTTGTTGGTGGTACTGACTTTGCAGTTCTTGTTGTTGGTGTTGGCGTTGCTGTTCCAACTGTTTTTCTTGTCCTTGAAGGTTGGTTTCCTTCTGGTGGTGGTGCTGTTCCATGGCCATTCTCTGCTGCCCCAGTCGTTGCTTCTCTTCCTCTATCTCGTCTAGCGAGTCGAGTTTCTCTTTCTCGAGCTTCGCTATGCGACGTTCCTCCTTGTTTGGACGGTTTTCGTCCCTGTCGCGAGTATCGTCTCGCGGGCGTCGGTCTCTGCTGTCCTTTCCTGGTCCACCATTGCCATTCAAGGCATGGGCTAGTTTATTCCGTTCTTTATTTGACAAGCCAGGGTTTGTATGCTCTGGATGTTGTAGCTGGTTTTGATGGTTTTGATGTTGTTGGCATCTCTTGTGTTTGACACTGTTTTGTCGACCCCTATCGAAGTCGTCCGGGACCGCCGCGAGGAGGCAGGTGTCGTGATCCCGAGTGATTCGTGGACAGGAAGACAAAAACCTTTCTTTAATAATAGCAACACTGCTAAGACCAGAGAGGTCGAGCACAGTGAGTGCTGTAGATCCGTAACAGAAATATTCCCCAATTTCAGTAACGCTATTAAGACCTGAAAGATCAAGTGCAGTGATTGTGGAACATTTACACAAAAATTTTGTTGTGACTGCGATGTCGGAATTTGAATTGCGGAAAGAAATCCGTTCGGCCCCTGAAGGCAGCAAACGACTGTCAACACTGAGACAGCCATCCTCTGAGAATGTAGGAGTGTCTAAGCATAGTTGTTCTTCATTGTGGTTCTCAAGCCAAAGGAGCAACTTCTCCCGCTTTGAACTATTAACAAGCCAGCATTTACCGAATAATCGAAACCGCTTCCTCCAAATTTCCAATTCGCTGTTTGCGCCCACTCCATGATCTGCAAGCCGCTCAGTTTCACAAAGGGAATCACCAGCGAATGAGAGTTCAACTTCCTCCGGATCGATATCCCATTCATCAGCTGCCGCAGTCAACACATCGCTCACGAGAGAATCAGCACCAGCTGTGAATGACACTGCGGGGAGTCCCAACTCCGTAAACGCCACAAAAAAAAACCTGCATTATTTTTGAGTAATGGCTGAAGAAAACAGAAACATAAATAGATCAGAACCTGACACGACGGCTTTCCTATCTAAATCCATAAGTTCAATACTTATAACCTGTGAATGAGATGAAGTCAGACTAAGAGACGGTTCTTTATTTATCAAAAAAGAGATACAAAACAACTCCTTCACAGACTGTACGGGGTTGAGAAATAACAGATAACACAACTTTTGACAATAAAAAAAAGTTCCTTTTTATGTTAGATTTCATTTTTTGCAGTAGAAAACCAAAAAAATTGAGGAAACCAAAAAAAAAAAAAAGGGGGAAATAACAAAATCTAAACAAGGGGAAAGTTTAAAAAAAATTAGTAAAATATGGGATGCCGCAATTAGAAAAAGTTTATTTATTCCTTTTTTTTATCCAACAATACCACGAGTGTAAGCTGATGGACTTATTCCTCGACGTGTTTTGACACCAGGAGACGGAGATCTGACAGTGATCTGTTTCCCTTCAGGTTGTCTCTTGGCTGCTCTAATTGGTTCTTTAGGAAGCTCTTTCTTGCCTTTCGCTATTCTTTTTCTCGCAGTAATATTGAGAGTGACTTCTGCAGATTTCTTAAACCTGAGGGGCTTCGTTGAATTACCCCTCGACAACCTGCTCGCATTGGATCCTTTCGAACCAACAGAACCGATCGATCCCGCCGGAGACATACAACGAAATCTTGATGGCGACGGTGAATTTCTTCCCCTGCTATGAATACTCGTTACATCGTATCCCTTCCTGGGTGTTCTATTATTAGGTGTCCTGTTGGGTGATTTATTTCTATTCACCGTCGGTGGAGTAATCCCTCCATAAACCTCTCTGAGAATTTCGTTAAAATCGACGTCTTCTTTTTTTGGAGTACTTATTTCAGGAGTTTTAAACTGCTGTCGCATACTATTGCGTTGTCTACTCTGAGTTACTTTTTCTGAAAGGACGCGTTCAGTTCTCGATGATAACTCAAACGATGCACTTGTTGGATGGATGGGGGAGATAATCTCAGATTTTGGAGTTTGGATGTGTTGAGAGCTTTGAATTTGCGTCTGAGGACTGAGAAACCGCTGCGGTGACTGCTGCCAATTCGGAGTAGTAGACTCAATTGGTTCGTTAGATGATTTTGTCACCACCGCCGGTGCTGCAGTTGTCACATTTTGTACTCCTCCACACTCTCCTGACTCAGACCAATTCAGTAGTTCTGCATACTTTCTCTTCTCCTTTCGCAAGTCAGCTTTTAAATTTCCATTCTCTTCACGAAGCCTCATAATTTCCTCTCGGAGGTCTGCCATCGTAACCTCCCTTTCCTCTTCACTTACATCACTGACACTCAAGTCGTCGATTCCGCGCTCTAACATCTTTATCGCTGTATCCTGATATTAACAGTTAAGTTTAAGTTGGTGTCATAAATCTGACATAAGACATTATAAAGCTTGGAGTCTTGCTTTCAATTATTCCCTTTTAATTCAAAGGGTAGACAACCTCTGCTTCTGACCACAACTAAAACTAAGCACGCACAAAAAGTAGTTTGTGTGCACAAATTCTGAGGTGTTCTCAAGAGGGGCTTATTTTTAATCAAGATTGCAGAAAAAACTAAAGACGCCGATTACGCTTAAAAAAAAGACCTGAACAAATCTTACGCACAAAATAAAGAAAAAAATAAAAAAAAGGAAAGGGGATGGGGATGGGGGTGAAATAACTTAAAAGCAGGAATAAGAACACGACTGTAATTATTCGTACTGCTTATGTAAAAAAAACCATCAGGAGGAAATAGACAATTTGAAACGTCTTTATTTCGGGTTCAACAAGTCGGCTACTTGACTTCTCTTTCACCTCAGCAGCTGTGATACGCAGTCACTTGTATTTTAGGCGGCTGACTTTTTTTTTAAACCGTTTACTAAAAAACCATAACTAACTTTCTACTTTGTGAATTGTTAACTTGTTCTTTGAGGATAAAGAATACAAAACAAAAAAAAGTAGAAGTAAAACAAGATATTAAAAGATAATTTAAAAAAGTCGGGAAAGACGACTAGCCTGACAAGAAAACGTCAAACTGTCGCAAGAGATTGTTTTGCCGAGATTCGGCAATTTTGTTATCGTTCGCAGTGGCTACCAAAAGTGGATATTGGCGTTCGGAAACACAATAACCACGACTGTGATTCCTCACCGGACGTTGTTATTCTAAAAAGGGTTCTGTTAGCACTCATAACACGTGAGAAAGACAATCTGACAGAAGGATGAAAATATAAAACAGAAACATCTTAATAAAAGCGGCTGCGGCTATTTTGGAAAAAAAAAAAAAATACATTTTTTTTTCTAACTCCTGACGTGAGGAGAGGTATTCATCAAAACAGTTCACAAGATCCGCCTGAAGTAAAATTAACAACCAGCTTGTGTTACTCAGATAATGTCCCCAAGACCTTAATCTGACAGTGACTAGGCGAGCCATGCAGAAAGATCAGTGAAGAAAAAAGGATTGACGGCAGAGTACTTTTCTATATCACATCTAAAGATATCAACGTGTTGGATTCCAGACTTAGAAGAACTGTTGAGAAATTTTGATAAACTACTTTTCGTCCATCCGTAATTCTTACTACACGATGAGCGGTCAGAAGAGACTGAACCTATTCCAATGAAAGCACGTTTGCTACCAAAGGCAGCATCCATGTTTTCAACAAACTTTTTACCGACGTCGCTGTTTGCCTGAGCAGCCTGCCTAGTTGGACTCGTACTCGTGTACGAGTCGAGATTCAGAGCTGCATAAGCGTTTAGATTTTGGATAATTCCCCAGTCAGAGACCACCATACTTATTTGTAAGTTTTTTTTATTTCCTTCAGTCTTTAGACACCTGAGGTAGCCAATATAAGCTTCCGTGTGTTTGAGAGTAAAGTTAGTAGTGGGTTCATAATCAACAAGAAGACCAGTTATGTTTGCATCATTCGCTAAGTTAATTGCTTCTGAACATTGCTTTGCTGCAGCTCCAGTTTGGATCGCATCCTGATCGACATTCAACACCGCGTGGTATTCCAGACCGTGTGCTAGAGTTGGAGCTGCTTCATTTTTTATATTGTGTCCTTCAGCTTCTGCTGTTGATCCGTTTTTAAAAACGTGAATCACTCCATTAGTCAGGTCTGATGCTCCGATGAAACCCTTCACACAATCCTTGTGGTCCTGTGTTGGTTTCGGTGATAAAACATTTTTTTTTTGAATTATAAAAAAAAAAAAAAAAAAAAAAAAAAAAAAAAATGATAATGACATCCACTCCAAGCATAATAACAGTGACAAAGTAGAGGCACGCTTTGTCGATTTTTTAATGCCACACACCAACCAAGATGCAGCAGTAACGCACCTTGTGTTAAAGAAGTTCTGGGAGATGGATATCATAAAAGACGGCACAAAGCCTGTCCACGTCTGGTGTGATAGCGGAACCCACTTCCAGAATGTAACTATTGTGAGCCACATGCAAGAGTTGTGAGTGTGAACTTCTTTCCTGGGCATGGCAAGAGCAACTGTGACAGGCACTTCGGCTGCATCTCCAACATCATCCAGACTGTCTCAAGAGAGAAGGCCATAGTAACATTAACCGATGTCGGTGCTGCACTGCGGATGCTCGCGAACACGGACCCCGTCTTTCTATTCTTTAAAGAGCAAGCAGTAACTGTTCAGAGTTTCAGGTTACCTGCTATTACTAGTATCCTCACATACCGCAAGGATAGCCAGGGGCGGATATTCTTCACCACCTTCGCCGATAAGAAGACCCAGTTCGAGCTCAAGCAAGACAAGACGGCACTCACACATACCACATCCCCAGGATCTTGTCAAAATTGCCGTTAACGAAGACCGAGAAACTGATAATTGGCAGAACCCCCCTGACCATCGGCGATGATCTGTCTGACGAATGTGAACAGATCGAGCACTCGAAGCTCATCAACTCTGAAGAATAAGCGAGAGAGGAAGGATGTCTTGTTTGGAGGTCCAGCACATGCGCGCAGCCTTAAGAAGCAGAACACCAGTAAGACCCCCCCCCACAGTCAGGAAGGAAGAAGCAGAAGTGTGGGACATGTGGTGAACATGGTCATGATAGAAGGAACTGCCCTGGCTCAGAGAGATCTCAAGACACAGAATGCAGCAGCAGTACCACTGGGGCTTCAGACTCAGAGACTAGCAGCACAACCGTGTCCTCTGGCCCCATGAGAATGTATATCAAACGAAGAAAGGAGTGAGTGTACCAGCACACTACCAAACAATTGTGACAGCATGTTGAGTGTTCTGTTAGTACCTAGTTCGTGCACGAGCAAACCCCATCAGTGTAACTACATCAAGTGTTTTAAGTTTGCCAATCCTTTTCTCTGAAACAGAAGGGAGATTGCAATTACCATAGATTGGTGTTAAGTAGGACTTTGTACTAACCTGCTTCCCCCTTAGTTACAGGCACCCACAGTGCAAATACAACCATTTTGCATGAGAAAATATGGAATTTTGGAAGTGGCGATGAGTAAAGTGGGATGGATTTCAATTTTTCGAATATAGAACATAGCAGGAAGTGGTCAGAATATGTTCCGGGAGGTGCTGCCAGTTACCTTTGGCCCAAATAGTCCTGTACTTTTGGCATTCTCTCATTATTATAAAAAACATACCTTCCACATGTTGACGTTTGCATCCGTTTCTTTTGAATTTACAATCCAACGAATGGTCTTCGTACTTTCGCATCCCATCAGCGTCAACATCACAACCGTCAACGTAGCAAGACTGCGCATTGTTTCTCTCTTCCACTCTGAGGATGAAAAAGTATTATTGGAAACTATTCAATCAATCATGGCCTACGGCTTCACAACCTGCGAAGTAAAATAATAATAATAAAAGTTAATTAGCAAAGCAAACACTCAGAATTGATTTCAAACGAAACTACTGATCAGCTTTGGGGGGGGGCAGGGAAAACAAAGAAAAGGAGGAAATGAAAGGAAGTTCGTAAATCTGATAAGGGAGATCTCCAAAAGGACTTTTTTTTTTTTTTTTTAATTATTCTTTTTCTCTTTTTTTTCTTTTCAAAATTGATAAGTAAATGACACAGATTTCCTAATTTGATTGCTGCCACTCGTTCGAGCAGTTCAAAAGATAACATGATTGGTGTACTTCAAGTGGGTTAGATTGACGATTCTAATTAAGAAGAAGTTCATCAGATGTTACACAAGAAAGAAATTAAATAACAGCAATTGCAGTTTAGCCTCTCTTGCGTTTGTTCTTTCCTCCCTTTCCTCCCTTCTTGGCGTTGAACTTCTCCTTCTTCTTCGCAAGACGTTCTTCTCCCTTGGACTTTCCATCCTGTGCTACCTTCTTCTTCTTTCGGCGAAGTTCTTGTCCTCTCATAAGTCTTCTGACTGTCAGACCTTCAGTAGTTCCCTTTAGTCGCGGGTCGGACTTCTCCTTTCTCATAATTCGCTCCAGATTGTGTGCCGCACGCTTTCTACGTCTCGCAACGGCTTCGGCTTCCTTTTTAGAAGGACGGGCATTGATTTCTTTAAAACGAGACTTTTGATCATCGACTTCCATTTTAGTGATTGGAAGTGGTCGAACGTTGTGACGCTTCTCGTCATCAGTAAACCACTTTGGCAGTCCCTCGTCCGCATGACAGAATCTGTGAATACCAGCTTCAAGGATCTCTCTCTTTCTCCTCTTGTCGAGCATCTGAGTTCCAATTGCCAGAGTTCTCGCTCTGGTCTCTGGATCCCTCATGGCGGCTGGGATTTCTTCAAAACCACCAGGACCTTTCCTTTTGTTCTTTTTCGACTGTGCTATTCTGTCAACACGTAGCGATTGCTGAAGTGTAGGTGCCGCGTCTTCTTCAGGGTTCTTAGTGTCATCAACAGTAGTCTCTGGCTTAACACGCTTTGTTCTACGTTCCTGTTTTATTTTAATTTTTAAAGAATCTTAACTACAAATAACTTCAATTTTGTGAAATAATAATAATAATTGTACCTCAGCAATAGAATCCGAGTCCTCGTCACTCTCTTCTGTTGAACTGTCGCCTTCCTCTGAGCTGTCGAGCCACTTCTCTGGTTCTACTTCTGAATCGTCGTCATCGTCTGTCATTGTTTCGTCAGACTCGTAGTCTTCTTTGTTTTTATAAGCGTTGTCTAATACTCTTTCAATAGATTTATAATAATCACCAGTAGTTACGGCAGCTCTCTCAGCAGCAGTACGGGCATTACGAGGATTGACGAGTTCTTCTTCCTCGTCATCGGAGGCCTGCTCAGCTTCGTTGTTTCCCTCATCTTCATCTTCGTCTTCGTCTTCAGATTCGCGGTCAGCATCCATAACCTGTTTTGATTGTTTTTAATTAAACTATTTTATGTAACTATCGATTACATAACAATAATCTATAAAGACATACCATGTCACGACCTTCTTCATCACGAGCGTGGATATTGAGAGATGCAATACGGGTGTCCTTTCCGACCTCAGCGTGTTCGTCGTAAGCACTCTGATCGATGTCAGCCTTAGCGTTCCCGAGATCCATTTTTGAAAACTCGAAGAAGTCGTTTTGCGCACCATCATCCATATGGTCAGCTGGGTTGTAACCAAGTCGCTCTGCCTGAAGCAGCTTCCTGTCAATCATTTTACGCTCAGATCTCTTCTTGGCTTTCTCGTGACGTTTGTGCATCGCAGCGATTTCGTTTTGGAGCTTTTCCTCCTCATTCTCTTCCTTTTCTTCGAACTCAGCTTCTAATTGGTTGGCTTCACGACCAGCAGCGCGGATATCTCCGGCTTCTTCAGCAATTTCTCTGTTGATGTTTCTAGCCCACTTTATAAGTTTGTTTTTATTCCATTGACTGATTACTTGAAGATCTTTGAAATCTTCAATCACATCCTCGTTCGTTGATTTGTGATTCTTTAGGTCTTCATCTCCCTCTTCCCAAACAATTTCATTGTATGTGTTGAGGAATTGTTTTGGGTCTTCCGCTTCAAGGAACTGTCTGACACTCGCTTTTGAGTGAAGAAGCATTTTACCGACTGCGTATCCGACTGCCTTGCGGTGACCCTTTCTGTTGATGTGAGCCAATGGATCGTCCTTGTCGAGTGCCTGACCGTCTTCCATTTCTTCGAAGACTGTCTTTTGAGAGAACATACTCGGGTCGAGCTTCTTTGGTGCTTTGTAACCAGCGCATACAAAGAACACTTCTGCAGACTGTTGACGAGATGCTTTTGGTTTGAACTGTTCAACCTTTTCGAATAACTGTTTCAATACGTACAGCAGTCTGTTGGAGTCAGTAGAACGAAACACTTTCGTAATAAACCATCCGTCTGGTTGAAGTAGCTCGCAAGCCAATTTCGACGCTTTCAATGTAAGCAAGTTCTGTCCAAAGGCATCCTTTGCCCAGGCTCCTCCAACGTTAGGAGCACCATCGTGGATAACTACTTCGCATTTCTTCTTGTTGAGAAGTTGTTTAATTTCAGCGCGAGTCTTGTCGGTTGTGATATCTCCCACGAGTGTTTTCACGTTCTTCATGGCGGCGATCTTCACCAAATCGACTGCAATAATAGTCGACGACGACGGCATCTCTTTTGACGCTACCTGAGTCCAACTTCCTGGAGCCGCACACAAATCAACCAGAGTCTTTGCTTTTGATAAGAAGTCGTATTTTCTGTTCAACTGAATCAGCTTAAAGGAAGCACGACTACGATATCCCATCGTCTTCGCCAACTCATAATAGTAATCCAAACGGTCCTTGGCCTTTTGTTTGCCCGGCATTTTGATGAGATGGGCCCCCTGATGCTATAAAAAAATAATAATTAACAATATCTCACTCTCTTTTGTCATCTTCATAAAAACACATAAAAGTTTTCACAGAAATGTTACCGCAGCTGTAGAATAAAAGTTGTCAAAGTTCAATTCCCTGTCTGCACACATTTCTGCAAATATAAAATTATTATACCGGAGTATTGGCCGAAACGTATCTTTGCGCAACATATAAAACATAACCTCAACAAAAGAATAAAAACGAGAAGGCGCACTTCTAGAGAAAAAAAGGTCCAGGGCGGCTAAAATACCTCCAATAAGTTCTAAAAGAGAAAGTGTATTTCTACAACAAGTATTTTGTTAGCGGAGGTTGCAAACCGCCGGCTGTAAATGCCGTTTTAGGACGGTGTTAAGAATAAAAAAAAGTCGGAAGGAAGATAGTGACAGTCAGGTAGTAAGTCCAACGAGTTCCTTCACTTGAAGTAGTTCCGTATCATCAAACGATTCGAAGTCGTCATCGTAGTCGTCTTCATCGTCGAAGTAGTCTCCAGAGTCGGAATCGTTTGGAGCATCTTCGAAGTCATCTTCGTAGTCGTTGGACTCCTCGTCGTGGGGCTCAGCTATCTTCTTCTTTGGTGGTGGTGGTGGTGGTGGATGGTATCTCACAGTCGTTTGACTCTTCACTTCGCTACTCTTCCTCGTCCCACTTTTAGGAGGTGACGACACTACAGAACTCCTCCCTCCCATTCCACTCGGTGACATTGCTGGTAAGACATCTAAATTATCACCTCCATGTTGTCCCTTTGGTCTGACACTTCCAACAACAGATTGGAGCATCTTTGCCACGGCTTTGCTCTTCCTTTTCCTCTCAGTCGTTTCCTTAGCACCTGCCAAGTCCTTCCGCTCTTTAAGAGTCGGATCGTCTTTCGTAGTATTCGAGTTGATGTTGGGTGACTCTTCTATTGCAGCAACTTCTGCTGGAGACACAGAAGGACATCGCGGCGGAGTTGCGAGTACTGATGTTGGTACGAATCTGACCAAAGCGTCATCCCTGCAGAGCTTTGAGGCGCTAGGACGGGCACTTTGCTCGACTAGAATTGACTTCAATATCCGACGGACGTCAGAGTTACTTTCTTCAGGCATTGTCTCGTAAGACATTGCTTCTATTTTACGATACAATCCGCGAATGCTTTTCGCTTGAAATGGTTTCTGCAAGAATGCCAATTCGTAAATAATAACTCCCGCACTCCAGATGTCTGTTTTATTTGAAAACGGTTTTGACTGCACAACCTCAGGTGCGAAGTAGTAAGGAGTTCCTACTTGCTGCCCGCTGAAGTTGTCGGCGTCTTCGAGTTTCCGAGAGAGTCCGAAATCACCCAACTTGACTCTCAATTCAGAATCTAGAAAGACATTCGCAGTCTTTAAATCTCTGTGTAGAACTTTTTGACTATGCAAGTGTTGTAGAGCTGCTGCTAGTTGGGCGGCCCAGCGGAGGACTTCGTCTGCTGAAAACTTCTCGTTTGCCTTTCTTTTCTCGTCAATAATAGAAGTAAGAGTCCCACCACTTGCGTACTCAAGTCTGTTTTAATTATTATCAAATTATTTCATAGACTTGATAACATCAATGTGAAGTAAAACATACACAATATGAAGGATGCCAGAAGTGTTGAAAGCATCAGTACATCCAATCACATGAACGTGATGTAAAGATTTTAAGAAAGTTACTTCCAGACCGGCCTGTTTGGTGAGTTGTTACGTTGATTGTAATTAGAAAGACAAGAAGAGGTCTTTAAAATAATTAATTTGATGTGATGTTTTTTAACAAGACGTGAGGAGGGCAAACCTTTTTTTTCTGATCTTCTCCGAGCTTTGTCAAGTCTACTTCTTTTACAACGAATTCCTTTCCGTCATCTTTCCTAGCGAGGTAAGCTTTAGCGAATGCTCCCCGTCCAATCTCTACTCGCATGCCATCTTTTTTGACGAATTCCATTTTACGTTCCTGCATCGCCTTATCAACTTCTGGTGATGCTCTCCAATCTCTACGAATGGTGTCGGGTTCCATGACCTGCATCACATTAGAATTCGATTCATTTCCTCCACCGGCACCTGCAGCCTCCGTATTGAAGAGACCAAATCCCTTCGGTCTTCGTGAACCCCTCATGTGGATATCTTTGGGGGGGGTCCCTGTTATTAATTGTTATTGTCTTTCTTGGTATTCGCACGTTTCCAAAATTTCTAATCCAAATAAAAAGAAACTACAAAAAAAAATAACAGGAAAATCATTCAAAATCTATTTTCTACCAAATCTACAACAAATAAGGAACTCTCGTCAGATGTTTTTAGTGTTGTTGATATCTTTCTAAAATGTGTGGAATTTTAGAAGCAGGTTGCGAGTGAAGATCTTTACTAACTTCGATGAGTTTATCAAAGTCTCCATCGAGTGATTGTAAGAAGTCCTGACATTCTTTAATACCGTGGACGACGTGTGTGAATTTAGAGACGCATTCTTGCCAGTTTCGGATACCTTCAGCGATATGAGATGCGACATCATCTCGAAGAGAATTCTTAGAAGCCATCGTCGTGTTGTGAAATAAGAGTTTCTCTCGTAGGATTTGACGTTTTGAAAATGCCTGTCGGAGTCTAAGAAGACAATACTGAAGTGAAGTTGGATCAGAAGCAGAATGATCAGTAGTCGACTGTTCAATCCCAGAGAGGATCTGACTTCCAGTTCCAGGAAGAGCATCTGACAACTCCTGAACATCATTGTGAGGGAGTGATTGAATTCCTAATAACGATTCTTTTACTAAATCAGAGTGAGCTCCCAGAGATATCCTTCCCAACCTTTTAGGTGACACATCACTCTTTCCAGTTATCGCTAACGTCGGTGGAAGTTCTTCGGGATTCTCAGCTGCTGACATGAGTGACGTTAATTTTGATATCAAACTAATCCTCTCATCCCTCTTCATTCGAAGACCCTCAACGATTGGTCGCTTCTCAACAATTGCTCTGCTTTTGTGACTCCTCCCCGTTGATGAAATCTGTTGCAAGTGTTGTTCAATTATCTTCTTTTGAGCTTCAGTTCCTTGTGTTCTCGCCTGGGCTTCCGTCAGTTGCCTAACAAGTGTTGACTGATGATCTAGTCGTTCTAAAATCTTTTGGCAAACAGCAGATGCTTCAGTTCTGTAGTTTGCCGCCGTGTTCTTAATTTCCTCTTGTTCGATAAACATTTTCATGTGACTTTCCTGACCAGTCTTTGTGAGTATCCTGAGATCACTAACACCAGCACTGGTGTCAAATAGTGGAGCTTCGTCTCCTCCCATCGTTTTAAGTTCGTTTATTGCGAGTTCAACTTGCTTTTGAAGAGCAGAAAGGATTGATCTTCCTTCAGTGACTGGAATCTTATTTAAATCTTTCAGTGAATTCTGTGCAGGTGCCGGAACTGATGCCAGCGGGTTGGTAATATTCTGAACTTGAGTGGCCCCTCCCTCGCCCAGTAGCCGACGTAGTTTTTGAAGTACGTCAGCTACTACGGGATGGTCTGGGTTCCTCAAAGGAGGTTCTTTAAAAAGAGATGCAGAAATCGAGGACGTTCGGAAAGACTCTCTCTGGCGATCATTGTGCGAACAGATTGCCTCAAAAGCGAGTTTTTGACTTCGAAGGGCTGCTAGTCTCTTTCTTTGAAATGCCAACTCAGCTGCTGCTTCATCAGCTTCCAGTCGGGCTTCCTTCGATTCTGATGTTGCTCTTTGAACACCCTTGCGAGTCTCATCAATTAAGTGTCGCAGTTCTGCTCGTCGAGCGTCGAGTCGTTCTTTTTGAGCGAATATCTTCTCATCTGAAATAGAAGCGTTCTTATCAAACAATCTCAAGTTAAGTCTCATATCGTGAGACTTCTCTCCTGCTGCAGTGTGCAGTACGACGTATTCCAACGGTGACCTGAACCCAGGGAGTTGAACCAATCTCTGACAGACTTCCATTGAACTTCTATTTCCCCCTCCGTCAGCCTGCCAATTGTAAAGCAGCCTCGCAAGCGCACTGTCTGAAAGCAGTTTCTTACCCTCCGAAGCGGGTTTTTCACGCTCCACACGGCTTCGCATTTTTTTTTTTTTTGGTTCAAATCCCACAGTCTGTGGTAATAGTAATTATTTATAAACTTCTCAAAAGCATCGGAAGAGATGATAATTTGAGTACCCCTCTTTTTGAATAATATTGTCTTTGAAAAAGAAGAAAAGGTTTTTTATTTAATCTCATTTTCTCCAATTTGATTTTTTTTTTTCGTAGACAGGTGTGACAACAAAATGAACCCTTTCAAACAAATACGAAGAGCTATTTGATAAAGCAACACATTTTAAATACAAACAAAACACTCTTAGAAAAGAATGAACGAGGGGATATCGGAGGGGGGGGAGAGTAAACCTGAATATTTTAAAATATCAACAACCTCTTAAAAAATATAATAAAAAAAATAAATAAAAAAGACTCTACCTTGAAAAAAAAAAAAGAAAATAAAGCCACCAACACAACCACGATAGGAACCATAAAGTGAGCAGCTGGAGTACCCTTCAGTACTCACAGTTAGAATCTATCTTTTGTTACTTATCAGACTGCGGCTACAAATCAATGAGAGGAAAAACCTATAGTAAAGAAAGAACGAAAATTCCTTCCCAAATTACAATAACTGAAAATAATATTTTTTTTTTTTTTTTTTTAAAAACAGCAAGTGATATTATTGATAAGAGAGGGAGAAAGAAGGAAGACGCCAATCAGGATCTAATAATCTTTTTTGAGATGCATTCCAATCAGTTTGCCCTTTGAACAGGGAATCTGAATAGAAATAAAAAATAATTTGAAAATCTAAAGAAAATATAAAAAATAAAATAAAAAGTACACCACAGACTAGTAGAAGAGTGACAACATAAATATAAATGCTGAGTGTAGAGGGGGGGCATCCCGTGGGATTGAGAAGGGGGAAAAAAAAAAAAAATAATAATAATAATTTTAGTAATTTTTTTTCACACACAACAATCACCACAAAAAGAGGTTATTCACCTCACTATGAGACCGACCATCAGCTCCCTGAAACAAACAGGCTTACCTCGTCCGTCTTCAAAGAAAGACAACACACACAACAGTTAAGTCCTACACGTTACTGTCCTGCCAGTTTTAAATGAACGAAGAGACTGATGCGCACGGAAGGGAGACGTGGCATAATCTGCTTTTGAGATTGTTGGCAATGACACACTTGTCTTTGCTCGAGGTATCCGATAGACACTACGATTACCACGAATAGATCTGGAGAGAGATGTTTTAACTCCTTCAAGGTTTTGATAGGGTGTTGAAGTTAGTTTACAAATTGGATTTAATCCATACTTATCAAGAACAGCACCACCAACAGCAGCACCAATACTTTCATAAATCTCAGGAGTGTAAGGATAAACACAACTATCCCTATCACTAGGCATTCCAGTATTGTAATTAACTTCTAAAGTGTAGCAACTTACAAATCCAGTTTCAGAGTGTAAAGCAACTCTGCCGGTTCCTTTTTTTGAAAGTCCGTCGAACTTTCCTTTGGTTCGCATATTCTTTTGCGTAAAGTTACAACCTTGGTAGTCAAAGTAATCAGTATTGAGACTCAATAACTTGGGGAATAATAAGTTTTCAACTTGTTGATCTCCATGAAGAGCATTCCCGTAAATAAAACATCCTCTTCGTGTCGCATGAGCATGAAAATCAATATACAAACAAAGCCTTCCTGTCGCAAACAAAGAGAGAAACATCCTACGAGTTGCGTGAATAGTTGGATGCCGTTCTGGTTTTGGTGTTTCATACATTCTGTTTAAGTTCAACCCGTTTGTATCTGTGCGATAGAAACCTTTCGCTACTCCGTCTGGGTTGAGCATCGGTATGATCTGTTTTGTATTAGTTATTTTCAAAAAATAGTTAAATTACAAAAAAAAAAAAAAACTGAGAAATAACAAACTTTAAATACGAAGTTATCGAGAAGATAACTAGCTTGTACATTATCAGTATCGAAAAGTGAATTAATAAACCCGTGGAGAATATGACTAGCTGGAGTCTCACCAGCATGTACCCTGGCTGTCAAAAACACAATTCGTTTTTCACTTTCTCTTCCTTTTGACGAAGTGATGTGAAGAGCGTCTAAGTTTCTACCTTCCAAGGTAGTCGCGATGACTGATTTTTCAAAAGTAATTTTCTTAATCGACCTGGCTCGTTGTTCCCAATTAGTAATATTACGACACAAGTCTTTGTAAGGGTAAGGATACGTAAAGGCAAATCGAACTGGTTCATCATCAAAGGTATGCGACCACGAGATTATAAATTGCTGTGTTGACGTGACGTGTGTTTGTGGTTTTTGACTAATTCGTTTCCATTTTCCATTGCGACCTTTCTTAACAACAGGTCTCATATCAAAGCTGTAAAGTTTTGCTTGAACATTTAGTGTTTTCATGTGGAAGACTACAGATTGTCCGTACCGTCCTCCACTTACTTCAAAATAAAACCAAGAGCTGTTCGTATTCGCGTGAGGTGTTCCTTCGCAGTCTCTTCTTACGTTGCAAAGAAACTCATTCTCTGACCCGTCAATTAG
Organism: Flectonema sp. DT1601; assembly: GCA_964019425.1. Taxonomy (NCBI): domain Eukaryota; phylum Euglenozoa; class Diplonemea; order Diplonemida; family Diplonemidae; genus Flectonema; species Flectonema sp. DT1601. The sequence goes on along the minus strand of OZ025812.1, from coordinate 1,059,653 downwards.
CTCTACCTTACCGAGATTACCAGAATCGAAATCAGAATTAAAAGTCAGCCCGCCAACCTGTTGTTTCATTATTGTGTCGGACTCTACCTGGAGAAAAAAAGAAGAAAACTTTTGACGTTAAAAATGTAGAATGGCATTTTTTTTTTTTTTTTTTTTTTTTCCCTTCAGAGTGTTATCACACGCTGATATCGGAATGAGGTCAGGTGGTACTCTAGTCACCGACAGCAGTTGAAACTTCTGCTGAAGTTATATTTATTTCAAACAGATGAATTATTTCTTTTCTACCAGCAGTCACTTTAGAAGACGTACCAACAGGAAGAGGCGGAATGTGACGAAGTTCACTCTCTCTTTTATTACTGTCGGAGCTATTCAGATGAGAAAGCTTCGGAGGTGGACCATTCAAAGCTTCTGGACACAGTAGTAGATTAGGTCCGTGGAGATCTTGCAACTTTGAAAGCTGAGAAAAGTGTTTTAAATCCGACAAATATTTAATTAGTTTGAATATAACACAATTCAGATAAACATTACTCGTAGTTGAGAATCTAGACTGCAGAGATTGTAAGACTTCGGGGTGTTTGAATAATAATTTACCAACAGCAGGCATTCCCCATTCGCTAATTAAAATTAATATTCCCAAAGCCGTGGAATGATCACAATCGCTATCCGATAATTCATTAAATGGTATCAAAGTCACTCCTCTCGACTTCACAAACGGCAACGACAAAAGAGTTTGCGCAGCAGCAGTCTTGACTGCGAAACTGTTTTGAATATCTTTTTGTTTCTCGTTAAATAATATTACAAACATTAACACAACTGACAGCATGACTTGTGCCCTTTCTGGTACTTCTTCAGAAGCAAGTGACTTTGCTACTTTAATATAGTTTAATATGGTAAGGAAGTCAACAGCAGAACGACCAGCTGTGTCTTCAAACTGTTGTTGTAGTTCCATACAAAGTCTTCCTGAAATATGAACAGCAAGTGCGTTTGGTATTCCCTGACGTAAGACAGCTTTGTGTTGAATTATTGCCGCCTGGTCATTGTCTCCGCAAGCTCTCAGTAATTCATCACAAAAGGTTTGTTCCTCAACAGTGACTTCGTGTTTTGATAATTCCGATCGTATGACATCAGCACTGCTTCCGCACCCATCGTTTCTCTTTAATTGCGTTCGTTTCCCATTTCCATTTGCGTACTTCGATGACAAGTACACTGGTCGTTCTCTCTTTTCTCTAGTTGACCACGAGTTTCGCACCTGCCGTAAGATTGCTTCTTCTTGTTTCTTGCGGGCAACAGTTCTACTGGCAATGATATTAATTAATTGTGCTGCTTCTGTAGTCAGCTTCGCGTCATCTCCCAACACATCTCGCAAGATGCTCATGTGAGTTCTGTAGAAGCAAATTACTTGAAGTTCCCACCACACTTCTTATATTCAAAACAGCAGTACTTACAGCCTAGATCTATTTCTAAACATATTATAGTCACCTGTTACATAAAGAGATACGTAAGTTGTTGACAACACCCAACAGATGACTCAACCGACAGCTACGGAAGCAGCACTTTATTCGGTTATTATGGTTGTTGTAGTACCCTGCAAAAATCAACACCGCGGCTTTTTTTTTTTTTTACAAAGACGGATAAATGTGACTCAGAGACTGAATAATGACTTTTTAAGGCTAGGATATGTTCTTATCACACGCATCATTTTCGTACAGAGAACCAAGTCAAAAATCCAACCCCACAGGAAATCAATCTCCGATGCATACGAAGCTTTTCCCCGAGCAGTTTCCGCCATCTGTACAAACGATTCTTGTTTTTTTGATAATATTGTCCTCTTGGGTTGCTATTTAGGCGCCGCCTTTTTCAGCACCTCAAGGAACTCTGAAGATAGGCGTCTTCCCTGTTGTTCTTGTAAATCATAGGCCACGAAAAGAATCGTACAGACGACAGACTTACAGAAGAAGAAAAACAGAATTTACTGATGACCTACAAGAGGTGCTACAACCTTTTTATTATTATTTACTTACTGGTACCGCTGTTGCTTATCTTCTTTGTCTTTCTTTCTCGTCATTGTGAGATACATGAGGTGGAGCAAACAGAGAAGGGGAATGCCTTCGTAAAGGTGGGTAAGAGTAAGAAGGTTTGGTGTTACAATTCAGATAGTTCAGACAAAACTATTTATTATGTAGAAACGAATATTTGAAAAGTAACTCAAAACCGAATACGAGGTCACCATCTGACTCAGAAAGGTTACGACAGACTCCTCATCATCTGAGATGATCTAATTTCTGTCTTAAATACCAATCAGCGAGTGCTGAAAGGTTTCTTTCTTCTTAAAATAGAAGTCAAATCGCACTCACACAGAGGCAGAAAAGGAAAAGCCAAGCTTTGAGACTGAATAGGTCTCTCAATCCCTTTACAGAAGGAACCGATTCCTCCAACACATGTGAGGAAGTAATAACTTGAATGAAGACCGTCACAGGTTCATGTAGTGATAAGCATGCTGCTCATTAATTGCAACATCACAATGAGTACCTGTTATGTCACTCGAAACACTGTCTGGTTGTGATGAGATAAGCAAGTAATTATAAATTAATGAAATTTTGAGAGAAAAAAAAAAAGATTTGCATACGGGAAGTTAACGACCTCGCGAGAAAAGGAGAGAAGAGACGAAACAAAAGCAATTAAATTGCTTATGAGAATTCATCGCTCATGCTGATGAGAAGGCGTCACTGATTGACAATGACTTTATTTTTTTTTTTTTGAATAAAAAAAAAAAAAAAAAGAGAAACACACAAAAAGGGATAGAGTAACAAAACAAAAAGGGTTGTCACACTGACAAGACAGCTTTCAGAATACAAAAATATCACATTCCCAAAGACGAGACCGGCTTCCCAAAGGAAGCGGTACATTAACGAACAACAATAGAGAAATATCTGTTGCATAAAGGTCAACGTTGGTAACTCGCTGCTCGGAATAAAAAAAAAACAAAACATTCCTAGCCATCACCAGTTCTTCTCAAAGAAGAACGGCGGTACAACAACATTCGCGAAAAAAAAAACGTTAACGTTTGCAAAGGCAAATATAAAATAATTACCAAACGAAAGAAAATAAAACAATCTGGGCACAAAGGGATCTGGTATGCGATGGTTTTCGGCTTTGCCAACGCCAAAAAAGGGAACAAAAGAACTTGGTTGGTGAGCTTCTTAGAAAGCAGCAATTTCGGTTCTTTTTAAATTCTGGTTAAGTCAGCGGCAAGGGACAGGAGCTCTGCTTTTGTACAACCTTCGGAATAAAAGTAAATCACGTGGGAGAGACGTACCACTGACGTCAACTCAACTTCGATCTGCTTCGAGTCAGCACACGAGTCCCTTTCGTAGAAAGCCTCAACTACACAATTCTCTCACAGGAAATGGAACACCGGACCCCCGCACCCCGCGGGAGTAAAAATAAAAATACGTAAAAAAGAAAGTAATCAACAAAACACCAAAACGAATCAAATAAAAACAAAAGTAAAGAACGGGGATAGAATGGCAGCTAAAAAACCATGACAACGGAAGAAACCAAAATAACAACAAACACCACGACACGGTGCAGTAGTTAGTAGTAACCAGAGAAGTTATCACAGCCTATACTTGTGAACGAGTATAGCTTCTGTTGCTGCAGTACAAGAACGCGCAAAGCAACCCGAACACAACACTAAACACATCACATCGATTGTTGTTGATTTTTTTCTTAAGAATATTTTCCCTTTATTTATTTTTTTATTTTTTTTTTAAATAACAAAAAAAAGGATTCATTCTGACATGTTGTAACTCAGAAAATACGAATCAAGAATGAAATATGGGAAGGGAGGGGTCTATTTATTTTATCGTTTTTTTTTTCATATATCTTGACACCATTTTCGCAGCTGTTGAACTTGAAGTGACAATGCGAAGCAACAACACGGAAGACTTAACTCCGAATTATTGTTATGTATAAGAGACGAGTTCCAACACTGCCTAGAATCGAGATTGACCTTAAGAGATAGTTAAAAGTAATGAACAAAAAGACACAAAAATTGTCGTCGTTCCATTTTCGCGAAACTAATCTATTGTATTGAAGTCGGGGAAATCAGTTCTATCGACCCTACACGATTCAGAGGAAGGTTCTCCACACAGAACATCAAACAATTTTAAAACAACATCTCCTTTGCCTGTGACACAACACAAATAATCTCGCCAACTCCTCACCAACGAAAAAAAAAATGATAAATTTCCGTTAATTTGCTTTTCAATTCCCAACTGTTCGTTATCAGAATCAAAAAAAGTTCTTGTTTTTGAGACAAAACAACTTCTTTTTAGGGCCAAGATAAGTGGAAAGGAATGGGGGAAAAAAAGGAAAAAAAAAACAACAAAAAAATAAAAATAATAAAAACGGGAAAATATGACCAAAAAAAAAAAAACGATTACAACGATTGTGATAGCATTGGATTTAGAAAACAGAGAGAGAGAGAGGAGGAAAACAAATATTAAACAACGAAAAAGAGAAAGAAAAAAAAAAAAGAAAGGAAAAAAACGAATTTCCTCGGTGCTTTATGCAAACAAACAAACCATGAAAAGGAAATATCGCAGTAGTGGTTTGTGAACCACTGATTGTTATTTTTCATTTTTGTTCGTTATTTTTTTATGTACATAAAAAAAAAAAAAAAGATCCGTGTAAGAGAATCGTTGGGGGAACTCTGTTTGGTAGTGTTTGGCTGCTGACATTCCCAACAACGAACGCGACCATCGGTCGCGATCACTTAATTGAATGCTGCGCACAAAAACAGGAGCCATCAAATCTTTTTTTTTTTTTCAATCACAACGAAGACGGGGGTATTTCAGCCGAGTAGCATCAGAGCTCACTGTGAAGAGCAATCCTCTTCGGAGTGTTTCTAGCAAGCCCGACATTATATCCTATTCCTGATTTGTGTGATTGATTTGGTTTTTATAAACATGATTTTTTTTTTTTTATTAAAAAATAATAATAAACACAAACCACATAGCAGTACTGCCCCACTCATCATACTGATCATCGCATTTCTCATAGGCAGCCATCTGCTGTCAAGTTTTCCCAATCGAAGTGCTACCGTGCGCATGTCGTGCAGTTCTGAAGTAGAGTAACAAATTATAACAAATATTTAAATACCAAACAGAACATAGAAACGACAAAAATGACGACACGGAACTAACTAAAAAGAGGATGGCAAGTGATACGAAATAAAACAAAAAAATATGATAACTGGCTAAGCTAATACACGTCTAATAGTACAGCAGGTACGGTACTCCAAGTACCTCACTATTCGATTATCTCATGTGCGAGTTCGACGGTAGTGAACATCTATCAGAAAGGTTCACTACTTCAGCGATCGGTGTTGACGACCATTCTTGTTTAACTTTTTCAGATGAAAAAAAAAGTTAAACAACTTATCTCTTCTTAGTTGCCTTTCTATCTTTCTGAATCTGTCTCTTGCTCCTAACTCCGAGTGACTTCTTTTCATTAAATTTCTTCGCATTTGCAATCTGAGCTTTGATACTTACCTTAGCCCTCTTCGATTTTGTAGAATGACGGGGTTTAAATTCAGTTCCCTTCTTCTTCGCTGAGGCGCGTCTTTGATTGTTACTTCTGCCCATGTTGGTATGTAGGTATCTAATTAAATAAACTAAAACACTACAACATATGACTAATCGATAAAAAGAAAAAAACTCCTTTTTTGAGAAATGCGTATTCATATTTAGTTAGTTATCAAGTCCATCAGACCACCGAGTATCGGTTAGGTAGACACTCAAAGAGTACCGAGTGGCTCTTCTGAGGGTCCCCAATACTGCGGTAGTAGGAAGAACCTAATCCCGGGGAGGATTATTTTGTTAGTATCAGCACAGGGCATACTAGATCAGGAGATCTAGAAACACTTTGCTTCCACCTTATCCGGTATACTAGCAGGTAGTAGGAAGAATCTAATCCCGGGGGCCATATTTAGTTTTTGAGAGTGTACTTCCTGTCACAAAAATAAAAAATAAACAAAAAAAAAAGAATTAACGAAGAATAGCATTCCGAAGGGTGGAGTGTGGCGGGAATTTTTTGTGTGCGAGTTCCAGTGGAAAAGAGCTTCGACACCTTTTTTTCTCTTCAAGAAAAAAAATGCAAGTACTGTTCGTTTGCAATTTAAAGGGTTATTTGGGATTTAAAAAGAAAAATTAATTTAAAAAAAAACATTTCGTTCGTTCAATCAGATTCGTTTTTTTTTTTAATTTTTTTTTCTCTTTCTCTTTTTTTTTTTTTTGGTATATTTTTAACACCCTCGTGGGCAAAGGGCGAAAAGGTAAAAATGGGGTTTGGGGGTAGAGGAAAAAAAAAAAAAAAAAAAAAAACGAATTAAAAATCTTTTTTTAATTCTGAAAAAAAAAAAAAAAAAAATATAAATAATCTTGCGTGCAAATCACCGCAACAAACATTATTTCCTCTCCTCTGTGTGACATCCGATACCGCAAGTGACGAGTAGAATCGGGTGGCAAAAGAGAAATAAGTAAAAAAAATCAGAAGTAGGGTGTTGTTGTTGCAGATAATAGAGAAAAGAAGGGGGAAAGGGGGGGTGTGGGGGGTGAAACTGCCAGGAAATAATTTATAGTAATTCAGACAAATTGATCATATCATCTTCTTCGAGAGTACTAAACAGCTCCCAACTCTCTACTTCTCATTAATTGCCAAAAAAAAAAAAAAAACGAACCTGCAGTTTTAAAGATCAAGAAAGAAACAAATGAAACCCTACATTAGATGTAAGAAGAATCAACCAATAGGCAGAATGAATGTTTGCATGATGGGCTTTTATTCCTTTCTTAGTCTTTTTTTTTTTTTTTTTTTTTTTTTTTTTTTGCTTTAATTGGTTTTGTTTGTTTGCATTAAAAAAAAAAATTATTTTCGTCGGAAGGCCGCAAAAAAAAAGAAGGAAAAAAATGGGGGGGGAAACTTGGATCGCAAGCATTCACAATAATTCACTCCCTCTCCATTTGTTTGTGGGAAGGAACTGTTTAACAGCAGGCTTTCGCTTACCATCTTCATAAGACAGAACTATTCGTTGGCTTGATTGGAAAATTGCTTGTCAATAATGCTCTGCTGCCAGACAATGGAAAATTTTTCAAATTTTTTTTTTTTTTTTTAAAGACGCAGTGTCACACCCCTTTTTTTTTTTTTTGACGACTGCAATAAAAAATTAGAAATTCGCGGCTGCAAGTCTCTGTTTGTTTCTTTCATTGTTATTGAATTGCTACCCATAAAAAGGGATCGACGAAAGAGAAAGGAAAGGTGTATAAGATAGATTATTGATACGCGATGCATCAAACATTTTTTTTTTTATTTTTTTATTTTTTACAAAAAAAAAATTAAATTTTGGGTGACGAGAGCACAATCAGCAAGACATCACTTGACTGAATAAGATGCAAAAAAAAAAAAAAAGTAATAAAAGAAGAAAAGAAAAAACGATGTAAAAATAGACAAACGAACATAAAAGCAAAAAAAAAAAAAAAAAAGGACAAGGCAATAATAAAAAGATGACTAATTTATAAAAAGAAGAAAGCATCAGGCAGTTCCCTCTAAACGTCAAAAAATAAATTTAAATCGACATCAAGAAGGGAAAAAAAAAAGAAAATCCTAAGTAAGCCATAAGATTGGCTCTTCCGCAAGGATGTCCCTACACGTTGAGCGTGCATACTGCAGAAAGGCAAAAATATTTGCAGATTTCCGCAAGCAGATTCCTAAAACAAAAAATTGTTTTAGGAAAAGCCTTTTAGACGCTAAATAACTAAGGAAGGAACTGTGACAGGTATCAGATGGTATCAGATGGGGGGGGGCAGCACCAGCACTCAGATCGTAAAGAAATACTCAAAAAGCGAAGAAGATGAAAGAAGACAAAAATGCATTTCCCCGAAGCTCTAAAACTATTTGGCATCTACTTGAGCAGTGTGTTTGCTTGCTTGAAGATAACGGGAAGTCAGAACATATTTTGTCTCTCACTGACCAGAAGAGAAGCAAACAACCAATGAGCAGAACGATAACAATAACTTCACAAGACCTGACAAGAGCTCATCATCAACAATTGTAGTGATTGTCTATTTGTGTCACATCTTGTCTTTCATGAGGGAAATCAAAAAAAAAAAACTGAAAAAAGTAAAACGCCGGGGATTAAATATTATTGTTTTTGTGTCTCTTCTCCAACATGTTCCATGTTTGTTCGCAAGCCTCGACTAAAATAATTTCACGTGTCCTGCTGTTGAGAACACCCCTCCCAGGCCAAGCACCTTGCTTTACATTCGACCAGAAAAACAACAATAATGGAATGGCACAGGACAGGTGGTAATTCCATAATTCAGTCTCCGCTCAACTACTGGTTGCGTAATCTTAAATTAGACTCAACTTCGGGAAATATTTATTAAAACAAAAAGAGGAAAAGAAGACATAGAACGGTGACAACCGCAGTTTCAGTGCGGTACAAAAAATGTGTCCCGTATTTCTTTTTTGGCGGCTTTTTAGAGTTTGAAGTGAGGTGATGCTTTTTTTTTTTTTTTTAATTCAAATTCGTTTTCTTCCACCATCCACTGCGCCAACCAGCACCACAGATCAAATTCTGTGCAAAAAAACTGGTTACCGCAACAGAGGTGTTTTTTTTTTTTTTTTTTTTTTTTTTGTTGCTTTGTCCGTTGGAAATCGTTGCAGACTGCTTACTTCCTGTTGTTGGGTAGCAGTCAGGAAAGGACGTGTCGGAAGATGACGGTGAGAAAAAAAACATAAAGAGATCAAAAATCTGAGTGATTTGGAAAACTCTACTTACCAATTACCCCCAACAATTATTGACCCTACCGAACTAATATTGCAACGACATTCCCACAAAGGCTGTGACATGAAAAACAGACCCGACGCAAAAAAATAACTTAATAAACAACAGCGGTAGTCAGAAAATACTAAAATAAGAAGACAATCAACCAAAAGTGATGGTCAGGCAGAATAATATATCTGACAAAAAAAAAAAAAAAAAAAACCCCTCAGAAGGGTTTTTTTTTTTAAGTGTGTTGCCCGCGGAGAATAAATAATTAAGAGGTAGAAGGAGAGAAAAAAAACGCTTAACTCAGAAGATATTTTTTGTTATTTATGAAAATCCCAGGAGTCTCGATAAGGTAGCGACCGGTTAATACTACAAGCAATAACCCCCCCACACACTAAGGTAATTATGTCTTCCTCAACGCAACGTAATCAGGCACTTAGACTTGAAAGAGTATAACTCCTAACAATTCCTTTATTTATTTATTTCAATTATTTTTATTATTGATCTGTTTCATTTGGCTACCAGTCCCGAGTGAAACTGCGCAGGAAGACCTGCAAAAAAAAAGTATCGTAGCAAAGATATCAACACAAATGCTGTTGCGGATAAGGAAACACAACAACAACAACAACAAAAACATCTAACGGGACACTACTTTCATCACGCTAATAGATGCCTAGTAACTGACAACGATAAAGAGATAAGACGCAAGCAACGCGTCAATTTGAGTTTCTCATGACCCACCACAGGGTTGTTTACACCCTCTGGCATACAAGATCTGCAGGGTGAAGTGATAGGTGACAGAAAGAATTGGTGGAAGGAGAACAGGAGGATGGAAAGCAAATATTCAATAATGCACTGCACGGGAAGAATGTTGTTTGTATTTTTTTTTTTTTTTTTTTTTTTTCATCCCGTGAATACAAGTAGCTTAACACAAAGAGATCGAGTCACCCCAATCTCTTTAGTTTTTTCTTTCAACTCCTATTCAGATATCAGTTTACAAGAAAAAAGGAAATAACTTTATTTCTTGTAATTTTTAACTACTATTTTTTTTTTATTTGTTATTTATTTTACTTTCCTACAAGGGTGTGGAGCTATGTAAGAAAATAGTATTTTAAAAAGAGGGAAAAAGGGAGAAGGAAAGAAAAAAAAAAAAAGAAAATCATCGACAGACCGAAAGAAAAACACAGACACTGAAAAAAAAAATTTATCTGAAGTAAGGCCCCCAGATATTTGGCAACTCAAAAAAAATGAAACGAGAGGAGGGGAAGCTGGATCAGATCTCAAGCATCTGTATGGGGTACGAGAGGTGCACCTTTTGGTATTACTAGACGAGTAGTAACGCACGTTGGTGCAACCCTCGTATTTTGGGTAACAAATTGCTACAGAAGTAGGGAGTTAGTTTCTGTGCATGGGAGGTATCCGAGACATGGGTAAAAAAGGTACGACAGCATTTTTTAACGAAGGCTGCGATATTTATTCGAATCGTTTATTTAATATATAAACGAATCCAAAGAGGGCTGATTATCAACCAACTCCAGTAGCTGCCGAACCACATAAAGGTCTGCACGGGGGAAATAAAGAACGAGAAAATAGGTTTAACTAAAAAAGAAAAAGACAACAAAAAGAGGAAAAAAAAGAAACCAAGTAACGAAATAACGAAAAAAAAAAAAAAAAGGGAATGGTCACAGCAGTACCACACAACCGTGAGACTTTCACTGGCTCGAAGGTACATTATCCTACAAAACGATTTCTTCTTACAATGTTGCAACCATTGTTGTGAAATATTTACTTTTTTTTTAAATAGTTTAAGCACAAAAAAGCCTAAAACCGATGGGGTGTATTACGAAATTTATTTACTAAGCAGGAGGGGAATCACTGGATATGCTTTTCAGCTTAACCATGCTGTGAAGCCTGTTGTGGCGTCGGGTAGCAAGTTGCATGCCTCGTTCCACTCTCAGGGTAACCTGACTCCTGTGGTGGGCATCTATTCGTCTGACTGAAGAAGAACCATCTCACTGTTTTGCAATACAGCGGCTGGGGTCAGATGATACCAGCTGTTGAAGAGAATTGACCATTACGATTGTAACTAAAGTAATATCTCTTTTAGACCGTTTGTGAATAGAATTTTATTGTCCGATACGTTAGTTTCGTAAACCATCTGTAGTCTAACAGGGAGCAGTCTGTTGTTAAAACAGTTCCTGATGCAGAAAGGAAAAACTTACTAACAATTTCTATGTTTTTGACTCGGCAATTTTAATTGGGCGGGCAGTCCAAAAAAAGACTAACTAAGCGCACAAAAAAAAAAAAAACTACGTTGTTTGAGTAGCAGTGACTAGTACAGAAACTTAATTCGGGCCATATAATTAAATCACTGCCAGTAACAAATATTGTTATTGTTATTTTTTTTTTTTTTTTGAGTAAATTCGACACACATTCGACAATTTTTTTTTTTTTTTTTAAAAAGTTAAACAATTTATTTCTCCTCCGCCTGAAGAACAGAAATACTATCTTTTTCATTGCTATTTTTAATTTTTTTTTTTTTTAGTTTTTTTTTTTAAATTTTGTTATTTGATACTCTCAGAATAAATTTTAAGTCACCTCACGTGGAGTTTATTTATTTAAAACCTAATCAGAGGTTCGCATCAAATCATATTCACTAGATGTTATTAAAAAAAAAACAAAAAACAAAAACAAAACAATTACAATTAAATTGCTTATGTAAAAAAACAGTATTTATATGAGACTTTTTTGTGTGTTTTCGGGGGAGGTTTTTACACTGCGCACCACCGAATCACGATTCTGAAACGGAAATTTGCACGCGCATTGTTTACCCTACTTAATGCGCCCCACATACAAAAAAGAACACGGGAAAGAGAGCTTTTTTTCCTCCCACCCACCCCCCTAGTCTGACTTGCTATACGGCAACAACAGAACCGATATCTGTATGTTTTCGTTGCATAACTTGAAAAGGGTGCCAACACTCTCTCTGGGTTAGCATGAATGCCGCAGAGCAGATTGGGTTCTGGCCCAGATACTCAGCGGCTTCTTGGCACAAATTTCCATAAGATATTATCGAAAGTCGGAACAGGATAGTTTCGACAGTATTAAACCATGAGACCACAATCACTGTGAACAGAGGCGGTGTTGCATAAACGATAGATGTAAGAAGATTTTTTTAGAAAGAAAAAAACTTCAGTTCCCTTACCAAGAGACACCGTTGCTGAGCGAAAAGCTATAATAAATAATTAAAAGGACAAATAGACACGTCCGCCCCCGATACTTTCTGGGCATCAGATCACACTCGTTTCTAATAACGAATAAGCGTGAGATCGATAACATTTTAAAAAGACAAAACGACGGGTTGGGCAATTTTTATGCTTTTGAGAGCTCTTATGCATACGTTGACCTACTTAGTCATCCTTACATTCATTTACAAAAAAAGGTTTTTAACAACAAAAAAAAAAGAACGGATGTCTTGTCGTTTGTTTCCAAGTCGAGGGAAACATGTAATATCACAACCGGTCTAAGACTGCTTACCAAACTAAACATCACCAGAGGACGACAAAAAAACGGCCAGACAAGGCCAATTTTTTTTTTTTGCAATCGAAAAACCTTTAGGGTTAGCTATTTGGGGTGTTTGGATAAAGCGGGTGCTGATTTCCAAAACTGAAACAAAACAAAAAAAATAAAATGATTTTTAGCTCGAAACCTTATACAAAAAGAAAAAAGGTGTAAAGCTATATATAGAGACGAATGCCCCACTTCTAGTACACGATGCCTTATACATTCGTTATGTAGAGTGAAATACAATAAACCAAAATTTTATTATTATCGGAAATTGCAGGGACTTTGTTGCGATTGGCGAATAGTGTGGAAAAACGAATAAAAATGAATAAGAAGAAACAAAAAAAAAATACTTAAAATACTGTAAGTAGGTGCAAACTTGATCTCATCCGTGGAGACGAAATTAGTTCGTAGACTCGTAGAGGACCACATCCAAAATAAAGTTTGGAGATGCACCCCTTCCACGTTTTAGACGAATAAGTGAACAGATTAATGCTGCAAAAGCACCGCTGGGAAGCTGCAACCAGAATACTGTCTGGAGTGCGGGGGGTTGCACGATCAATATAAGAAAAAAGATGCTCATAGTTTTGTTATTCAAAAAAAATACAAAAAAAACAAAAAAAAGTTATAATAAAAAAAAAAACATCTACGCGAGTTCATCGCCGCACTTGTCGTTTGCGAAACACGAATAAACGCCCGACCTGTCCACACAGTTCTATATGACAGCTCTCAATAAAACAACGAAAAAGGAAATGAAAAAAAAAAAAAAAAACAGTTACTTATTATGTTCGAAGAGAGTTTTCGCTTCTCTCTTCACATCAAAATAGATTTGTGTGGATAACGGGTAAAAAAGAGCCGAGAGGTTTTGGAGCAAAAATAATAATAAAAAAATATAAGTAACTGCAAAGCCATAAATCGCTAAATTCCCCTTCCCCCCGCGCAGAGCTCAGATGCTATCTGACCACCTAGGGTGATAGGTGAGCAATTTATTGCAAATTGCAGTTACCGTTCATTGGTTAAAGATAATTCCCTTCCTTAAAAAAAAAAAAAAAAAAAAAAAAAAAAACACCGTAACTAGGACTACTAAGATTCCAACCAGTGGACACTAAACATCTTTACCACTAGAGTAACAACATAGCGACATGAGCAAACTATGAGTATACACATTACAATAATGTTTTTTTTTTCTTTTTAATTTTTTTTGTAAGGGTAGGGGATTGGAAGAAGGCCTTATAAACCCAAAAAAAAAAAAAAAAAAAAAAGTAATACAACAGATTGCTATTTTGTTTGTTAAAAAAGTAAGTTGAACAAACATAAAACAAAGACAAGGCATGGATCACTTGCCAGAATTAAGTCGGCAAAATAGCGGAAAAACTTTTTTTTTTTTTTTTTTTTTTTGCAAATGTGGATAATGGATGGAGAATCAATAAAAAAAGAATCAATGCAGATTTGTACGTAACGGAAAATGTGGTAGCTGACAAATTGTGGTCGTCAGGACCCAGATCGAAGTATGTAAGGAAAAATATTTGATTCTCTTCTGCACATAAAAAACGATATTGTAAAAAAGGTAATCGTCTGCAATTGTGACATATTGGTCGTAAATATTTTTCGGAAACATATAATTGACATTCCATGAGCAGAAAGAGGTGACACGCTGCAGTTGGGTTGAATATGCATGTTGTTTGCAAGCTTACTTACCTGGGTCTAATCCAGTCTACCAATGTTAGTAGTGCTTGTAGTAGTAGTGTCAGTAACCAAGTAAGGGTAGACATACGGGGTCATTGATGGTGAGAATGTGACAGAAAAAACAATTTTCTCAACAACTTTTAAGAAAAGAAGGGAAAAAAAAAGTAGTGTATTTTTTTTTTTTTTTTGATGGGAATTTGATGGTGACCTGCGATAATATTGGGAGGGTGATGATGTTTTTTTTTTTTTTTTCATTTTTTTTAAAAAAGACTTTGTGAAAGTGTCTGATGGAGAGAAACAAGTCGATCAGTTCAACGTGAACAACTCACTACCGCTTCAGCGATAGAGAATTACTCAATTCTACCCCTCCACCCCAGCCTTCGTCAAGTTTTAAAAAATGAATTGAGCTTAATTGTGGTTTTTACTGGCAGGACTCGTCTATTGAAGTCGGGGGAAGTTAAGCTCCAGAAAAAGCTCACGCGGGGAACCAGTAGTTTGATGCCGCACAGCAAGAGACTCTCACGGAAAAGCACTATTTCTGTACAGCAAGGGCGATATTTTGATTTTTTTTTTTTTTTTTTTTTATTGTAAAGGGACATGTGTTTTTATGGCAGGTCAGTTGCAAAAGGCACTCCCATTTTTTGGAGTGTGTTGTGTGTTTCTATTTTTAAAAAGCACATAAATAATTTTTTTTTTTTTTTTTTGTCATGGAATCCACCTCCCTGCTTTGAAAAGATATCTTATATCTTACGAGGTGAGGGATAAAAAAAAATGACACTCTTTTTTAACTTAGATTTTTTTTTTTTTTTTTTTTTTTTTTTTTAAGTCAATCCCCCAGAAGTTTATTTTTTTCACTAGAAAAATAGAAAAAAGACTGGGTTGGTTAGAAAAAAAAAAAAAGAAAAAAAAACAACAACAAAAAAGAAATTATTAAAATCAGTTTTAATGGATGATGGGGGTTTTTGGGGAATTGCGTTAGTCATGTCGTTGCTAAATCGAGCAACCAAAAAAAGTCTGAACTGCCCGAAAGCAAGTTATACTATCATTCTAATAACCTGAAGACAGTAACGAGTAAGATATTATTAGTTTGCAACTGATATTTATGTGTCTCGGTTCCTGTTCGCAGTGCAGCTCACAACAAGACAAAGCAGAAAAAAAAAAACTGAATCAGGACCTACTTTTCCGTCCTTTGCAAGCACAGTTCCGCAAGCCAAGAACCAAAAATAAATAAAAACAAATGAACATATGGCTTTAACACCGTGTCATTCCGAAACAAAATTCATCGTTCTCTCCCGCTTTCAAAGTGTCTTAAAACGATGCAGCAACTAAGCGGGATTGGGGAAGAGTATTTAGATTATATTTTAGAACATGTGAAGAATTGTTATAAAGATAGAACATTGCAATCACTATTATATATTTATTTACGAAGCCTAGGTAGCCAAAAGCCAGGAAAAGCTCAACAGAGTAACAGTTATATCGCTACCAGCAACCTTGAGACTCTCACAGACGATAAGAGACGTAGAATAACCTGGAACAAATGACTACCTAAACCCACCGTCCCACGCGAGCAGACAGTATTATGATCTGTTATTTTCGGTGGATGTTTAAAAAAGCTTTTTTTTTTTTTTTTTAATCTCTATAATATATTTTTGATTTCGGTTATTTATTATTATTTATTATTTTTTTTTTATTTTTTTTTTGATAATTTAAAATAACTGAAAAAACGTTCCTTTTTTTTTTTTTTTTTGAAAAAAAAAAAAAACAAGAAATATTAATATTTGAGAGATACTGCAGCTGAAAAAAGAATCTTCTTTTTTTTTTTTTTTTTTTTTTTTTTTTTTTGTCCAGACGCATACCAACTAATTACATCGGATTTTTCTTTGTTATTAAATAGCCAGCTTGTTACAACTAACAGTTTTGGGTTCATCAGAAGGTAGTTTTGGTAAAAAAAGATTTTTTATTACTTTCAAAAAAAAAAAATAAATAATGATATGCAAGAGGAGTGTAATAATAATTTTGCTCTTACCTCCCAAAAAAAAGAGGGAAAAAAAATATTAAAAAAAAAAAAAAAAAAAAGAGTATAGATTTTAATCCGAAATTTACGGTTAATCTGTTGGTGAATGCATCTTTTATAAATGCATCAACACTAACAAGACAACCTCTTTTTTTTTAGAAAAAATTAAAAAAAAAACAGACCAAAAAAAACAAACTATCGAGTGTATTTCTAGTTTCTTTTTTTTTTTTTTTCTAAACAGGTGTCAAAGAGACTTACCCGACCGTAACATCAAAACAGGATAGCAGTTATACCTTGATTTTTTTTAAATTTAGTTTATTAAAAGTTCACACAACTTACAAACATTTAGCACCTGACTACCAAGTTGTATTCATACGAGGAAAGCTGTAGGTAGATACAAAACTACGAAATTTCTTTATTTAATTTTTTTTTTTTTTTTCTTTCCCCTTCAATTTCTAAAACGGGGGGAAAAAAAATAACGGAAATCATGTGCGTACAAACACCAATTGCTGTTTTTACTAAAATAAGTAAGCTACTAGCAGCGCAATCAGAAATTTCTAGTGGAAAAAAAAAAAAAAAAAAACCATTTTCAGTTTTTAGTACTACCTTGTGATGTAAGTTTGGCAATGTTTCTAACAAATTGGATTTAAGATTAAGAAGAGGAAAATAATAGGGAGATAGTAGGGTGATGGGAGATTAAAAAAAATGTTTTTAAAAATTCTCCTCTCAGGGGAAAATAAAAAATATAAATATAAAATGATCAATAAATATATCTTCTTCGAAAGACAATAATTAAAAAAAAAAAAAAAAAAAAACAATAATTAAAAAAAAACGAGTCTTCCGGAGAGAGCAACACAAAGAAACACCTCTGTGTACAGTAATCGTTCGTTTTGTGTCATTTTTTCCCCCTACCCCACCCCCCACTGTAAAGGATATATACCATCACTAAACTGCTCAGTCAGTTATGGGCTGTGTAGTAAGTGTGTGTTGTGTTGTTCTATGGTATTGCGAAGGGAAACGAGAGTTGGCATCTTGCCAATTCATATCAACGCTTCTCGACCTACCATAGAACAAAAAGCTACTAGAAAAAGGTTGACGCTCTCATCACCATCTCAGAGCATTTATCATTTCTCCACAGGACGAAGCTGATCGTGACAATATGGTCTTTCCTCTACGAGAAAGGAACAGGGGGTTCTTTGACCACTCCCTATGGTGGTACAGACTCCCTTTTAGTAGATCAAAGTAGTGGTTGTGAGGTAGGAGATCACCTACAATCGTAAATTTTCATTGTGATGAATTGTGTCAAACAAGAAAAACCTTTTACTTGCAATTAAAAAAAATATTATTATTTTTTTAAAAAAAAAAAAATAAAAATAATAAAAAAACGTCGTCATCGTTAAGAATGTGATTTCAAAAACAACAACGACACGAAAAAAAAAAAAAGAAAAAAATATTCAAAAAAGGAACTCCTTTTGATAGGAAAATATTGTGACGGCTCATGCATACAAAAAAAGAATAAAAGATTTCTTGCCTGCCACTAAAAAAATAAATGGGGAGATTTTGTCCGAGTAAGCTAAAAAAAAGAACGAACGATAAAAATAGAAGAACCTCTTCTTGTCTTCCTATAGTTATAAATTTTTTGTTTTATTTTTTTTTTTTTTTTTTTGTTGTTTTTTTTTCCTAATCAGAAAAAAAAAAAAAAAAAAAAAAGATGAAAAGGAATCTTCGAAATACCACTTCGAAGTTCATATTCTCAATCGGAAAATGTTGAGAAACGAAAAAAAAAAAAAATCACTGGAGAGGTTCCTCACGAGCCT
Organism: Flectonema sp. DT1601; assembly: GCA_964019425.1. Taxonomy (NCBI): domain Eukaryota; phylum Euglenozoa; class Diplonemea; order Diplonemida; family Diplonemidae; genus Flectonema; species Flectonema sp. DT1601. Next base: position 1,041,742 of record OZ025812.1, on the reverse strand, counting down.
TGCTTAAGGAATGCAAGCATGGCAGCATTGTAGAACAGAAATAAATGAGGTTCCTAGGTCGTGAGAACACCAGGAAAAAAAAAAAAAAAAAAAAAAATTGAAAAGAAAGAAACGAATGGAAAACAAGCTGTCAAAAGAAACGACCACTGTCCATACATCCCAATTGGGATTGACAAAAATATTTTTCTTCAGTTGTAATTCGATTCATCAAAGAACGGGAGGATTGGAACTAAAGTACACCCCGAGTCGTGATATTTGTTTCTTCAAGAAAAGAAAAAAAAAAAGAGGGAAAAAAAAACAGACAAATCAAACAAACAGAAAATACCAAAACAGCTGCTCCTTTTCCCTGTATGCTGGATTTCAAACTAGAAATATAAGAATTCCTAATTGTTTGTTTTTTTCTTTTTTAAATAATATTTTTATTTTTATTTTTATTTTTTTTGATATGTTTCCAATTAAAAAGAAAAAGTAGCTTTAAAAATATACCTTTAATTTATGTTTGCTGTTATTTTTTTTGTTTTTGTTTTTTTTCCAGCTTTTTTAGTGAGAATTTCGTCCCACAGGCAGATAATAGAAAAAGCCTAGAGACATTCACTCAGTAGCACTTTTTATGAACCGGTGTTAAGGTTTTTACTATTTTTTCAGGAAAAAAAAAAAAAAAAGGGGCATTAATAGCCGCCCCGTGTAACCATTCTTGGAAAGATTATCTCAACAAAGAAAAAGTAGCAAAAAAAACTCGTGCTACGCCACCACAAAAATATTACTGCGAGAGACAAAAAAACAGGGAGAGAGAGAGAGAAAGAGAGAGGGGGAAAAAAAACGTGTGCACGTGCAACACGAATTTTAAAAAAAAAGAAAATCCCTTGGTGGTAAGCAGAAGGGAATCAAAAAAAACAAAAACAAAAAAGAAGAAAAATCCGAAAAAACAGACAAGAGAACGAAAATTTAAAAAAAAAAAAAAAAAAAAAGAATATATTTTCGATATTTCTTTTAGTCCAGACAGGACCACAGGAGAAGTTAGTATGAGTTTGTTACTAAATCAAAAAAAAAAAAAAAAAAAAAATAGTTAGCATAATGAGTTTTATTGTAATAATTAGCTATAATATATTTTAGTCTTTATTATTATAAGATTTGTGCACTACATCAAAAAAGATAGTAAAAAAAAACTGAGTAAAACTCACAGCGACAGAAGACCCAATCCGTAGCCTTATTCAAAGACTCCGGATTAGTACGCTTCCAGAGAGCAAACAAATCAACAAACGTGAATAACAATCTGAACATAGAGAGACAGTAAGACGCTCATCGGATTTGATCGATTGGCCCCGACAGCTTGAAAGACCCACCTAGACACATAATTTAATAATGATCTGAGGCGATTTTGTTAAAAATAATTTTCTTTTTTTTTTTTTTTTTTAATCCAACAGACTACTACGTTGGTCAGATGATGGTGAGGGAGGTAATCAGTCACAGAATAAAAGATGGGGGAAAATAACAACAAAAAAAAAAAAAAATAATAATACTAAGCTTCCGTGAAATACATTGCTCCAGCAGCAAGGAACTGGTTGATTAATCGTCAGCTAGCTTAACTCTTGCACAACAACAGCAGATAAAACTATTGCTGCTTTTTTGAAAAAGGGAGTGACGTCGATCAGTTTTTCCATCTTCAATAGATATAAAAACTGATTCATCAAAAAAAATTAAAAAAAAATCAAAGAAACAATTGGAAAGCTACTTACAAATCCAAAACGAAGACCAAAGCCCCGAGGACAGACTACCTAATAGCAGTGCGATGAGAACTGTGTAATTGGGTCACAATTGAAAATATAAAAAAAAAATAACAATATTAGGAGTCTCTCCCTTTAAATCGTTATTTGATTTCTTCTATAGATGGCGAAATACAATCACTGGAACAAACAGTCAAACCAGTAAACAGTAACTAAGGCGGGCGGAAATATTGATTCCGACTACCCAATACTGGATTACTGAAAAAACAAAAAAAAAAAGATATTAGTGTTGTGCGAGAAAAAATAATGAACGCACAACGTGAAGAACTCGATAAAAGGTTTTTTTTTTTTCTTCTTTTTTTTTTTTTTTTTTTTCCCCCAAGAAACAGTAAAAAGGAACGAAAAAAAAAAAAAAAAAAAAAAAAAGGAGCCTTGTTCCCACTCATCACGACTGTACAAGAAAACCGAAGACACAATTCCGCCCCACTCTACTAACAAGAAGATACCTCAGACATTGTTAGAGAGCTTGACCCTTATTAGTCGTTAGGGTTGTAAAGATAAGAACAGATTGCTGTAGTAAGTGATGAAAAAAGAAGTAAAATACAACAAGCAACACCAACGTATTATCTGAATGGTGGTTTAAAAAAAAAACAACAACAACACCACAGCTGTGATGTATAAAGGTTTTTGGGGAATTTCTCCTGTCAACGGGGAATCTTTCAAATTGCAGTCACGGAACATCAACAAAAAAAAATTTTGATTTTTTTTTTTTAGTCGAGTAGAAGAACAAAAAAAAAAGTATATTGTCCAAAAGGAGAAAAATTACTTTTATAAAAACAACAACAAACGTAACGAAAAATGACATATAAAATAATAATAGGAAACGTTTAAGTAACTGTTTCATAACTAAAAAAAACAACAACAAAGTTTCTTGTTGACGAGGAGCAGTTTCTTTGCAAGGCATTTGACTCAGACCCCACAGTACCATCAAACAACATAACGAAACGCCGAAGCATTTCTATTGCACGTTCGGAATACTTCTTCAGTACCCCAGGTCGAATCTATATAATTCCAACAAGAAAAAAAAAGACTCAAATGGGGTTCAGCTGTGGACACTAAGTCTCTTAAAAAACTTCCCCAAAAAAAAAAAAAACATAAGTAGGTTACTACATTCAAGAATAAGATTATCGTTGTAGCGCCTAAGAAAATAGGCATACGGGGCTTTTATTCTTAGACTTTGTCAAATGCTAAAAAAGGGACACATAATATGATGTAAATACGGGGAAAGTAGAAACAAAAGCGCCTTTTCAATATTACCCCCTTAGTAACAGCCCTCCCTTCTAGATAAATTTTTATCAGCCGTCAATAATAAGGAGCCCATATGCGGAACAGGGGCTACAACCATGTAAAATGTAAAAAAGAGAAGAAAAAAAAAGGTACAATTGCAGTAATAACTGAGAGGTTACAAGTCGTTAGTGTCCCTCAGTATTTTTGAGTTTGATTTTCGTTAGAATTGAAAAGATCTTTCAAAGTATTCTCTTTTATCTATAAAAGCAAGAGCGAAGCCTTACAAAAAAAAAAAAAAAAAAAAGTGGGGGGACCAGCACGTTAAAGATAAGACATTATGGCGATAGATGACATAGCCAAAGAGAATACAAAAATCGTTTCCGTAATGTTGATCACGTGCACTGTTTTGAGAAAAGAAGAAAGGATGCGAAGTTAAATGCCCAACCACCGACCGATGTCATGAACTGATTTCGGAACAGCAGCGGATGTTAAAATTTTCTGATGCTGGTTTTTTTTTTTTTCTCACTAAAAAGAGCAGGGTGAACCAAAGACTTCTCCAGCTTTGTGAAAAAAAGCAGCTCAATAAAATATTTTGGGAACGGAAGGGGGGAAAAAAGAAATAATAATAACTTGACACTAAACCTAAGTTTCTTACTTTTTTATTTTTTTTTTAAAACCAAAAAGGTAATGCTAACAAATACGAATGCGACCATATAAAAGTTCGATGTAAAGATGGAAATGGAACAACTGAAATTATTACCAACTGAAAGTTCCAAAAAAAAAAAAAAAAAAAAGAAAAAAATATTTGGTGGGAGAAATTCTTGTGACTGATGAATATTTTCAAGGGTGTTGTAGGGAAGATATTAAAAAGTTTTTTTTTTTTTTTGCCAACAAAGGCAATATGTCAAAAAAGAAATAACGGACAACCGTAAATCACAAGACACGCACGAGGTAGTGTCAGAAAAAACAGTTCCGTTTGGTCTGTCTTATCTCATCTATTTCTCACAGATGATCCTCACTCTCTCTCGCATTGCTTACTCTCTGTTCTAGTTAACTCAGTTTTTTTACTATCGCAGGAGGATAAAAATAAGGAGATTTTTTTTTCTTTTTCTTTTCTATTTCTACTATCAGCTGGCTCACCTTTCGAGGGTTTCGATTAGAATGTAATCTTCACTACTTTCTAATACCTCTCTTGCGGAATACAAGGCAAACCATGAATGAAGCAGTCGAAACAAACTCCAATTACTATTTCCTCGTTTTTTTTAATTCTTCATAATGGTTTTTTCTCTTTTCTTATTTTGTGTTTTTTTTTTTTTTTTTTGACTTGGACATCAAGCGAAAATAGGGGGTAAGGGGAGTTTTTTTTTTTTTTTTTTTCCTTTATATTTTCTAGTTTAACTTGTTATTTGTGCTTTTTTTTGACTTACTTACAGCAAACGTACGAGCTCCGCGAACACCGCTCTCGGGGGGTAGAAAGGGTACGGAGAAATCTGACAACCAACCGATCCTCGGATGTACGAGGATCGGCCATCACCAGTATTTTAAGTTCTTTACTTATTTCTTTTTTTTTTTTTTTCTTCTTTGGTTCGAAGCCCTAACCAACGGCAAGAAACGTTTTTATGCAAAGCGCTCTATTGGCTAACGAAAAACGAGATAGGTTTGACACCAGGAGGGGGGGATCGCCTGGAGTTTCAAACCTAATGACAAGGATATTAATATTTTTTTTTTTTATTATTATTATTTAGAACGGAGTGCTTCCTTCTTAGTTCTTTGAACTTATCAAAATATATACAATAGGACTAAACAGAGATTTTTCAAAAAAAAAAAAAAAAAAAAAAAAAAAATCCAGCAAGACTAAACTTGTCTGATTGCCGATTATCTCTCTTTTAATAACCTGGTGTTTGAAATATTAATACTATTTTTTTTATTTTTTTAAAAATTGGTGTGCTTGACATACTCGAACCCCATAAGTTCCAATGTTACTCCCTCGCCAAGTATCCTTCACTAAGACACAAGGCGAAAGAGCAAACAAAAAAAACTTTTTTTTTTCGCAAAAGAACAAAAAAAAAAAACCCCCCTCCTCGTGACTATGAAGGAGTGGTTATCAATACAAATCTAACTGTTTAAGCATCAAAGTTAACCAATATAAACAAATTAGTAATTTATGATTACAGTTTGGTAAAAAAAATACTCTCTGCAAGATGTCGTAAAAAGACTCTATGAGAATTTTTTGTCACCAATTACTTTTGTCAAAAAAAAAAAAATATATATTATATTATATTAAAGTTTTATTTTGTTCATACCACTCTTTTTTTTGCAGAATACTTTAAATAAAATTAGAGTAATCTTTGCAGGGGGTACACGAGATTGCTTCTCCCAAATCCACTGCAGATCGGAAGACATAAAAAGCCAAATCTTAACAGAGCTTGACTGACAAATATAAAACGACATGCGATTTCACTACACATGTCAAATCTTTAGCGTAAGTCAGTTAGTTGATTTTTCTACAACAGAAATATATCGCAATCCAGGGGTTACAGCAATGAATAAGATCAAGATAATTTTTTTTTTTTTTTTTCAAAACCTTTATATCTGGAAAACTGAATGACCGAGGATCAGTTTCGATGTCTATTTTGACACAACACAAGAAAAAAACGACGTCCGTTTTTGAAAAACGTTAACGTCGTCTGACTTGTCTAAAAAATGCACACAAAAAACATGTTCCCCTTGTTATTCATTATTTACCCACTCGGTAAAGGAATAAAATGAAAAAAATGTTATAATAACTAAGAATTCAAGGGGGGAAAAAAAAAAACGCAGAGGGAAGAGCGTGACTAAAAAAAAAAAAAAAAAAAAAAAAAAAATCGCACAGTAAAATAATGTTGATCTGCAAAAAAAAAAAAAAAAAAATCCTTTTTTTTTTTTTATATTGCAATGACGCTGGAAATAATACTCGCTTGCGCATTACAGGATAAAACCATCAATGCAACATAAGCTGAAGTCGATAAGGTTTAAATCTTTATTTTTTTTTTAAAAAAAAACAGATAAGAATTGATGCATCTTCTGTGGTGTACTCAATCAAAAACCCGCAGCGTCACACGGATGACTACGGGATTCCCTTATCTAAACGCAAGAATTTAAGGAAAAAAATAAGAGGGGAAAAAAAAAAAAAAAAAAAAAAAAAGTAAACACACAGCTACTAACATGCTTATAAAAAAAAGGAACAGATCCCATAACCGGGATCGAGTTGTCGGTCTGTCCCCCCTTTTTTTTTTTTGAATAACACGAAATACAAATATCGATCAACAATGACGTCCAAAATACTCTCGAGTATATTTATTTTTTTATCTTTGAGAGAGAAATGAATTCTTACCTCCCGTGCATAACGTAATACAGACTCGAAAAGTTTTTTTTTTTTTTTTGACTTTACAACAACGATCGTTATCTTCTAAGAGTTTAGTTAGTTCCTAATGAAATGAATGGCAGTTGAGATTTTACGACAAGTAAATGAAGATTTTTGATTTTCCCAATTTTTTTTTTTTTAAAAAAACTATCACATTTAATTATTTATCTACCCCCCCCCTGTGGGAGTTCTTTAATAACAAAAAAAACATGGATGAGGAGGAAATAAAAAAAAGTTTGAAAAAAAAAAACTCCTCCTTAAAAAAAAGGTTGGCATCCCTGCATAGAAAAGAACTCGACTGGTGTACAAAAAAAAAAAAAAAAAAATTCGAAATTACACAGTCAGGGTTGAAAACTGATAAAAAACGGGAAAGGGAAAAACCTATAGTATTTTATGGTTGGCAAAAAAAGTTTTAGAAGGAATCACTTTTTTTTTTTTTTTTTTTTTTTTTAACTTCAAAGAAGTAAGCAGCTAAATATGATTTTTAAAAAAAAAAAAAAAATTCCGACAAACGATAAAATGGAACAATTGTTGCAAACACAACAGTGCGTAGTAAATAATAAAAAATGAAAAAAAAAAAACTGTTCATCTGATCTCTCAAATAACCCGTATATGATAACGGGTTTTTTTTTTTTTTAAATTTTTATTTTTTCACTTTGTGTTACAAAGAAATCTTTTTATAAAAAAAAAGGTATCCTGATACCTGAATTAACTACAAAGCAACTTGGGATGGGAGGGAGGAAGCGAGAAATGAAGAAAGAAGAAAAAAAAAAGAAGGGCAATACCCAGCAACTAGGCTTATTGCGAAAAAAAAGATAAAAAAAAAAAAAAGCTAAAAACAGGCAACGAAGCCGAATGTGATTAGAGAATAATTGTCGCAAAAGAGGTTTGGAGACATTTTCGAACTACGCTCGAATGGTTTACTGTTCTTAAAACATTTTTTTCTTTAATATTAACCTCCCACCCAACGGGATATATACACAACAAAGGGCAGTGTTAGTATATTATAAGAACATCGAATACATCGATGATAACAATTTACTTCAATATGAATAAAAACAGAAAACCAAAAAAAAAAAAAAAAAAATACAGAAAAAAAAAAAAAAAATGAAAATCCAGCGACGTAAAGAACAAAGGTCGGGAAGTTCATTTTTGTGTGTGTGAAAAAAAAAAAAAAAAAAAAAAAAAAAAATTAGGAAGGAAGATCCCCAATTCTCACCAGCCCGTGAATATCAGGTTCACTGTAAGATACATCTCTCTAACCCAAGCAAACCTATGAGTTTAGCTGTAGGTACTTCTTCACTTATATCGAAACAAACATATCTTTGAACCAAAATCAACTCATTTTGCGCAGTTAGAGAAACAAGAGGATGAATAGAAAAAGCTATAATACAAGTCGCACAGTAAACTGTAACTCACCAAACGAGGAGACTATACATGTGTGTGTGTGTGTTGTGAGTTGTAGACGGGGCTATGGCTATCCTGACCTGAGTAATGGCTCACTAGATTGATGTCTATAGCTGTTTAATATTAGTAACCAACTTAACTAAGTACAATGCATTACTTTTTTTGGTAATCAGAATGGAGTAGATTAGACTAATGGTGTAGAGGGTCTAGATACTGTTAGTGTAGGGTGATCCACATGACAACACACTCCCCAAACTAAACCAAGCACTCTGAGTCCCTGATAGATACTGCGGGTAAACTGACTGTGGATCTAATCAAGAGAAAATGAGTCGCAAGTAAAATGAAAACAATTTGCATGGTGACAATTAATTCCAAAGGCGTACGTACTACGATTGATTAGCTCGAAGAAGCGAAAGGCGTTCTTTTTAGATTCTCTAAAGTTACAAATCAAATAGTAAAGACAATAAGATAATCTATGACAAGTGATTGTTCAACCCATTGAACGACTGGGTAGATAGAGAGAGAGCAAGAATAAGAACATATAAAGCAAGTGATATATAAATAACATGAAGAAATAGGTTTCGATAAAAAAATAAAAAAAAACGCTCTACATTTACAAAAAAAAAAAAAAAAAAAAAACTGTAATAGATGTCATCAAAAAGCAGATGAAGAGCAAAATATAGGACTTACAAAATGGGTACAACAAAAATAAAAAAAAGTTTTTTTTTTTTTTCGAAAATATTTTTTCACCCCCCTGTTGGTACAATTCCATAAAAGTAATTAGCTATTACAGAAAATTGATAGAATACCAATTATATTAGCCTTCTAATAAAAAAAAAAAAAAAAAAAAAAGAAACTAAAAAACCAACTAAGAGAACGAACGTGTTTTGTTGTTGTCCTTAACACATCAATTCCTTATTAGAATGGTTGTTTGCTATAACCTGTTTCCTGGTTACTAAATATCGTGGTGATTGGGGACCAACGAAATTATTTTTAGTGTCGTTTTTTTTTTTCTCTGAATGATAGTTAATATTTTTAAGATACAAAAAAATAGTGGGCTGGAGAAAAAGAAGAAAAAAAAAACGAGACGAAAAGAAAAAAAAAAAAACTGGTCTTTTTTTTTCCTTCGATGTTTTTTTTTTTTTTTTTTTTTTTTCCCCATAACTTTTTTTTTTTGGGGGCTTAATTTAAGCCGCATCGCAATACTGTGGGGATGGGTAGAAGGGATTATAAATAGGACAGCCTAAAATCACTGAGTGATCCTTTAAGGTAATATAAAAAAAAATAATCAGATCAGACTAACAGCGATACCTTTTGTTGCAAGCAATACTTGACATCCCTATCCTTATGGATCTAAAAAAAGAGCACATTGGCCAACCGCTCCCATAAAAAGAATGAAACAAGAAAGTAAGCTGGGACACACGTTCAAGCTAAAAGAGTCTGAAAGATCGGCTCACGTCCTGGCGATATTAATATTCATGCCTCGCCGCTTGAGTTGAGATCAGCGAAAATAAAAAGAAAAATTCATTTTAAAGTGCTCTAAGTAAATCTCTCAAAAAAAAGCAACTTTATTTATTTTAACAAAAAGGTGGGTAACAAAGAAGTAACAATTTTTTTTCCTAACTAAGAATAAAAAAACGTCACAATGGCAAGAATGAAAAAAAAAAAAAAAAAAAAAATAGCCCTTAAAAAGAAACAAGGCTGAGAAGAAACCGCATAATGTAGAGAAGGCAATTGCCTAAAGCCACAGTTGATTACTGGGACAAAAAAAAAAAAAAAAAAAAAAAAAATATATGTAAAGAAAACAGGACAACGTACTTAAGGAACATAAGGCAGCAAAAAGGTTTTCTCAGAAGCTAAATATTTTTCAAGAAGTTAACTCCAGCGCGTGAAGACAGGAGGGTTAACTGTTTTTTTTTTTTTTTTTTTTTTTTTTTTTTGATCATATCTATAATTAACACAATCATTTATATTATATCAAAGTTAAACTAACATAAACAAATCAGTAATTTATGATACACGTTGACTAAAAAAGTAATGTTAGTTATTTAGTAAACACTCCGCGCGTGGGGAAAATAATCAAATAATTTTATTTTTTTCCCTTTTGCAAAGCCTAGTTGTTCCTCATACAGTTGCTCTGATTGACAATGGGGAGGCATTTAATATGTTTTTTTTTTTTTTTTTTTTGTGTTCGAATATCTGGTAAACCAAAATTCCTCATCATTTCTCTCAAATTTCTTTCTTTTTTTTTTTTTTTTTTCTTTTTTCACACATTCATTACTAAAAATCACTTCTTTCTCACATATTGAAATCAAGGCACACACTAGCGTACTATGATGGATGATTAATGCACATCTGCTGTAAGTAAGTCAAAAAAAAAAAAAAAAAAAAAACACAAATAACAAATCAGTCTATCTCTCTCTCTCGCTGTCGTTTTTTTTTTTTTATTGTCCAAAGTTTTTTTTTAAAAGTTTTCTTTCTTTTCTTTTCTATATTTTTTTTGTTCTCTTTTTTTTTCCTCTCTTCTTTTTAAAAAAAAAAAAAAAAAAAAAAAAATCTCTCCGCAGCATTAAAATAACGAAAGTAACATACAAGAAATATAAATTTAAAAAAAAAATTCCTTTTATTTTTTTATTTTTTTTTTTAATACCTGCAAAATTCGCAAGGCAAAGCGCAAGAACGAATAAAGGGCTGCAATTACGCAGTCCCCTTATATATTTTGAAGGGGAGTGTTGTGGGATAGACAATATTTTGCTTCGTTTCCGCGGGGCAGATTCGAATTAGAAGGGAGTTAGTTGGGGGGTATGAAGGCTATTCCCAATCAGATAATGGGTACAACGAAAAAAATTAGAGACAAATCGCACGAATGCGGTACCTCCACACACTGAAGGAATGTTTTCGGACGACACGAAACATACCAACTCTCCCTCAATCAGTGGTAACTAAATACGTAAAAATTTCTTCATTTTTTTAATTTTTTTTTTTTTAAATTATTATTTTAACTTCCCAAACCCCGGTAAATGATTGGAAACAAAAAAAGAAAAAAAGAACCGAGGGGGAAAAAAAAAAAAAAAGAAAAAAGAAAAAGCTACATTAATTTACTACAGCTATCACTAACAAAGGGAAAGGTATGCAAATAGATTTTTAAAATACGAAAAATGCCTCGTTTTTAAAAATAGTTATACTAGCTCTGCTTCACACGAAAACAGTTGATGCTTTTTGTTACTTGATAACATGTCTCGCAACCAACCTAATCTAATAAAGTAAGATAATTAATTTATTAATTTGCCATGACTCCTGGTCCCTTAGGTGATCTGTTCCCTAAACATTGAAGAAGTGATTCCATCGAAGCGTTTGATCCGTAGAAATGGGAACGGGCAGAGAAATCAGAGCAATCGGACACAGTCGGAGCCTGGGAACTAATTTCAGCAACCTCAACCATGCGGCATTCACCGAGCTCCTCTTCCTCTTCACAAAGGGATGGACATGATAGCATGTCTTCTTCATCAAGAACAGACTCAACCTTGTCGAGGTTAGGAACAGTCTCTGCCGGTACTAAACCTCTCTTGGTTCTCTCAGCGAGAGTTAATTTTCTGTAGTGAAGATGAAGTAGTTCACAGTTGTCTCCTTTTGGGCAGTTTGAAGTTGCGGTGAACGCATCGCATTTCAAGTCTCCCCAAATTCTGTCAACAGTCTCCCTCCACTGCTGTTGGCAGATCCGACATCTCAAAGTCATTCTCTTCTTTGAAACCCTAACGTTATCCCACGAGTTGTGTGTGCATGGAATAGAATGCTTCTCTAGTTTTTTATCATCACATGACTTCACGTCTTTCTTTACCGTCTTCGTCTTTCTCGGTGACAGGGTTGGTGTTACCGGCTTGATGAACACAGCCGGTGGCGCAACATTTCCGAGTAAGCGAGTCTGCTGAGTAATTGGTTGTGTGGCCAACATGTGTTGTTGTTGCTGCTGTTGTTGTTGTTGCTGCATCTGCAATTGCTGAGCCTGCTGTTGGATCAACAACTGATTGTAAGTTTGCTGCTGAGGAATGTACTGCGCAAACTGCTGTTGTGGATGCATCTGTGGGATGACAACAACGCGAGCTGGCATTTGAGTTGGCTGATAGAACTGAGTCATTTTGTTGATATTTATTTTTGTAAATAAGAACGTGAAAACTGCGTGGGATGGGGAAATGATAATTTCTTTTAAAAAAGAAAAAACAACAACAACACACTTCTCCACTCATTGACCCCCTCCCACCAACAAATAATACAACACCCTACCCCATTCCTGGTAACAAGAACACGAGGTAGAGTTGACTAATAAAAAAGAAGATCACAATATGATTTTCCTTTTTGTGTAAATGATATTCGGAAAAAAAAAAAAAAAAAAAAAAGACGACGGCATTGAAAATTAATCATTCAATGTGTCTGAGGTATCGTCGAAAAAGTCAGATGCTATTTCATTGGGAAAATCACCTCCGAGAGAGTCCAGCATGTTTATTGACCACTGTGCTTGTTTGTTTACATCCTCAAGTCGGAGTGCCATTTTACTAACCAGTTTGACGCTGTTACTTCTCACATTTGATAAATAATTAATATCGTTATCAACATCAACCAGACGAATGTCATTAGTAGTTTGACAGAATGATTTCTCTCTCAACATTCCTCTTGTGAGGATACCAGCGTTTTGAACTCTCACTTTCTTCGCTTTAAGTGTCAGAGTCATCGACTCTTTAAGGTTTTTAAGAGCAATTAAATGACTTTTATGAGCGCTTATCGTTTCACTGAGGTGAGATGCCTGTTGTAATTTCTGTGAACGTATGAAAGTTTTCTTCACAATTTCCAAAGCTTCTTTCTGTTTTCGATATAATGCTAAATGTTTATCTGACCTCTCATGCAGATCTCTCAGAATCGATTTATGTCTTTCACTGTAGATTTTAAACTGAGTGTATTCACCATCTCTCTTTGCTGCTGCGTGAGAATCTTTAAACCTATTTGAGACGATGACGTACCTGTCTCGCAGTAGTTGCACTACCTTTGAGCATGCTTCACGAACTTCTATCGTGTTGTTAAATAGAAGAATCATGTTTTTTTCTGATTCTTTGACCTCTCTTGCCGTTCGTCTTAAATAACAGCGTTCATGATTTGATCGTTGTGTGTCTATTCGATTAATGTCTGATTGTGATTTTCTATTTATGTATTCTCGGTAGCAGATTGTTTTGTCTAAGAATGATTCCGTGTCTTGCATTTGATTTGTTGTGTCTTCTTGAAGCTTGTTCATTTCAATGGCTTTCGATCCTAAATCAGCCAACCGTTTTACATTCGCCTTGACAATAAGTTGTCTGGTGTCACATTTATCTATTAGTTTCAGTTCAATGGAATTACTGTCTTCTGTAGTTTGCATTTCATTAATTGCTTTTTTTAAAAAGTTTCTGTGAGGCCAAGACCATCTGTCATCTGTGTGGACGCTTAGAGTTGTTATTGAAGGGAACACATCGGCAGAATAGCAGACTGGAGTATCGATGTTGTTATCGAGTGTTATGAGTCCCTCTAGAGTTGAAGAGGAGACATCAGTTGGATCAAAACTGTTAACTTTATCAACTATCGAACAAGCTGATGGAAGCACAAAAAGAGTTTCTGGAAACTCAACTTTTCGTTGAAGCCTCTCAATCTCACATCTGATCTGAGATAAGGTAGTTCCATAGTAGTGAAGGTCAGTCGTGTCTGTATCTTTTCCTTTTGACATTTCAATGTAGGGAGTGATACCTTTGATGTCACCGTCCACTAGTGTTTTGCTTAATTCACATTCACAAACCTTAACGATGTTCCACTCATCATATTTCGATTTATTCCATTGTAAAAATTTCATATCAGACATTAAGCTATCAACTTCTTCACATAAAGTTGTAATTTCATTTTGTTTCTTTTCCAATTCATTGCTAATTTCAACTAAAGACAACGACAACTCCATGACGTGAATATTTCTTTCATTGTGTTGAGTGTGAAGCATAAACTGAAGAGTCCTAACCTTTGCCCACATACTTTCCTTATTTTTAAAATAATTTGTTTTCGTCAACGAAGTCGTCTTCCTCCCTTTTTTATTAACAACTTCTTCAAGCTGAAGAAGTCTTTGTTTTGTTATCGTGTTATGTCCGTCGCTGGTTTCATTCCATATTTTATTCGTGTGTTCTTCCAGACCGATGTCTTCCAATCCTTTTTTTAACTCGTCAATTGTAAGGCCGTCCGATGAATTGTTTTTTTCACTGAAAGATTTCATTGTGTCAAATGCTTCCTCTATCGTACCAAATCGATGTCTGAGCGCCAAGATTGCAGTGCTATTAATATCCATGTTGGATGTCTCTCTCTTTCTGATTGTTAAAAAAAACTATTTTAAAAAAAAAAAAAAAAAAACATAATTAAGCGAAACCAACAACTACAAAAACCTCAAAAAGCGCGTGCGTCCGTAAAAGATACAGGGATGGGGAGATGAAAAAAAAACAAAATAAATCAGATGATCAGCACGATTCATAACATTATTGACACAACGCACAATCAGACAGACGCGCGGTAAAAGATTTGAAAAAGGTGAACGGGGGGGGGAATCGAACTTAACTTAAAAATTGGGTGACACGTATAGGGAAGACAGCTCGTTGATTAACTCACATCTCTGCTTACAACTGCTTTTTTTGCCCCCCCCCCCCGGAAAACCTTATAAAGGTGTCACTTAATAAAAATATTCCTATCAGCTCGGCTGCTAATGCAGACACAAAAAGGAAACAAAACGAACAACAAGGCGAGAACAAACGTAAAGAACGAAAAAAAAATCGATATTAATCTCTCTGAACACTATCACAAAAAAAAGAGAAAAAAAAGCTAAACTACATGACAATTTTGTACTTTAGTTTTCGATCAGCGTTATGTTACCTTACCTTCTACAGGATTCGTCAATCATGAGGTCAGTAAGCTATTAAGTTGGTGGACTCAAAGCCTGAACCGAATGCTTATTTCTTTGTGTGATTGCGTAGCTCGACGCGATCAAAAAAAGGCAATACAGATAAAAAGAACGAAAGAAACCACCAATAAATAAATGAATAGAACAGTCTTGCTGACACTAACACAACAACATGCGTGATGATCTTCTGCTGTTAAAAAAGACAGCGAACAGGATAGCAATCCGCAGCAGTTGAATCTAAAGCTCAGCTAGCTGTGCAATGACTTGTCAATAAGTTCTAATGGTGTTCTTATCGTCCTTTTTTTTTCCTTATTTATGACAAAAGTCAGGTATTATGTGTTATTTTTTTTTTTTTTTTAATTTAAATAGTCAGGGCGGTCACTAACTAAAGATTTACATCGCAACTGCTGGACTGGACTTGAATTTCAATGCGGAAAACATCAAAGGCTCCCACAGAGATGCCGTCACCACTCCAACGAAGTAGAACAGAATCACGAAAATAAAAGCTACTGGATACGACAATGATGAAAAGCGAGCTGGTTTCTTAATAATGATTGGAATTCTCATAGATGTCGTTGGTAACTCTCCGCTGGTTAGAAGCGTCTTCGCGAACTCCGACTGTCTCGGATTAGCAGAATAAGCCGCGTACTCATCTTTCGTGATATTGCGAGTTTGCAATTTCAATTTCAATTCCTGTCCCTTGTCCCGAGTTTCGTATCCCTCTTTTCTAAAAGTGATGGTGACATCGGCTGACCTGCCACCTGCCAGAACTCCAATAGACGGGTTTGACGTTAGTCCAGTTGGTAATGTGGTCAAGACTTTCCAAACCATGTCATCTGATGCTGTCACTTTTAGAGAAACTCTCTCTGTTTTCGTAAAGTCTACTTCCGTTGGAGTTATTTTCATTTTTTTTTTTTTTGTGTGCGGGTGTGTTAAAGGGCTGTGTCTATTGAGTAAAAGTTAAAAAATAATTAAACTTAAAAAATTTAAAAAAAAAACAGAAATCAATTCAAAAAAAAGATGGTCATCTGGGCAGGCTGTTAACAAGATAAAAAGATTATTTTTTATTTGTTGTTTTTTTTTTTTCCGTTTATAATGAAGCGATTCTAAATCCGAGAGATTACCTTAAAAACGTACGGATTCATCTTTTCTCTTAGAACTAAATCTAAGCACATTATTCATGTCTATTAGTCTGGTGTCTGTTGTCAATGTCAGACTTATGTGTTGTCGTCTTATTGAACGCACGACAATACTTACCCTTCGTCATCTTCCTGTTCAGCTTTCCATTCTTTTACGAGTTCAATAAATGCAGGGTAACTCGCTCCTTTTAGGATGGCAGAGAGTATTTTATTGTTTTCCTATTTTTTTTTTTTTTTTTTTTTAAAGCTGTGTGTCAAATACGAAAACAAAGAGAGAGGGGGATCCACATACTTGGCAAACAGCCGACTCTTCCTCACATCTCTTAAAAAATTCCAGTTCCGTTATACCTTCCAACTTACAGAAAGTTGAGAGATTGCTCTCCAGGATTGATTCAAACTTTTCAAAGAGTATTTTATTTTCATGAGTCTGTTCTTCAGTATCAGTCGTTACCTTATGAGCACACTCATCAAGTAAGTCATCCAATTCGTCCTGAAGAGTACCCTCTCCGTACCATTCAGCAACTCGTTCAATAAATGAGTTCTCTGGTTCTGACATGTGTTGTGTACCTTTTTTTTAAAAAAAAAAAGGTAAGTGAAAAAAAAAAAAAAAAAAAAAAAAATCTAAATAAAAAATACATCTCAAACGATGTTATTGTTCAACTGTTCTGAGTGTGTAGTCTTTAAAAAAAAATAATAGCAAAAAAAATAGACGGTTTCAAAAAATAAACATATAAAAAAAAAATTTTCTTTTTTTTTTTCTAATAATTTCTAAAGAAGACACCGCAGTAGCATTCTACACGACACTCTATTCCGCAAAAAAGAAAAAAGAGTTGTCAATCAGCTACGGCAATGCGTGTGTGTTAGTTAAGAGATTTTATTTGTTTTATAATATTTTCAGCCATTTCTTTTATCGTGGATGTCAGAAATGATTCAGGTCGAGTCACAGTCAGCGTGTTTAAGACTGTTTCTAACGACCATTTTTGGTGTTCTGGAGAAGATGTAAAAGTCTTTGGTGGTGGATATCCGTGAAGAACTTTAATACAAGAAAGAACTCCCTGCGATACTGAATCAGAGTTGTATCCTCCTTCAAGAGCGAATACCAGACCACATGAAAGAGTCATCAGAGATGAGGTCATTTGAGAGAACCCATGAACAACTGATTGCTGACCCAGTGGATCTCCTTTAGCTGCATCGTAGCCAGCAGACACGATAACCAAATCCGGAGACCATTTCTTCAATAACGGTATTACAAAATACTTTGAGCATACATCAAAAGACGTGTCTGATATTAATTGGTTTGGTTTCTTTGTATTATATGCGATGTTAAATATATTACCGTGTCTGCCAACCCCTTCTGCAGAACCTGTGTGAGGATAAAAAGCTCCACCATCAAACCTATGCATACTAATAAACAACACAGATGGATCATTCTTAAAGATCTCTTGCGTCCCATCTCCATGGTGAACATCCCAATCGAGAATAGCAATCCGAGGGATTCGATCCCTCGACTCATTCTTTAAAATATTAACAACTGCTGCGACGTTGTTCACAAGACAAAATCCGCTGGGAGCAGATCCACAGCAGTGATGACCAGGTGGTCTTATTAAACAGAAAGCAGATTTTATGTGTTTTCGAATAACTGATTGACAAGCACCTAACAACGTTCCAACTGATTTTTCAACTGCTTCCTCACTATGGATGTTCCTGTACGTATCGCTGGGGAATTGCACGGTTTTTGGTGAAATGTTGTAGAGGCTCTCAGAAGGGTATGCGAAGACATTATTCTTTGTGAGATTCTTTCCCTTACTACAACTCAACAGCATCCCATCATCACAGGCAAGAGATCCATAATGCCCTTCCGTATAGCTTTTAATGTTCTGATCTTGACTGTCACGCAATAATGGAGTTTCTACTACCGCCACCGTCTTAGTTTTACTGCGCTGCTTCTCTTCGATGGTGTTGTATAAATTTTCAGGGTATTGAGAGCCGGTGTTATCATCTGGTTGGATCTCTAGTGTAGAATCGTTAGTTTGATTGCAGTACAAGTTGTTAGGATATGAACCTGATTCCACACAACTAATATTGTCTCTCAGTGAAATAACACCCATCCCAATTTTATACAGAGACGATGGATAGAGTGGTTTAATAGAAAAGTTATTTCGAAGTTGTAGACAAGTTGGAAACACAGAGGAGAGAAGATCAACTGAATGAGTTAAAGATAATTGATTAAGTGTGATGGGAGTTGGTGCTATCTGAAACATTAGTTGAATTACATTAACAGAACGTAATAACCGAATCGTGTTTACTACTCTTGAAGGTAGCTCTGGATGCCGTAGTTGAGAATCTGGTGGTTTGTGAAGAAGCACTTCATCAGGACACCCAAATCCAATTATTGAGTCGGGGTTCTTTCTCACTATCGTTTGCTTTCCCCTCAAGCTGTATCTCTTTCCAGGTAGTAGGTCGTTCACTAAGACACCATTCTCCTCGTAGAATAGTTCCGTCATTTCACTTTTTTTTTCAATCTCCTTCACATCAGTTGAACTAATAATTCCATTTTCGACATTCATCTCTATCTCATCACCCTCAGGAAGAACTAATATAATTTTCCCAACAACTGTTTGCGATGCTTTCTTTTGTCTCATTTGTTGCTTTCGGAATTCCGCAAAACCCATTTTTTTTTTTTTTTTTTTTTGTTCTCTCTCTCTCTCCTGTTTTAGTTAATAATTAAAATTTTCATTTTTTTTTTTTTAAGTTAAAAAAATACAATAAAAAAAAAAGAATCCACACCGGAGGTGGGAGTGTGTAAGTGGCATAAAATTTATTATTTTAATTAAAATGAAAGTATATTTGCGATATTACGAGCCACGTCAAAGACATTCAAGTCCTCAGCTGAAGCGGACGACTGTATCGGTGATAACAATCCCGAAGCAATAGATGAACGTGATTCTTCGCTAATTATCTCTTTTGAATGAGAAGGGACAGCAGCAATAGCAGTAGCAGGAGGAGGAGGAGGTGGGATTGCTGTTATTTTATTCGGTTCCTTAAGCTTAACTCTCAAACACTCCCATCGGACATCGGCCGGTCCGAATTTACCGTCGTGAGCATGGCTGCATATTCCTCCACATTCACCCATGTATGCGTGTTCTGGTTTGCCAATCATCCACACTCCTGACATCGAAGTATAAAGCTGATAATTACAACACTGATACACCCGATGTTTATTACGAATTATTGAGGTTGGTTCATACGGTCCTTTTGGAGGTGGTTCTATTCCTCTGATCATCAAAGTATCAATGAAAGATATCCAATAAGACATTAAAAAGGATGAGCTGTTTTAGAAGAAGTTTAATTTAACTATATTATCCCTGTTCTCTTTTCTCTTTTTATTTATTTATTTTGATCAAACATATATCAAACGATTTGTTTCGAGTCAGGGAAAGTTAACAAGAATAAGAAGTCAGTTGGTATCATTAATTTTAGAACAGAAAAGTGAGAATTCATTTCTGCAGTTTCCTAACATCAAAAGGGTAATAGAATATGTAGTTTCAGGAGCCTTAATCTTATACTACTCATCCCTTTTTCAAGAATAGTTAACAAGAATAAGAAGTCAGTTAGAATATGAGTTTATTATAAAAAAATGCACTAAAATAAAATATAAAAAAGAAAAGTTATAAAAACACATTGTTCTGCTGTTCCATAATACACTGTGGAATACGTAGTTTCAGGCCTTAATCTTATACTACTTGTCCCTCTAATAAGGAGTCAGTTAGGTAGAAACATAAAATAATACTTTTTTTTTTCCTTTTCTTTTTTTCTAAAAATTTAAAATGCGGAAACTTACTACCAGCCACGTGTAAATGAAACAGACGGTAGTAAGTTTTTCGCAATCGGGGTAGGTAATCAAAAAAACAAGACCACAATCTGAACCCATAACTGAACTAAGTGTGCTGCTCACGTGTAAATGAAACCGACGGCAGTAATTCTTTCGTACAACTGAAGTAAGCGTGTAGAGAAAACAACACAAAAAAAAACTTTTTTTAATGAAATTATCATTTTTTCATGATTTTGATGATGAAAGGATTTTAAAATATTCCGCCACTGCGGGATCTCTGATGTTAACCTGAATTAATTATTATTTATTATTATTATGGATTCATTCTGTGAAATGAGTTGAGAATAAAAAAGACAATACCTTTTTACACGGTTTCCTCTTAAAGTTATATTTACTCATTGCTTTGTCCATGGTTTCATTACGTTTTCTCATCGTGTCTGATGAGAGACGGTCACTGCATTGTTTTAATTGTTGTTTTGAAAGAACTTTTCGTGGAGCTGTTGGATATAATTTAGTTTCAGTGATCGCTAAATTTCTAGCCTTAGCATCCATACTCCCTTTCGATAATCTCTCAGCCAATGCAACTAATTCTCCATCAGTCAGAATCGCTTTCTTTATTAGACGACCCTTCCAAGAGAGACACTTGTCATGTTTATCCTCGAGAGCTTTTCGTCGTCTGGAACTATTCTCTATGACGTTGTAGTAAAGTTTTGCTGTAAAAGCTGCTTCACCTCTGGTGGGTTCACCTTGTCTTGTTTTTTTAACTTGATTTTTAAATAGATTATTTTGTATTTCCGCTTCGTCCGAAATTTTTTTCTTTTGTCGGACCTCAACCGGTCTGAAGTAGAGTCTTGCAAGGTTTTGATTTAATTCCTCACTGGACTGAATTACTCTCGCAGCAGATGCAGGTCTGGGTGATCCCTCACTCTCACTGTAAGGCTTCCTTCGATAATCAGCTGATTTTGGACGGCTTAACATATTTTTATTATTTATATCCCTCCCTCCTGTTTGCGATAACTATGTAACCGTGCAATTACTAAATAACACTAATCGATGTACAGTTTAGTGTGTTGTTGATGACAGTCAGTGGGGTGACCTCATTTTATAAAATATTATTATTTCCTTTCACATATCGAAGCCATCTCTATGATGCATCTCTCTCAGTGTGACAGTTTGGCATATTTATTTTCATACTTTTGTGAAAAATTTAATTCTTTTTTTTTTTTTTTTTTTTTTTTTTTTTTGGGACACCGAGAAACGAGATAAAATATCGAACAATTAATTTTTGTAATAATTTAGTTTTTTTTTTTTTTTTTTTTTGTGCACACACGGTAAAATTAACATGAAAAAGCATTCACTCAGTTTATGTACCATGGTACGACTCACGGAGAAATATCTAATTACTGAGTAGACTTCACCACATAGACAGTTATGTGATTGATAATTCAGAAGAGAAAAGAGAAAAAAAAATATGATAAAAAGAACTGAATAAACGTGAACTACATAATCTGACATGGAGAGGTCCTCTTTTCGGTAATTAAAAAGAACTGCCCGGAATCGCACGACGTCGACTGGCCTTGTTGATGTGACGTACCTTGTCGGGTGGCTCATAATAACAAGTCAAGATTGTCGGGGCCTTCTTGGCTACACTCAACTTTCTCAAACAGTACTTTCGTGTCCGTGATGATATTCGCGCTTTAAAAAATAGAAAATGTTAAAGTGTCTACCCCCCCCTCTCTCTCCCGTCTTATGATTGTGTTTATTGTTATTTAATAACATTATCGCAATTAGTTAGCGTGAAGACACACGTTTGTGACATTCTAAAATTAATTTCCATTTTTTTTTTTTTTTTTTTTTTTTTTATAGTAATTAATAATTCAAATGTGTATGAAGCATCTCATTTTATTATTTTTTTCTAAATTAAGAAGCTAAGCTATTAAAAGTGAAGTATAAAGAACCCGAGTATAGCTTTCGGATCTCTAATACGGCGACAAGGGAAAAAAAAAAAAAAAAAAAAAAAAAAGATCATTGGTAGTACTAAATTCAAGAAATTTGTAACTTCAAATGCCTTAAAAAAAACATGATGGGGAAGAAAGAAAAAGAAAAAGATTCGTTTGTTGTTTAGTGGCCTCTAAATTGAATTCATACAATCAAAATGACAAGATAAGAAGTATACCACTCAAAATAATTGGTAGTTTTTTTTTTTTTTTTTTTGTCTAAAACAAGACGTTGTTAGTTTAATAAAAATAAAAATTTTATTCGTGTGCAGTTTTTTGTGTATAAAACAAATTTTTTCAAAAAAAAAAAAAGAAAGAAAAAAAAAAAAGAATACAGAATAAATAGATAAAAGCAAAAAACAAAAACCACGCACGCTGTCCCAGCAACTAGGTATTGCTTTACTTATTTTTTTTTTGTTAATATTTCTTTTTTTTTTTTCCCCTTTTTTTTTTTTTTTTTACCACCCTGAATTGAACACGATAAAATAACAGAAAAAAGAAACAAAACGAATTACTTATTAAAAAAAAAAAAAAAAAAAAGTAATTCTCGATTGTTAGAAAGGGTTAGGTTAATGGATTACAATCACGAGGTCAAAACAGGCAAAAACAGATTAGAAAAGTAACCACCACAATTAGATTAACAGAGATACAAAAACATCAGTGTCAACTGAAGTTAATTAATTAAAGCAGTATTCACATCAGCGTCATCACTTATGTACCCTCCTTCTATGTCGTCATCGATAATTTTCTTAGCTGGTTGTTCTTCCTCAGTTTCAGAAGGAGGTAGTAACAGGTATTCTTTAACAGACGTGATATCTAAGTTTGAAAGACTTCCTCTCTTAATCAAGAGGAGTGTTTTGATATTCCTCATCGTATCGAGATTGCGTTGCTCTGCTGATATAGTGTGCTGCTCCTTTGGTACTAACCAAAGAAGTGGAATTCTGAGCAGAATTGAAACAGTATGAAATGCCAACGTAACTAAAAAAGCAATTTTGTAAGAACCACGATCCACTAGGATACCACCCAAGACGGAAGTTCCAGACCAACTTGCCATGGTAATGGCGCTAAGTGATGTGAAAAAACCTCGCTTGTCTTTTGGAACATAGTCCATACTTATTGAATAGTCTGCTGCACCGTTACCACTCAGAAGACCTGATCTTAAGACAAAAAGAGTCATAATCAGTAACCTGTTGGTCATATGGCGGTTGTAATCATTAAGGAATCCCATCACTACAATAATCGTCCAAAACGCGATTCCAAAAACCCAAAATATTATACCAGACTGCACTCGTCCAATCTTCAGAGAGAGACGCTCATTCGCAAGTGTTGCTACTAACGTTGCGAGTTGCCTGCCGCATAAAACACCTGTGACGATCGCTGGAGATACGTCGAGTCCATCTCTCTTATCAGATTGAAAGAACAAAGGAATAAACTTAACAGTTATCCCACTCCCTAAACACCATGCCATCTCAACAGCGAACAGGATCCATGGAACGTATGTGAATTTCTTGTTTTGGGAAGCTGAGGAACCAACGTCTTCAGTTACGGCTTTGGACTCAGTCTTAAGAGATTTATTATCATCAAAGAAAAAACTGACGATACATGCAGGTACTCGAAACGCTAAACCAACAACAAGAACAATACACAAATCATCAGTTGTCCACTTGTTTCCTAAAGATAAAAATATTATTATTGTGACCACCTGTCCAACAATCGACATGGTGGTGCTCAGAGTCATAAACCTAGTGACCAGCTGTAGTCTAGATCCTGTCGAAACACTGTCTGCGAAGATAGCTTCACTGCTGGAATCGGAAATCGCCTCTCCAATTGCGACAATTAAATATCCAACACATGCGAATAAAAATAAATAAGATCCAACCCAGTGGGTATTCTCTTTCAAATCTCCATCAAGCTCATGAGAAAACAACTCAAAACTACACAACACTAACAACGACGCAGTTCCAATAACTGCAACATATCCTCCTCGCCTTATAATAACATCCCTTCGGTACTTGTCGGCTAACCAACCTCCCAGTAGCGCCCATCCCATTGAAAATCCTCCGAATATTCCTTCACTGTAACCAACCTTTTCATTGCTCTTATTTGTTATCAAGTACAGGTATGAAGCGAATGCTCCTGACCAAACAATACCATTCGATAAAGCGATGAAAGCTGTGTAGACTAAAGCTAAGATCACATTGTGATTATCGCTACCAATGTATCGAATACAGAAATCCTTAAATGTCATTTTTTTTTTGATAGTATGACAGACTGACTGACTGACTGATGTGAATTAATAATAAAGAAACAAATCTGGGAATCACACGGCAATAAAAGAGACAAACCCGTTCGGTTTTTAAAACAACGACTTACGGGAAGGGGAGGTAAAAATTAAGAAATATTATTTTCTTTTTTTTTTTTTTGTGGTAATAAAAAAAAACATTAAAAAAAAATTTTGATCAACTTGGTAGTTAGAAAAACTTCAAGCCGATATTCTTATTGTTGTCAAGAAAAAATTTTAAATTAGTTTTTTTGTAGTTATTTTTTTTTTTTTTTTTTGATTTGAATTTTCTTTTTTTTTTTTTAATTTTTTTTTTTTGTATTCTTAAAGAAGTATTAATACAGAATTAATATCAAAAGTACTTGACTGAAAAAAAAAAAAAAATATAATTTTTTTTTTGTTGTCGTTAATCAAATAAAAAAAAGTTTTGTTGAGAAAAAAAAAATATATTCTTCGTCTTATTGACCAGAAGATGTTGTCGAATCTGGTAATTCGAGGACCACATTCCATCAGAGATGAGCGTCCCGTGCTCTGTAGTCCGTTACAACTTACACCTAAGCACAGTTAAAAGAAGGTTCTTGGGAAGAAAAAAAAAAAAAAGTGCAAAAAGAAAAAAGCGTCGCGAAGGATAAACCAACCAACAGCTATTTTTGTCACTCAATAAAAGCTATTCTGGAATACGAGGTGGGAGTGAAAAAGGAGGAGAAGGGAAAAAGAAGAAATAAAAACACATGCAACTTTGCAAAAATAACAACAACACGCGCATTTGGATACAAAATAAGCCAAAAGAAAAGGATACACGCCGTAACAAGAAGAACATTTATAAAACAAGATTCTTAGATAAAGATTTAAAAAGAAATCATTTTTTCTGATCACATTTTTTTTTTTTTTAAAAAAAAAAAAGTGACAAGAAATCAGAGAAACAGAATGAAAAAAAAAAAAAAAAAAAAAAAAAAACCACTGACATGCAAATACGAACGGAATCGAAAAAAAAATTTCCAATAGAACAACAAATGGCACTCGCATTGAGCCACACTAATAATAATTGCATGTCGCGGACAAAAAAAAGAAGAGAGGAGAAATAAAGAAACCTTTTACTACTTTAAAAAAGTAAATCGTAAAAGGCAAGGCCACCACTTGACACGGAGAAGCCTTTAAATAAAACAAAAAGAGAGAGACAGAAGGGAGAGGAAAAAAAAAAAAAGATAATAATATAAAAAAAAAGAAAATTATTAAATTTAGGCTGATTTTGCAGCAATCATGGCTTTACGAATTTTTCTGTACTTTGAGAGAGTTGGTTCGGTGTATCCGTTTAGGGTTTCTCTTCCTTTGAAAATTAAATCCAAAGCAGCCTGGTACTCAGGTCCATCAAAGTTTCCAGTCATGGAAATGTAGTTTGAATCGGATGAGTTTTGTTTGTCAACAACTGCTGCCATTTCTTTAAGAGTTGTATGAACCTGTTTTTCAGTAATGATATCGTGATGAAGCCAATTAGCAATATGTTGACTGCTGATACGGAGAGTTGCTCTGTCCTCCATTAGCTGAACTCCGTTGATATCAGGTACTTTTGAACATCCAACTCCCATTCCAACCCAACGAACAACATATCCAAGAAGTGATTGAATGTTGTTAGTAAGTTCTGATTGAATTTCAGTTGCTGATAATTTCTTAACAGATTCATCAACTGGTGGTGTTAAGAGAGCTCTTAGAGTCTCTTTTTGGTTTACTTCACCAACACTCAACTTCTTCTGAACATCCATCACACTTACCTGATGATAGTGAAGAGCATGTAACGTTGCTGCTGTTGGTGAAGGAACCCATGCAGTGGTAGCTCCTGCTTCTAAGTGACCTCTCTTTGTGTTCATCATTCCTAACATGTCATCAGGTACTGCCCACATTCCTTTACCAATCTGTCCACGTCCAGGTAGTTCAGCCTTCAGACCAGTCATCACATTATTCTTCTCGTATGCGGCAATCCATTCGGTTCCACGAATCTGTTCTTTTCTGATAGAAGGACCCATGTCCATTGCTGTGTGGATTTCATCACCAGTTCTGTCTAAGAAACCTGTTTATTGTTGTTGGTGTTGTTGTTGTGATTTGTTAAAGAAAAAAATACGATCAAAATACGAATACCTGTGTTGATGAAGAAAACACGTTCCCTAGCTGCATGCATTGCTTGCTTTAGGTTAATTGATGTCCTACGTTCTTCGTCCATGATTCCAATCTTGACTGTGTTACGAGGAAGCCCAAGCATGTCTTCAATTTGGTCGAACATAGAGACGACGAATGAGACTTCTTCGGTACCGTGCATCTTTGGTTTTACGATATAAATACTTTTATTTGATCCAGTTAATGATTTCTTACCAGAGAGGGTGGTGATCATTGCGTCTAAGAAGTGTTCTGGAGTTTCTTGTCCGTCCTTCTTAATGACATCAGTGTACATGTGAATACCAACATTTCTACACATCAAAACAGCAGTTCCCGGGACGGTTACTGGTTCTGTTCCTGAGTATGGAACGTATTGGAAATTATCAGCAAGTTTTCTTGTGATTTCGGTTCCGTTTTTAGAGACAGTTTCAGAGAGTGTTTTGGTCATTAATCCATCCCAGTTTTGGTATACAACTTGTTTGTCTTCAGCGTCAACAGCACAAGCAGAGTCCTCGGCATCAGCGATGATGGTTGTGGCCGCTTCTAAAACAACATCTTTGATTCCAGAAGGAGTTGAAGATCCTATAGTATGTGATTGTTATTTATTTATAAAAAGAATATATATAAAACAGAATAAAATAATGACACATACCAATCTTTGATGCCGGATCGACGACAAGCTGCATACGAAGTCCGTTGTTCTGAAACCAAAGAGTTTTATCTTGATTATTAAAACCAATTACTTGAGAAGGGTCTTTCAACTGTAAGGACGTCTTTGCTGAATCCCAAGTAATAACTTCAGAAATATCATTCCATGATCCCGATTGTAAAGGGAAGATGCTATCAAGAGTCTGGTAGACGTATTGAAAGACAGCCTCTCCACGTTTTGGACAATAACCTGAAGTCTCAGCATCCTGTGTAATGATGTTGGATGCGTATAAGGCATCAAGAAGTGATCCCCAACGAGCATTACCAGCATTCAATACAAATCGTGCATTGTCAACAGGACAGACCAGTTGTGGAGCAGGTGTGTCAGCAAGTTCAGTAGCAACGTTCTCACTGCAAATTTTGAAATCACCGCAGTCATTTTCAATGTAATTAATACTTCTTAAAAACTGTTCGTAGTCAGCGCTGCGATCACCTTTGTAGAACTCGTTAATCTTCGACTCGATGTCAGCTCTTTTTTCTAATAAACTGTCATTCTTTCCTTTCAAACTTTCGTACAGTTTGTCAGCTCCTTCCCAAAACTGTTTTTCATCAACACCACTACCTGCAAGAATCCCTTCGACAGTCTCAACAATCTTGGAGTCTACTGAGAGACTTCCCTTGGAGACATGCTGGAGGACGAAAAGAGTGCGTCTCATCATTGTTTTTTTAAAAAAAGTTTTTTTTTTGTTGTTGTTAAGAAAAACTGTAGACAAAAACGAAGGAATTTTAAAAAAAAGCTCAACTCAAAAAAAGTCAACAACTCCTACTAACTCTTTTTTTTTTTGCCGAAGAGTTTCACATAACGAAATAACGAAGGAAAACAAATAATTTGTTGATTTTTTTTTAAGTGGAATCAAATACAACAAAAGAGAAAAAAAAGAGGGAATTGGAAAAATAGGAATACAATACAATAAAATATCTTCTTCTTTTTTCTTTTTTTTTTTTTTAAAAATTATCAACAAGTATTACAATACAGATTTGACTAATAAAACGGGGGAAATCATTTCTTCTTTTTCTTCCCTTTTTTTTTATAAGTCGGGTGTGTCACTGAGCTGCTGTTGAATCCGAGCCAGCTGAGATTGCTGCTCAACGACAGACAGTTGTTGAGCAACCGTATTCACTGATGCCATAGAAGGATTTGTGTTCTTTGGTGATTGTGACGATATTCGAGGCTGCAATCGCTGACCATTCTCTGCAACCATCGGTGTGACAGGTGGTGTTCCACCCCAACTAGTAGTTGAAGTGTAATGAGCCATATTATTACTTCCACTCGGTGGAGCTAATTGGATGGTAGGAATATGTGAGTCCACTGCTTGAGTTTGAAAGTTATTTGTGTTCTTACTCTGAACAGGTGAAGCCACTCCATACACTCCACTAGCAACAATAGGCTGTGACATGAATGGTTGAGACTGCTGTTGTTGAACAGGTTGCGACCACTGAGACGGTGGATGTTGCGACACAAAGTGAGAAGGCTGCTGTGGTTGCTGCTGAGCAACTGACTCGAATGGAACCTCCTGCTGTGTAACAAAACCACTTCCAACTGGTACTGAATTACCCCTACTTGGATGTGGATTACTAAGCTGTTGTTGGACACCACCTTGAGACTGTAATCCGCTCTGACTCACTGCAGCTGTCCACAACGTCCCCTGAGACTTTGGAAGTGAGACATTCGCCGCTCGTGCAGTCAAAGAATTCGGGTTTCCAACAGTCTGCTGAGATGGCACCTTCGCAAAGTTTGACGCCAACGGCTGCTGACTCACATTTGCCCCATTCCATTGCCTAGGCGTTGCTTCAAAGACAGTCTTCTCAGTGGCTGCTACAGGATCAGGTCTAGTTGAGGATAGAGTCATTGATTGATCGTCTTCATGTCGCATTAGAATAGCGAAATATAAAGCTCGGAGAGTAGCTTGTTCGTAACAAACTATTTCAAAAGAGTAACCTTGGAATACAATAACAAGAACACGACGTAATGGATCGTGATACATCTCTACCATCGATCTCACAGAGAATGTGAGATGGAGATTATTCGCAGCATTATAAATCTCTGCGTCGTTGTACATGATGTGGACTGAGGCATTTTGGATTTCCTCACTTCGGTGACCTGTGTCGAGAACTTTATAAAATGTTAATCCATCCTTGAACACAAGCCCACTTACAGCCCTAGCATCCTCAAGTGACATTCCCTGTCTACAGTCCCAGTAGACGGCTCCCCAGTCTGGGTTGTTCGCTGTTCTTTTTATTTGAAATAATTTCTTCATCACTGTTACGTGTTCTCTCGCAATCTTCAAAAGTTCTCGGTATTCGCTGCCACATACAACGTAGCTGCTGCTTCCTTTTTCATCGTCGTAAACATTCACATTAGGTACTTGTGATGGACTCAGTCTTGAATCATGGAAGGGATTTATCACATTGTGTGGAGATGACGACATCGCTGTGACAGCCATAATTATATCTCACGTAGCTGTTTTAGATAAAAAGAGTTTAGCATTAATATTATATACAGCTGACTAAGGGGTGATGCGCAATTTAGAATAATGAAGTAACTATTTAGGTTTCGAGAGTAATCCATATACCTCTTTACCTCTATTCTCTCATCATCAGTATGGTAGAAGCCTAAGAGGGGGAAGTATAGAACGATAATAATAACTGTAATCTGTCATCTGACATTATACCGGTTTTTGTTAAGTTACTGAAACGTGTAAGTGTCGGAGGGGAGAAACAAATAAATAAAAAAAAAAGAATCTCAGCTGTGTCTGTCAGAATATCAAAACAGAAGAATAACGAACCGCAACGGATTACCGGAGGTGTCAATCAATTGGATTCATGATAGGGGTGGCGGTAAAGGTGGAGGAGAACTCGGTAGGACACCAAAATAATCTTCATTTTCATCATCTCCATCAGCCAACGAACCAATTGATATTAATCCAAGAGACAGCTTCCTAGCTGACGTTGGTTTTCCTAACCCACTGTGACAGCTCATGTTATCATCACTACTCTCAGCATCACTTTTTAATCCAATCTTCTTATCTTCGATTGGTGTCGTTGTTATTTCTTTAGATTCATCCCATCCTTGTTTGCCAGGACTTTGATGGGTCACTTCATCTTCGTCTTTTGGATCAGACTTTACACAGCATTGACCCATATCGTTGTGAGCATTCCTGAAAAATGAGATAAAGTGGGATATTCATATTTAAAACAACAAAAAAAAAAAAAAAAAAAAAAAAAAAAAAAAAAAAACAGCTTGTTTTTTTAACTCACATGAAAGTAGAGTTCACTGCGGTCGGTTCATGTGTCTTAAAAAGAGCCAATGTTCCCGGGGTACAATCCTTTTCTTAGGATCTTTATAACCAATATTTCTATGAGCTTGATGAAAGTCTTCTTCAGTGACTTTCGCTGATCGAACATGTGGCTGTAGTGGTTGTGAATGAATGAAGGGGAAAAAGAAAAAAAAAAAAGAAGAAAAAAATTATAAAACACACTCGTTGCACTTGCACATACATACCTGAAATCGAATCTTGTGAACTACAGAACTGCTTCCAGTGTTACCAGCAGAACATGAAACCAATTTATTTGGTTTGTGTAGCGACATAATTTAATATATGTGTGTAAAACCTTTTATAAAGTAAAAGTTTATTTGAATTTTCAAAACAAGAGAGAGAGCAAGTTATTGAGATTTCTTCTTTTTTTTTTTTTGAATCAGAGAGGAAATTATGTAGCGGTGTTCAAATCGTTCCGTAAAAAAGAAAGTTCATAGCAATACATACGGGAGAGGAGTTAGCTGGTATATTAAACTATAAAAATAAAAATAAAAAAATTGTTGGGCTTTTCAGAAATCAAGGTAAAAGGGAGGAATGGCCTGTTCTACTTGCGTGTGTTCTTCGCGCTAAAAGGGTTTTTGAGTTAACATTATTTTTTACAATTTAACTTTTCCTATTCAGCTTTCACTAAACGCGAGATAACCAATCAGAAAAAGAGTTGGTACAGAATTACACATGACAGCTTGTGACAGATGTAGAAAAACAAAAACAATAAATAAATAAATAAAAAAACTGAGGAAGTATTTGACAGAAAAATTTTCTTTTTTGTTTTTTTTTTCAGAAATAGTAGTTAAATATTGTTTTTGATTGTCCATCGGAACTCGCCAAGGACAGGCTTTTTTTTGATAAGTAACTTGATAAAGCTGAACTTCTCTATGATCATATTGAAAATTTTATTATTATAAATAAAAAAATAAAGTTAAGTAAAGAACAGCTAAATTGGGAAAAACTGAAATAAAGGCTTTGCTTTGTTTTGCAAACATATATTTTTAAAAAATTTAAAAAAAAAAAAAAAGTGAATAAGATGATCTTTTTTTGGTTCAAAAAAGGTACACACAGAACCCGAGAAAGGAAACCTGTATCAAAAGGTTTCTTCTCCAATGGATTCTGACAATCAGAATAATTGGCTAGGAAAATATACATGACACACTTGCTCTCTCTGTTCCTAACGAATTTATGTGATCAAGTTTAATTAAGGAGAAAGAAAAAGAAAAGAGCAAATGAAAACCTTCATATATATTAATTTTGCCAGTATGATTTTTTTTTTTTTTTGTATATCGACTTCACAATAGATAAACATGATTAATGACCAACTAATTTTTTTTATTATTCATACTTTATACCCCCTTTTTTAAAGGAGAAAAAAATAAAGGGTCGTTTTTTTAATTTCCTTTATTCAAAAAATAAAAGGGAAATAATTAAAAAGCCCACTCTATTTTTTGTTTTTTTATTTTGGAATTTCTTCTTTACAAAGAGATACAAGTATTAGTTTATTAATTATTATTATTATTTATTTATTTTTTTTTTTTTGTTCTCGTTGTTGCACGCCCAGACGTGAGAATTTATCAGTATGTTGAGTTTTTTTTTTTTTTTTTTTTTTTGACAAAAAACCCAAAAAATGTTGTCTGTGATTTGCCTCGTAAAATAACAGAATTTCTTAATGTCCATAAAATTACCAGGACTGGTTAATAGTAATAATAACACGCACGTTTATTTTTAATTTGACTAAACGTTAGAGTTTTCTACAAGGAGGGGAATCGCACCAGTAGAAAAGATAATCAAGGGAGATTGTGTTTTTATAGCCTTGGTTGGAAGGATTGACCACCAGAATAGACTAACAGTGCAAAAAGAATGATCGGAGAGATTAAACCGTTTTTTTTAATTCTGTAAAAAATAAAAAATAAAAAATAACAACAATATCACAGCATCATAACATTTTAATTTTTTTGTTCTTTTTTTTTGTTAAAGACACAAATGAACTATTGCAGTTGCTTAACCATCAGCATTCAGTGATTGAGTGCAATACGCATTACCCCCCCTATCTGAAATTATCAAAAAAATCGATTGATAGTTTGATAAAAAGAAACTAAAGATAGATAATGACAGAAAGATTAAGCCCTCATTAGAATAGAAACTAATAAGTAAGATTTTCAATGTATTACACTCGTACATAACTAAAATAATGTCAGTATAAGTATCGTTGACCATAACGTTTGTTCGATAGTAGCAGGAAGCCACGTACAAATTTAAGTCGAATTTTTTCGAGAAACAAGGCAAAACACGCAGGCAACTGAAGGGGGATGTGGGGTAGCGGAAAACTAATTTCCAAATTACAGCAAACTAAAAAAAAAAAAAACGGGAAAACCTCTGATCTGAACACAAAACCGAAGCCAACTCTCTACAAAAAAATAAGTTCCTTGTGGCCTTCGTTAAAAAATCAGCCACCCCGGAATCGAACTTGCCGAATTTAAGGCAGATTTTTTATTTTTTGCCCTGAAAAATGCTTTTCTCATAAATGGTCACGCATCCTTAAAATTGGACACACGAAGCTCATTCGGTTGCCATTCCTACTATCGATGAGGAAAAAGAGTCAAGCATATAACTAGAGCTAATTGCATTCCGTTATTTTAAATCCTTGTACAGGTTTTTTTCCGAAACAAACAGTGCCTGCTTCTTCTGCCATGCCTGCTGCTGGACCCTTTGCAAAGCGAAGGAAGCAATTCACGGTTTAACCCCAGCAAAAAAAGAAAAGATTTTTTTTTTCTTCTTTTTTTTTTTGGTTGAAATTATTTTTGTATAAAAGTTGGGCGGTTTTCGGAAACGTTTTGTGTTTGGGATTAGAGGGTTTTTTTTTTCCCTCCTCAAAAAAAAAAAAAAAAAAAAAAAAAAAAAAAAATGAAAGTAAACAAGTAAACGTGATTCACTTGACGTAAACAGCTGAACTGAGCGAAAAAAAAGTGAACGAAGCACGCCAAAGCTTATATTGAAATTGTAAAGCCACACGTCAGTTGTTTGTAAATCGCGGCTGACATAAGCAAGTGGTGATCGTTTTAACGACGAATAAAACAATAAGAAAGTTTTAACTGAGATTTTCTGCTGAAGATGAGAACACAAAAGATTCGCAAATACGTACGCAGCTCATCCAGAAAATTTGGATGAAATGTTTTAAAAAAAAAAAAAAAGTAAACAAAGTAACGTTAAGTTTATCTTTTGTTAACCTGAGCGAGAAAAGAATAAAGTGAGCGAAAAAAACAAAAAATTGATAAATACATTATAAGTGGTTACTACTCTCTACAAAGCTAACCTCTATGATTCAAATAATAATAATAAAAAGAAAAGAAAAGAAAAACAAAAATCCCTCTTCAGTAAAGACCCGAAAACAATATGTCGAAATCCCAATGCTAAACAAAGCAATTGAAATCCCGTGAAACAAAAAAAAAAAAAAAAAAAAAAAGCACTCAATAAATTCTGTCTATTTGTGAGAAGCAAAAGAGAGGGAGAAAAAAAAAAAAGAAGAAAAAAAACAGTTAAATTACATTCACCCACAAGACAGTATCAAATAAAAAAATATATACTTCAATACATGACATAAAACAATGAGGCATGAAAAACAGCAGCCTTATTCCCGATGAAATCGGTCACTTAGCAACAACATACCGACATATGCATATTTCATGTATTCTATTCTGTCTTGGAGATCTCACCGCTGGTAATCACTGCTCTTAGTTGTTGGGGAATGGGATGAGTGATTTGATTTTTTTAAACGACATGGTGAAGCATTTTTTTTTGTACCTACAAACCCATTGTTCGGTAGAAAGAGAATTGTGGCAGCGTAACTACCTATTCCTTTATTAGGATTTTCTACCGATTGCGCACAAACAAAATAAAAGTGTGAGTGAGTAAGTAAAAAGTGAAGTTTGCCGATTCTTTTTTTTTTTTTTTTTTTTTTTTTTGTTGAAGCATCAAATGTATTGGCAATACACGAGGCAGTTCAATAAAAGATAAACGCTGTCGAGGGGGGAGTGATGAGGAGTACTAAAAAAGAAAGGCAGGATAAAAAAATGATATGTGGGAAAAACAACATCATTGTTGTCCAAATAATTCAGAAAACAAAAAGTGGACAACACCAACAGCTGACACATCTCGTGTATCTAGATGTGTAAAGTCGAAGAGCTGTTGCAAGTCTCAAGCCCAATATTGCTTACAGATAGTGTAAGTAGTTCTCTTAACAGATCTGTCATAGGCACGTCTCCAGAGGTAGACAAGTGGAGGGATTGCCCAAGTGTGAACATAGTAGTACCAAGTAATCCACCAGATTGACGATTTCAATCCGAGAATAGATCTTTCTAAGTTTGGGATTTGTAGTCTTGCACCAAATTCATAGCAGTGGTCCTTATTACGATGCCTGTCATTAAATTCTCTTTGAAACGCTACAAACTTTTCACGAGTTTCTTTAGTCGCAAAGCAGTATTGCGTATTAATATGTATCGCTACCACATTACAACCTGACAAGTCTGGTGTTAGGTCGGAGTTATCACAAACCTTAGTTACTGGAAACACAGATGTAAATTTCTGACTAACAACCTTCTCCCTGTCACTCGATTTTATACGAACACCTCCCACAACAGCTGTCGTAGAAGTGCTTTTGTAGTGGTAACACTCTCCGTAAAGTTCTAATTTTGCTGGTCGGGCTCTAACCTTTGCGAGCCTGTCGCTAAGAGCATGCATTGACGCTGAATTCTTCAACGGTCCCCAGTATCTGGTATCTACTAAAACATAGCAATACAGTACGAACAAAAAGATATTGGCACCAACCATTATGACCCACGCGCCCCACACTTCGTTGAAGTCAACGTACCTGATGACGAAAAACGTTGCTATGATCACTGCGGAAAGCAGAACGCTTACAATAATAAATACTACGTCGATCCGCTTATTAACATCTGGAACTGCTTGTGGAGGAACTGTTCTCTTTATCGTTACTTGTGGTGCTGCAGCTACCTTTGTAGGGGATGAGTTACTGTTAGTGTAAGATTCAACTTCTGTTTCCAATTGTTTTACAGTGATGCTTCCCTTGTTTGTTTTATCAATCGCATTGTATAAAGTCGTCCCCCACTTTACCATGTTCGCATTGGACTTTTCAAATGAAAGTTTCCAAGCAGCTAAGAACTCGTCTTTTGGTATTTCCTTTGCCATGTCTTTACTGTTGTCTGGGTCAGTTCCAAGAGTGCAATTAATTTGTTTCATCGTCCACCAACGTTGCTTTTCATTTATTACACCTCCACCAGTTGATTTCTTTGCTGGAGGCTTGGTGGCTGGTTTTGGTTGTTGTTTTGTAACAAGAGGTGTTTTTTCTGATTTCGTAGGGCTTTGTAATTCGCTGGCAGCAGGAGTCGTTTCTTCGATGTGCTTATCTTTGTAAATCAAGAAAATCAAATTATTCGAGTTGTAAATTAAGCAGTACAAAACTACAGCAGAAATATACCATTTGACAGTGTTAGTGTGGTTGCTTTTACCCACCGTTACAAAGGTCATTATGATTGACACCACGCTGAAGATGATGTTTGCGATGAATATTATTAAAAAGTATTTACTTCTCTTTATAAATATCAAAGGAATATTAATCACAATCATCGTAGCCCATAATCCAATCGTTGCGTACAGCAGTGCGAGGTCATCAGTTTTGGTTGTTTCTTTCATTAAAATACCACCTCCTACTCCAACAGCTGGTGCTAACAACATTATTATAATCATCACTACTCTCCACTTAGAGTCAGCTGTTGGGTTGTCATCGACAGCAACGTCGTCCTGAATATTTATAAATGATGAATCTGTGACTGTCATTTTTCTTCTATGAGTAATCTTTGAAAAAAAAGTTTGAATTAATTGTTTGGTCTTTATCCCATCTGAAAGAAATATCCTCAACATCAAATGACTACTTTAAAATATCTCACTTGTGCTCATCTTCAAAAAGCCTGTGAAAACTGTTCATACATGAAATAAGAAAAAGATTATAAACCAGTAATGTGCATCTTTGACGAAGAACAACAGCGCTGCTGGTGTACATCACAGACAGCGAAGGGAAGAGAGGAAGGAATAATCTGCACGTCTTTTTAGAGCAGACGGCGATTAAGAAAATTTTTAGTTTCAACTTTTTTTCAACAATTTTAAAAAACCAGAGGAAGCATCAATTTTGTTTTCTGTCGGACAAAATTTGGAGAAGCCGTATTATATTTGGAAGTTTAGTTTTTATGAAATTTTTCATCAGTAATAACGAATTTTTTCAACACATATTTTTTTTTTCTCATTTTGTAATATTGTTGGAAATGAAGAGGCAGACTAACTGCGCGATAGAGAAAGAAGAAGATATCCCTTTTTTAAAAAAACAAAAACAAAAAAAAATGATTCCCATAAACTACAGCCATTCAAACACACAGAATTAAACAAAAAAAATTGAAATTTCACAACTCAGAATTAGCGATTGTGTTGAAACACAAGGAAGGTGGAGAGAGAAAAAGACCCTGTAGAGCATCTTTTTTTTTTCTTTTTTTTTTAGTAAAATACAAACTGATGACTACGAGGGGTCTGGGTAGCCCGCATCAGTAAGGACCCAATCGCGAAGATTGTAGTTTCATAGAATTGGCTGGAAGTGATCGACTTCCAGCATCCACCTTGCCCAGAGGCTAACAGGTTGTAAACAACTAAAGAAAATAAAAGAGAAATGATCTGGGACTGGGGGGAAGGTGAAAAAAATAAAAAATCTTCTTTCCTTCATATACAACTTGCTTTATAATACGACCACATGTGCCATATGCCCACACTCCACGAAAGAAAATAGAAAACCCCGGAACAGTACCGAGGATCGTTCACCCCCAGTTGTCCAAAGCATTATAATTGTATTGTGGGCTTACCGAAAAGCTTTAGAAAAGTACCACAAAAAATTGGGCAGCACATAGCCATATCACGCAGCAACAAATGAAAACCAAAAGGATCAGCTAAGATGACAGTCAGTTTAAGGTCATAACTGCGACGGACCTAAGCATCTGTTGGTGAAATGCTCAAAGTACAGAAAATATATGAGAAGACATCTCCAAAAAAGACTCCTCCAACACAACCAGGGTTAGTAGAGTGGTCTTTCTACTGTACAAAGGACTGCATCGGCAATGAAGATATGTTTTTTTTCTTAAAAAAAAAGATAAAGAAAAAAGAAACAATTGAGTTAAGAAACAACTGAAAAGAAATGAAGAAAAACGTTTTCTTCTTTTATCATGTGTGAGAGTGTTATTAATTTTAGTAAAAGAATAAGTAAAAGAAGAGTTAGAACTGATGACTGGGGCAATCAGAAAGGACCCAATCGCGAAGATCGATAGTTTTATACCTTCGGCTGGAAGTGATCGACTTCCAGCACTGAGAGGCACAAGCATAATTGTCTAAGGATTGCATTGTTCGGGAACATGAGCTGGGTTTAGAGGCAATTTGATGTGGGGAACGAAAAAGTTAGAATATTAGTTAGTATTAAGGGTTATCAGCCAATCAAATGCAAAAAAACTTGTAGGACAAAACAAACAAATAATAGTTGGTTTCGGGATAAAAATTAAAAGTTAAAATAGTAGTTAATTAGTCCTACAGGCCACCGAGTATCAGTTAGACAGACTCCCAAATAGAACCTGGTAGCTCTTCGTGGGTCTCCAATACTAAAAGATTTGGCAGTGGGGGTTAACTGTTCGAGTTTGTACGTAAAATACAAATGTATTGTATCATAAATAACATAACGATAATTTAACATTAGTTCTGAGATACAGTGACTAAAGGTAATGTTAGTGTAGGTATACACTCTGCGATTGACGTAAATCCTTTACATTATAATAAATGTTTCTAACTTAGCT
This sequence comes from Flectonema sp. DT1601, assembly GCA_964019425.1. Lineage (NCBI taxonomy): Eukaryota > Euglenozoa > Diplonemea > Diplonemida > Diplonemidae > Flectonema > Flectonema sp. DT1601. The sequence continues at coordinate 1,003,661 of OZ025812.1, read as the reverse complement.
GCATACACATCTCTTTTTCCGTGTTGTCATTCAGTGCAGTACGGAATCGAGTTATTCAATTCTGAATTAATCGTGAGCCCTGGGAAACCAAAACCAGGGTATAATGTAATACGGCAGAGTGTATACCTACACTAACATGTGAGATCATCAACTCAGGTAACTGACAAAGAAACTTGATTTTATGCGTCCTTTGAAATCCTACATTCTGTTCTTTATTTTTATTTCATTTTCCGTGACATAATTTCTTTTATGCACGTGGGAAGAGAACGCCGCTACGACCAATGCTGCCTAAAGTTAGATCAGAGAAATTCCATTATAACTCGTGTATTGATTAGTAGTCATGGATTGATCTTTTTATGGTCACTATTGTGATTAGAACTAAAGGTGTTTAATGATCAAGTTTCTGTCTCAAAATAAAAGGAGATGTAAAGAATTATTAATAACAAGAGCTAACATTTGGATGTATTGTATCCATAGTTGACTAATCAGTAACTGGATACACATCCTAGGCGCGTTGCGCCGGCACAAACTTGCTTGCGTCTATTTGCACCTGTACTCTGCTCACAAACGGGTTGTCGCAAAGCTTCAACCTGGGAACAGAGTGATGGGGGGTTAACTGTTCGAGTTTGTACGTAAAATACAAATGTATTGTACCATAAAACGTTTGCGGGTTTGCGGGTTTGACAACGTAAAAATAGCAACAAAGTTTAGCTATTAAAAGCAAAATTAATATCATGGAGAAATATATGTTGTTGTTAATCAAAGAAAAGGTTCGTTTAGAAAAAAGAAATCATAAAAAGGGAAAATTACATCTTTTTTGTCTTATTGACCAGAAGATGTTGTCGAATCTGGTAATTCGAGGACCACATTCCATCAGAGATGAGCGTCCCGTGCTCTGTAGTCCGTTACAACTTACACTTAACCGAAGTTAAAAGAAAAAAACAGTTCTTGTTATAGATAGTTCGTAGCACACTACTACCGGCGGGAGGAAGGTAAAAAAAAATAAAAAATCTTTTTTTTATTCCATACACAGCATCTTTCTTTGTAATACAACCATATGTGCCATATGCCCACATACCACCGAAAGAAATTAGAAAACTCCCCCCAGGAACAGTACCGATGATTATTCCTAAGTCGTCCAAAGTATTATAATTTTTTAGTATGGTGGGTTTACTGAAAGCTTTTAAAAGTACCATAAGCATTGGGCAGCACATAGCCATATCACTCAGTAAGAAATTGAAAACAAAAGGATCGGTAGTATCTAAAAACAACCAAAGCAACAGGTTCACTACCTGCTGATGATTGTAGAGCGACATGGATGGAGAATAGAGAAAGCACAGCAGCTAATGTCAACTCAAACTAGACATCATAAGAACCATCAGAACACAAAGGAATGATTTTATTTAATTACGAAAGGGTACGAGTGCCTTTTGAATAACGCGATGAATCCATAGAATTCATCTGTTGGGAATTCATTACGAATGATTAAGACAAAATCGAAGTTCCAAATCGTAACAAGACTCCGCAGGAAGTTTTCGAATACCACCTGTTGAGTGTCACTGAAGGTATCGAGTGTTAACATTCTGCGTCATTATTAAGCTTTCATCTTTTAATAAAAACAAGCTGTAGGTTTCACAGCTCACACTTAACAACTGGAGAATGCTTTCACTGATATGTACTAAATTGGACTTCCCACGCACGTAGAAAAAAAAAATAGAAAAAGAAGAACATCGCGTTGAAGGATTAACAATGAGAGCAGGGAAACTATTCATAGTAAGCCTTATATAGTTTTCTGGTGATCGCAAACATTACTGGCGCGGATAACATAACAAAAAAATAAAAGTCTCGTAATCCCAATAGTTTCTTCTCTCGACTTCAACAGTACAAAAGAAAAAAAACAGAAGAACAAAAACATCACTGTTGGCCAAATAATTCAGAAAACAAAAAGAGGACAACACCAACAGCTGATACAAAGAGCTGTTGCAAGCCTCAAGCCCAATATTGCTTACAGATAGTGTAAGTAGTTCTCTTAACAGATCTGTCATAGGCACGTCTCCAGAGGTAGACAAGTGGAGGGATTGCCCAAGTATGAACATAGTAGTACCAAGTAATCCACCAGATTGACGATTTCAATCCGAGAATAGATCTTTCTAAGTTTGGGATTTGTAGTCTTGTACCAAATTCATAGCAGTGGTCCTTATTACGATGCCTGTCATTAAATTCTCTTTGAAACGCTACAAACTTTTCACGAGTTTCTTTAGTCGCAAAGCAGTATTGCGTATTAATATGTATCGCTACCACATTACAACCTGACAAGTCTGGTGTTAGGTCGGAGTTATCACAGACCTTAGTTACTGGAAACACAGATGTAAATTTCTGACTAACAACCTTCTCCCTGTCACTCGATTTTATACTAACACCTCCCACAACAGCTGTCGTAGAAGTGCTTTTGTAGTGGTAACACTCTCCGTAAAGTTCTAATTTTGCTGGTCGGGCTCTAACCTTTGCGAGCCTGTCGCTAAGAGCATGCATTGACGCTGAATTCTTCAACGGTTCCCAGTATCTGTTTTCTACCAAAGCAAAACAATATGCCAGGAACACAAAGAGAGTGACACCAGCCATTGCCAACCACAGTTTGAAGGAGTAAACGTACCTGACGAAAAACGTTGCTGTGATCATTGCGGAAAGCAGAACGCTTATAATAATAAACTTTATGTCGATACTTTTATTAACATCTGGAACTGCTTGTGGAGGAACTGTTCTCTTTATCGTTACTTGTGGTGCTGCAGCTACCTTTGTAGGGGATGAGTCACTGTTAGTGTAAGATTCAACTTCCGTTTCCAATTGCTTTACAGTGATGCTTCCCTTGTTTGTTTTATCAATCGCATTGTATAAAGTTGTCCCCCACTTTACCATGTTCGCATTGGTCTTTTCAAATGAAAGTTTCCAAGCAGCTAAGAACTCGTCTTTTGGTATTTCCTTTGCCATGTCTTTACTGTTGTCTGGGTCAGTTCCAAGAGTGCAATTAATTTGTTTCATCGTCCACCAACGTTGCTTTTCACTTATTGCACCTCCACCAGTTGATTTCTTTGCTGGAGGCTTGGTGGCTGGTTTTGGTTGTTGTTTTGTAACAAGAGGTGTTTTTTCTGATTTCGTAGGGCTTTGTAATTCGCTGGCAGCAGGAGTCGTTTCTTCGATGTGCTTATCTTTGTAAATCAACAAAATCAAATTATTCGAGTTGTAAATTAAGCAGTACAAAACTACAGCAGAAATATACCATTTGACAGTGTTAGTGTGGTTGCTTTTACCCACCGTTACAAAGGTCATTATGATTGACACCACGCTGAAGATGATGTTTGCGATGAATATTATTAAAAAGTATTTACTTCTCTTTATGAATATCAAAGGAATATTAATCACAATCATCGTAGCCCATAATCCAATCGTTGCGTAGAGCAGTGCGAGGTCATCAGTTTTGGTTGTTTCTTTCATTAAAATACCACCTCCTACTCCAACAGCTGGTGCTAACAACATTATTATAATCATCACTACTCTCCACTTAGAGTCAGCTGTTGGGTTGTCATCGACAGCAACATCGTTCTGAATATTTATAAATGATGAATCTGTGGCTGTCATTTTTCTTCTATGAGTAATCTTTGAAAAAAAAGTTTGAATTAATTGTTTGGTCTTTATCCCAATCCTCAACATCAAATGACTACTTTAAAATATCTCACTTGTGCATCTTCAGAAAGCCTGTGAAAACTGTTCATACATGAAATAAGAAAAAGATTATAAACCAGTAATGTGTATCTTTGATGAAGAACAACAGTGCTGCTGTTGCTGCTATAGTTGGTTTGCTTGTTTCAACATCGACATGTCATTCTGATACTGTTGCTGCATCGCTTGTCCTTGTTACCGTATCTGTTGTTGCATCGCTTGTCCTTGTTACCGTATCTGTTGCTGCATCGCTTGTCCTTGTTGCCGTATCTGTTGTCGCACTTCCTCTGCATATTCAACCACACGTTTGATCTGCTCATCACTTTTGTTATCGATGACCATTTTGTTGTTTAGTGGAAAAGAAACAAGAGTCTGATGGAAAATTAATTTTTACTTACAAAATACAAAAATACAAACCAAACAAATCAATAACTTATCAACCCCCTTGTAAATACAACTACGACGATAATACCTCACACGAACAACAAAGCTTACGCTGGCTAACCAACTACTTGCCTACTGCGTAGCAGTTCACCAAATAAAACAATTTTTTTTACTTTTTATTTATTCGAACTCTCCAGAGGAGACTTAAAAGCAACAACTGATTCACCCAAAAGAAAACACTATATACGACAAAAAATAAATGACACCCAAAGATGAATAATAAAACTAAACTATCAACAAGACAAAGCTTTTGGTATCTCCAACGCAGGCTCTCCATACGAATTCGATTTAAGTTTTGATTTTTTCAACAGTGTTTCCAATTAACATGCGAAGTGATGTCAATATACCGTGATAGCAAGATACACCATGACCGTGATGGCACATATACCGTGATGTCAATAGGTGTGGACTTTTGCAAGATATCCGAAGCTTTTGAAATGCCAGTAGAAGAAGAACCCTTGCTTCCTAATTCCGAATTTGCGTTTCGTCATCAGAGTTCTTGCCTTCCCCCTGATGACAGAGTTCATTAAACAAGAAAAAACAAACAAATAAACAAAAAATGAAAACGAGAACATAATAATAAATGAGTGATTTTGCACAATAATGAAATTGCTTTCATATATAATCGTTGGATCTGACCAAGGAGAAGCAATGGAGAAGCACAGTTCTATCTATACGAGTAGGTATCCGTTAAGCACACCAACTATCACATGGGTGGCTCACTAGAAGTTTCTGAATTACAAAATCAACTATTCTACTCCACAAAGTTACTTTAATTACTATCACCAACACTGATACCGATGTGTGACTAGCTGACACACGAGTCTCAAAGGAACTTATAAACTTCTCTCTGTACTATAGAACATGTGACGGGCGATCATTAGGTGAGACTTTGTCTTTTCCTGACCATTCTGATGCTGGGATGGACTACAAAAATTCGGATTCCCCTCAGCAGCACCATCTGAAACTCTTCTCCTTCCTCTGCATGTTCAACCACACGTTTGATCTGCTCATCACTTCCGTTCATCAGAATCCAGTTCAACGCGAAGACGACGTCTCCCTGAGCTGCCTTGCAGGCTGCTGGTGCTGAAATAATAACTCCGTTTAGGATAATCAAATTCGCAAAGCAATCGATGACCATTTTTTTGTTTAGTAGATAAGAAACAAGAGTCTGATGGAAAATCAATTGTTACTTACAAAATGTGAAAATACAAACCAAACAAATGAATAACTTATCAACCACTTGTCAACTATGGAACTCCCAAATCCGAAAACTGGGACATTCACTCCATTAGTGCATTACATTTATATTATTAAATTTACTTTTCTGTTTAAAGAAGATGAGAGCTCTTCCATCAGCACTAACTATGATGATGATGATATCACTTCATGTGGCTCAGATTGCTCATAATTCATCATAAGTTGTGACTTCAAATAAAGAAAGTGTTGTACAAGTGTTTTCATTCAGTATCAAAGTAGGTCCAAAAAGGACTGGTAGTAACAATCTGCCTCACCGGCACATGCTTATTACTCTTTAATATATTTTTGCTCGATTATTTTTTCTCTGGATCCCGATGGGCCAGCAGTGTAAAATTAGACCCTTCGATTAATTTTTAGTTTTGGTACTTGTCCACGGCTGAGCTGATTTGGTAAACCACAAATTCTCTTTTCTCAATTCGGGTGGCAAGTATGTGATACCAACCTCCCGATTTCGGACGGAAAGGAACCGAACGATGCAGCGTACGCCAGTAGAAGAAGAACCCTTGCTTCCCAGAAACAGGTTTCTACCTGTACTGTAGCAAGTATTTTAGATTTCCTCAGAAGTCATAATCAAATGTATTTTACATTGGTTCGTTGATATAATTTTTAGCAACCGAACTCCCTTTTTTTGATTACACATAAAATGATTGATGTTGTCAACGTAATTCTTTAATTTAATTCTTTTTTTTCTTTCTTCTTGGGGAGGAGATGTAAGTAATTATTTTTATGAATCAAAAAAAAGGTGCGTAGGGAGGAGAGAAGAATAAATACTTTTTGAAACAATTAATAATACAGTTGACTTGAAAGAAAGAAAAGACCGGGTTGAAAAGGTAATGTTCCAGTGTAGGCAAAAACACTCTGCAAATGTAGTAAAAAAAATCTGCATTATAAATTAAATGGCCGAATTGAGTTTCAATTAATTTTTTTTAAAAGAATCGTGTCACCTGAACAAAGCAATTCAGGTTTTCTATAACACGGCAAAGTGTTTCTCACATTACCTTCTAAAAGATTACTTCTCAATATAAACTTATTGGGGATGGGAAGGCAATAAAAGAAATAAAAGAAAATACACGCTGGTATAATTTGAAGATTAAACAAGAAAAAACAAACAAACAAAAAAAAAAAAAAAAGGAAAACGAGAACATAATAATAATGGAGTGATTTCGCACAATAATGAAATTGCTTTCATATATAATCGTTGGATCTGACCAAGGAGAAGCAATGGAGAAGCACAGTTCTATCTATACGAGTAGGTATCCGTTAAGCACACCAACTATCACATGGGTGGCTCACTAGAAGTTTCTGAATTACAAAATCAACTATTCTACTCCACAAGGTTACTTTAATTACTATCACCAACACTGATACCGATGTGTGACTAGCTGACACACGAGTCTCAAAGGAACTAATAAACTTCTCTCTGTACTATAGAACATGTGACGGGCGACCATTAGGTGAGACTTTGTCTTATCCTGACCATTCTGATGCTGGGATGGATTATAAAAATTCGGATTCCCCTCAGCAGCACCATCTCAAACTCTTCTCCTTCCTCTGCATATTCAACCACACGTTTGATCTGCTCATCACTTTTGTTCATCACAGTGCCGTTCAACGCGAGGACGACGTCTCCCGGAGCTGCCTTGCAGCCTGCTGGTGCTGAAAAAATTAATCCGTCTTGGATTATCAAATTAGCAAAACAATCGACAACCATTTTGTTGCTTAGTGGAAAAGAAAGTCTGATGGAAAATTAATTTTTACTTACAAAATGCAAAAATACAAACCAAACAAATCAATAACTTATTAACCCCTTTAAAAATACAACTACGACGATAATACCTCACACGAACAACAAAGCTTACGCTGGCTAACCAACTAGCTGCCTACTGCGTAGCAGTTCACCAATACTTTTTTTTTATTCGCGACAAAAAATAAATGACACCCAAAGATGAATTATAAAACTAAACTATCAACAAGACAAAGCTTTTGGTATCTCCAACGCAGGCTCTCCATACGAATTCGATTTAAGTTTTGATTTTTTCAACAGTGTTTCCAATTAACATGCGAAGTGATGTCAATATACCGTGATAGCAAGATATACCATTACCGTGATCGCGCATATACCGTGATGTCAATAGGTGTGGACTTTTGCAAGATATCCGAAGCAATTGAAATGCCAGTAGAAGAAGAACCCTTGCTTCCCAGAAACAGGTTTCTACCTGTACTGTAGCAGGTATTTTAGATGTCCTCAGAAGTCATAATCAAATGTATTTTACATTGGTTCGTTGATATAATTTTTAGCAACCGAACTCCCTTTTTTTGATTACACATAAAACGATTGATGTTGTCAACGTAATTCTTTAATTTATTCTTTTTTTCCTTTCTTCTTGGGGAGGAGATGTAAGTGCTGTTTTTTATGAATCAAAAAAAAGGTGTGTAGGGAGGAGAGAAGAATAAATACTTTTTAAAACAATTAATAATACAGTTGACTTGAAAGAAAGAAAAGACGGGGGTGAAAAGGTAATGAAAACACTCTGCAAATGCAGTAAAAAAAACTCTGCATTACAAATTAAATGGCCGAATTGAGTTTCAATTAATTTTTTTTTAAAAGAATCGTGTCACCCGAACAAAGCAATTCAGGTTTACTATAACACGGCAAAGTGTTTCTCACATTACCTTCTAAAAGATTACTTCTCAATATAAACTTATTGGAGATGGGAAGGCAATAAAAGAAATAAAAGAAAATACACGCTGCTATAATTTGTATTTTTTGAGTAAATAATTTTTTTTTTTTTTAATTAGTTTAGTTAGTTTTATGTTTTCATTTTTTTCAAAAGAAATAGTTTTTTATTAACCCTTTAAAAAGAGGCAAAAAACCCTGTTTTTGAGAAAAATCGAAAAATTTGACAAAGGGGAAAAGGGGTGTGGGGAAAAATACAAAAAAATTACAGGGTGAAAGACATCCCCCGGCGCATTGAAAAAAAACTGAGGTCAGCCCGCAAGGGGGCCAAAATAACTTGAGAAAATGCAACAACAGCCTAAAAAAACACTGTTGCTTAGGACCCCTGGGTTCGCTTTGATTTTGGCAATGTTGTAGGAGTAGAGTGCTTCCGTTTCATGTTTTTCGGTGGGATATGATTGTGTGTAGCAAAGGTATGGTTGTTGCAAACAGGGGCTGAATACTTGTCAATATTTTCGTGATATTGTTCGAAGCAGGGATCCATGCATAAGAAAACCTCGCTTTTTGAACAAGAAATCGATGACCTTACTTTTTTTGAGAACAAATCCGTGAACTGCAGTCCCCAAAAATACCGAATTTTCGTAGGTAGTGACATTTTGTGTGAGTTTGGTGTGTTCCGTGATCAATAGGTTGAGCTCAATCCGTGATCAATAAGTTGAGAACATAGCCTCTTTTTGAACTGAGCATATGTCCCGACGTCTTTTTCAGACTTCTTTTGGAGGGTGAAAACATTGAAGATAGAAATCTCTAACAAGTAGTGAAAGACTTTCAGGGTCCAGCGTTTCGTCATCAGAGTTCTTCTTGCCTTCCCCCTGATGACAGAGTTCATTAAACAAGAAAAAACAAACAAATAAACAAAAAATGAAAACGAGAACATAATAATAATGGAGTGATTTCGCACAATAATGAAATTGCTTTCATATATAATCGTTGGATCTGACCAAGGAGAAGCAATGGAGAAGCACAGTTCTATCTATACGAGTAGGTATCCGTTAAGCACACCAACTATCACATGGGTGGCTCACTAGAAGTTTCTGAATTACAAAATCAACTATTCTACTCCACAAAGTTACTTTAATTACTATCACCAACACTGATACCGATGTGTGACTAGCTGACACACGAGTCTCAAAGGAACTTATAAACTTCTCTCTGTACTATAGAACATGTGACGGGCGATCATTAGGTGAGACTTTGTCTTTTCCTGACCATTCTGATGCTGGGATGGACTACAAAAATTCGGATTCCCCTCAGCAGCACCATCTGAAACTCTTCTCCTTCCTCTGCATATTCAACCACACGTTTGATCTGCTCATCACTTCCGTTCATCAGAATCCAGTTCAACGCGAAGACGACGTCTCCCTGAGCTGCCTTGCAGGCTGCTGGTGCTGAAATAATAACTCCGTTTAGGATAATCAAATTCGCAAAGCAATCGATGACCATTTTTTTGTTTAGTAGATAAGAAACAAGAGTCTGATGGAAAATCAATTGTTACTTACAAAATGTGAAAATACAAACCAAACAAATGAATAACTTATCAACCACTTGTCAACTATGGAACTCCCAAATCCGAAAACTGGGACATTCACTCCGTTAGTGCATTACATTTATATTATTAAATTTACTTTTCTGTTTAAAGAAGATGAGAGCTCTTCCATCAGCACTAACTATGATGATGATGATATCACTTCATGTGGCTCAGATTGCTCATAATTCATCATAAGTTGTGACTTCAAATAAAGAAAGTGTTGTACAAGTGTTTTCATTCAGTATCAAAGTAGGTCCAAAAAGGACTGGTAGTAACAATCTGCCTCACCGGCACATGCTTATTACTCTTTAATATATTTTTGCTCGATTATTTTTTCTCTGGATCCCGATGGGCCAGCAGTGTAAAATTAGACCCTTCGATTAATTTTTAGTTTTGGTACTTGTCCACGGCTGAGCTGATTTGGTAAACCACAAATTCTCTTTTCTCAATTCGGGTGGCAAGTATGTGATACCAACCTCCCGATTTCGGACGGAAAGGAACCGAACGATGCAGCGTACGCCAGTAGAAGAAGAACCCTTGCTTCCCAGAAACAGGTTTCTACCTGTACTGTAGCAAGTATTTTAGATTTCCTCAGAAGTCATAATCAAATGTATTTTACATTGGTTCGTTGATATAATTTTTAGCAACCGAACTCCCTTTTTTTGATTACACATAAAATGATTGATGTTGTCAACGTAATTCTTTAATTTAATTCTTTTTTTTCTTTCTTCTTGGGGAGGAGATGTAAGTAATTATTTTTATGAATCAAAAAAAAGGTGCGTAGGGAGGAGAGAAGAATAAATACTTTTTGAAACAATTAATAATACAGTTGACTTGAAAGAAAGAAAAGACCGGGTTGAAAAGGTAATGTTCCAGTGTAGGCAAAAACACTCTGCAAATGTAGTAAAAAAAATCTGCATTATAAATTAAATGGCCGAATTGAGTTTCAATTAATTTTTTTTAAAAGAATCGTGTCACCTGAACAAAGCAATTCAGGTTTTCTATAACACGGCAAAGTGTTTCTCACATTACCTTCTAAAAGATTACTTCTCAATATAAACTTATTGGGGATGGGAAGGCAATAAAATAAATAAAAGAAAATACACGCTGCTATAATTTGTATTTTTTGAGTAAATAATTTTTTTTTTTTTTAATTAGTTTAGTTAGTTTTATGTTTTCATTTTTTTCAAAAGAAATAGTTTTTTATTAACCCTTTAAAAAGAGGCAAAAAACCCTGTTTTTGAGAAAAATCGAAAAATTTGACAAAGGGGAAAAGGGGTGTGGGGAAAAATACAAAAAAATTACAGGGTGAAAGACATCCCCCGGCGCATTGAAAAAAAACTGAGGTCAGCCCGCAAGGGGGCCAAAATAACTTGAGAAAATGCAACAACAGCCTAAAAAAACACTGTTGCTTAGGACCCCTGGGTTCGCTTTGATTTTGGCAATGTTGTAGGAGTAGAGTGCTTCCGTTTCATGTTTTTCGGTGGGATATGATTGTGTGTAGCAAAGGTATGGTTGTTGCAAACAGGGGCTGAATACTTGTCAATATTTTCGTGATATTGTTCGAAGCAGGGATCCATGCATAAGAAAACCTCGCTTTTTGAACAAGAAATCGATGACCTTACTTTTTTTGAGAACAAATCCGTGAACTGCAGTCCCCAAAAATACCGAATTTTCGTAGGTAGTGACATTTTGTGTGAGTTTGGTGTGTTCCGTGATCAATAAGTTGAGAACATAGCCTCTTTTTGAACTGAGCATATGTCCCGACGTCTTTTTCAGACTTCTTTTGGAGGGTGAAAACATTGAAGATAGAAATCTCTAACAAGTAGTGAAAGACTTTCAGGGTCCAGCGTTTCGTCATCAGAGTTCTTCTTGCCTTCCCCCTGATGACAGAGTTCATTAAACAAGAAAAAACAAACAAATAAACAAAAAATGAAAACGAGAACATAATAATAATGGAGTGATTTCGCACAATAATGAAATTGCTTTCATATATAATCGTTGGATCTGACCAAGGAGAAGCAATGGAGAAGCACAGTTCTATCTATACGAGTAGGTATCCGTTAAGCACACCAACTATCACATGGGTGGCTCACTAGAAGTTTCTGAATTACAAAATCAACTATTCTACTCCACAAAGTTACTTTAATTACTATCACCAACACTGATACCGATGTGTGACTAGCTGACACACGAGTCTCAAAGGAACTAATAAACTTCTCTCTGTACTATAGAACATGTGACGGGCGACCATTAGGTGAGACTTTGTCTTATCCTGACCATTCTGATGCTGGGATGGATTATAAAAATTCGAATTCCCCTCAGCAGCACCATCTGAAACTCTTCTCCTTCCTCTGCATGTTCAACCACACGTTTGATCTGCTCATCACTTCCGTTCATCAGAATCCAGTTTCAACGCGAAGACGACGTCTCCCGGAGCTGCCTTGCAGCCTGCTGGTGCTGAAATTATAACTCCGTTTAGGATAATCAAATTCGCAAAGCAATCCATGACCATTTTTTTGTTTAGTGGAAAAGAAACAAGAGTCTGAACAGATAGTGGCACCAGCCATTGCCAACCACAGTTGGTTGAAGTCAACGTACCTGATGACGAAAAACGTTGCTATGATCATTGCTGAAAGCAGAACGCTTATAATAATACATTTTATGTCGACACTTTTATTTACATCTGGAACTGTTTGTGGAGGAACTGTTCTCTTTATCGTTACTTGTGGTGCTGCAGCTACCTTTGTAGGGGATGAGTTACTGTTAGTGCAAGATTCAACTTCCGTTTCCAATTGCTTTACAGTGATGCTTCCCTTGTTTGTTTTATCAATCGCATTGTATAAAGTCGTCCCCCACTTTACCATGTTCGCATTGGACTTTTCAAATGAAAGTTTCCAAGCAGCTAAGAACTCGTCTTTTTGTATTTCCTTTGCCATGTCTTTACTGTTGTCTGGGTCAGTTCCAAGAGTGGAATTAATTTGTTTCATCGTCCACCAACGTTGCTTTTCATTTATTACACCTCCACCAGTTGATTTCTTTGCTGGAGGCTTGGTGGCTGGTTTTGGTTGTTGTTTTGTAACAAGAGGTGTGTTTTCTGATTTCGTAGGGCTTTGTAATTCGCTGGCAGCAGGAGTCGTTTCTTCGATGTGCTTATCTTTGTAAATCAAGAAAATCAAATTATTCGAGTTGCAAAATTAAGCCGTACAAAACTACAGCAGAAATATACCATTTGACAGTGTAAATGTGGTTGATTTTACCCACCGTTACAAAGGCCATTATGATTGACACCACGCTGAAGATGATGTTTGCGATGAATATTACTAAAAAGTAATTACTTCTCTTTATGAATATCAAAGGAATATTAATCACAATCATCGTAGCGCATAATCCAATCGTTAAGTACAGCAGTGCGAGGTCATCAGTTTTGGTTGTTTCTTTCATTAAAATACCACCTCCTACTCCAACAGCTGGTGCTAACAACATTATTATAATCATCACTACTCTCCTCTTAGAGTCAGCTGTTGGGTTGTCATCGACAGCAACATCGTCCTGATTATTTATAAATGATGAATCTGTGAGTGTCATTTTTCTTCTATGAGTAATCTTTGGGAAAAAAGTTTGAATTAATTGTTTGGTCTTTATCCCATCTGAAAGAAATATCCTCAACACCAAATGACTACTTTAAAATATCTCACTTGTGCTCATCTTCAAAAAGCCTGTGAAAACTGTTCATACATGAAATAAGAAAAAGATTATAATGTGTATCTTTGATGAAGAACAACAGTGCTGCTGTTGCTGCTGTAGTTGGTTTGCTTGTTGCAACATCGACATGTCGTTCTGATACTGTTGCAGCATCGCTTGTCCTTGTTGCCGTATCTGTTGTTGCACTTCCCTTTGAAATGCCAGTAGAAGAAGAACCCTTGCTTCCCAGAAACAGGTTTCTCCCTGTACTTAGCAAGTATTTTAGATTTCCTCAGAAGTCATAATCAAATGTATTTTGCATTGGTTCGTTGATATAATTTTTATTTGATGTTGTCAACGTAATTCTTTAATTTAATTCTTTTTTTTCTTTCTTCTTGGGGAGGAGATGTAAGTAATTATTTTTATGAATCAAAAAAAAGGTGCGTAGGGAGTAGAGAAAGAATAAATACTTTTTAAAACAATTAATAATACAGTTGACTTGAAAGAAAGAAAAGACGTGGTTGAAAAGGTAATGTTCCAGTGTAGGTTAAAACACTCTGCAAATGTAGTAAAAAAAACTCTGCATTAGAAGTCCGGTTACTCGATGAGTGTCTGGAATGTCTCTCGCTCAAGTGGTCTTATTCTCCAGTGCATGCTCAATTCTCCTGGAAGTGTACCCCAAAATATTAAACTTCAGGCTGCAGAATACATTCAGCAACTCGTAGAGATTGATCTTCACACTGAGGAATTCCGACGCCAGAACGCGATTTACGCTGAAAAAACACAAGACCCAGGTGACAGTCTGGTGATCACCCTAGACTACAAAGAAAAGGGTACATTGCCACAGGTTCCGCAGGAAGGCAATAGCCATTTCTACAAGCAGGGGAAATACAGTTGCTTGGGGGAAAAGGGACACAGATACCCAAAAGGAAAAGAAAGCAGCGTCAGTGTAAGGGGTGCGGTGGGGTTGACCACGACTTGCGCAACTGCCCTAGATCAGAATTTGAAAGCAGCACCAGTAGCATCATTACCAGTAGTGACAGTATGTGTACCAGTATCAGTAGTACCTGTGCTAGTAGCAGTACTTCCAGCACTCCCAGTGACGTGTAGCAATTAAGAACTTCAGCAAAATCAATGATTTTTATAAAAAAGAAAGCACATCATTGTATTATCAGTACTGCCTATTAAGCACCTGGTCGAACTTAGTATCACTACCATTCTCCTTATACTACAGGTAAGCTCTTAGGGAAAATATGGAATTTTCAAACTAGCGGTGAGTAAAATCACTTCCTAGACACGGAATTGCATTTTTTGAGTACAAAATATCTTGTGAAAAGTGGTCGGATTCACACTTAGGGACCGTCAGATACCCGTGGCCCAAAATTGTACCCTACTTTTGGCACGTTCTCATATCAGTCATTCCTTTTCCTAATATTTTTTTTAGCAAAATACAAACTGACGACTACGAGGGGTCTGGGTAGCCCGCATCAGTAAGGACCCAATCGCGAAGATTGTAGTTTCATAGTATTGGCTGGAAGTGATCGACTTCCAGCCTCCACCTTGCCCAGAAGCTAACAGGTTGTAAACAACTAAAGAAAATAAAAGAGAAATGATCTGGGAGTGGGGTTGAATGTTTGAATTTGTAAAAGGGGGGAAAGGTGAAAAAAATAAAAAATCTTCTTTCTTTCATATACATCTTTCTTTATAATACGACCATATGTGCCATATGCCCACACTCCACGAAAGAAAATAGAAAACCCCGGAACAGTACCGAGGATCGTTCACCCCCAGTTGTCCAAAGCATTATAATTACTGCGGGCTTACCGAAAAGCTTTAGAAAAGTATCACAAAAAATCGGGCAGCACAAATCACGCAGCAAGAAATGAAAACCAATAGGATCAGGTAAGATGACAGTCAGTTTAAGGTCATATCTGCGCCGGACCTATATAATATAAACTTATTGGGGATGGGAAGGCAATAAAGAAATAAAAGAAAATACACGCTGGTATAATTTGTATTTTTTGAGAAAATAAATTTTTATTTCATATTTTCATTTTTTTCAAAAGAAATAGCTGTTCATTAAATAAGAAAAAACATACAAAAAAAAAAAAAGGAAAACGAGAACATAATAATAATGGAGTGATTTTGCACAATAATGAAATTGCTTTCATATATAATCGTTGGATCTGACCAAGGAGAAGCAATGGAGAAGCACAGTTCTATCTATACGAGTAGGTATCCGTTAAGCACACCAACTATCACATGGGTGGCTCACTAGAAGTTTCTGAATTACAAAATCAACTATTCTACTCCACAAGGTTACTTTAATTACTATCACCAACACTGATACCGATGTGTGACTAGCTGACACACGAGTCTCAAAGGAACTAATAAACTTCTCTCTGTACTATAGAACATGTGACGGGCGATCATTAGGTGAGACTTTGTCTTATCCTGACCATTCTGATGCTGGGATGGATTATAAAAATTCGGATTCCCCTCAGCAGCACCATCTCAAACTCTTCTCCTTCCTCTGCATGTTCAACCACACGTTTGATCTGCTCATCACTTCCGTTCATCAGAATCCAGTTTCAACGCGAAGACGACGTCTCCCGGAGCTGCCTTGCAGGCTGCTGGTGCTGAAATAATAACTCCGTTTAGGATAATCAAATTCGCAAAACAATCCATGACCACTTTTTTGAAATGACTACTTTAAAATATCTCACTTGTGCTCATCCTCAAAAAGCCTGTGAAAACTATTCATACATGAAATAAGAAAAAGATTATAAACCAGTAATGTGTATCTTTGATGAAGAACAACAGCGCTGCTGGTGTACATCACAGACAGCGAAGGGAAGAGGGGAAGGAATAGTCTGCACGTCTTTTTAGAGCAGACGGCGATTAAGAAACATGTCGTTCTGATACTGTCGCTGCATCGCTTGCCCTTGTTACCGTATCTGTTGGTGCACTTCCTGGTGCTGAAATAATAACTCCGTTTAGGATAATCAAATTCTCAAAACAATCGATGATCATTTTGTTGTTTAGTAGAAAAGAAACAAGAGTCTGCTGGAAAATCAATTGTTACTTACAAAATGTGAAAATACAAACCAAACAAATGAATAACTTATCAACCACTTGTCAACTATGGAACTCCCAAATCCGAAAACTGGGACATTCACTCCGTTAGTGCATTACATTTATATTATTAAATTTACTTTTCTGTTTAAAGAAGATGAGAGCTCTTCCATCAGCACTAACTATGATGATGATGATATCACTTCATGTGGCTCAGATTGCTCATAATTCATCATAAGTTGTGACTTCAAATAAAGAAAGTGTTGTACAAGTGTTTTCATTCAGTATCAAAGTAGGTCCAAAAAGGACTGGTAGTAACAATCTGCCTCACCGGCACATGCTTATTACTCTTTAATATATTTTTGCTCGATTATTTTTTCTCTGGATCCCGATGGGCCAGCAGTGTAAAATTAGACCCTTCGATTAATTTTTAGTTTTGGTACTTGTCCACGGCTGAGCTTATTTAGTAAACCATAAAATTCCATTTCTCAATTCGGGTGACAAGTATGCGATGCCAACCTCCCGATTTCGGACGGAAAGGAACCGAACGATGCAGCGTACGCCAGTAGAAGAAGAACCCTTGCTTCCCAGAAACAGGTTTCTACTTGTACTGTAGCAGGTATTTTAGATTTCCTCAGAAGTCATAATCAAATGTATTTTACATTGGTTCGTTGATATAATTTTTAGCAACCGAACTCCCTTTTTTTGATTACACATAAAATGATTGATGTTGTCAACGTAATTCTTTAATTTAATTCTTTTTTTTCTTTCTTCTTGGGGAGGAGATGTAAGTGATGTTTTTTATGAATCAAAAAAAAGGTGCGTAGGGAGGAGAGAAGAATAAATACTTTTTAAAACAATTAATAATACAGTTGACTTGAAAGAAAGAAAAGACCGGGTTGAAAAGGTAATGTTCCAGTGTAGGTAAAAACACTCTGCAAATGTAGTAAAAAAAATCTGCATTATAAATTAAGTGGCTGAATTGAGTTTCAATTAATTCTTTTTAAAAGAATCGTGTCACCTGAACAAAGCAATTCCGGTTTTCTATAACACGGCAAAGTGTTTCTCACATTACCTTCTAAAAGATTACTTCTCAATATAAACTTATTGGGGATGGGAAGGCAATAAAAGAAATAAAAGAAAATACACGCTGGTATAATTTGAAGATTAAACAAGAAAAAACAAACAAACAAAAAAAAAAAAAAAAGGAAAACGAGAACATAATAATAATGGAGTGATTTCGCACAATAATGAAATTGCTTTCATATATAATCGTTGGATCTGACCAAGGAGAAGCAATGGAGAAGCACAGTTCTATCTATACGAGTAGGTATCCGTTAAGCACACCAACTATCACATGGGTGGCTCACTAGAAGTTTCTGAATTACAAAATCAACTATTCTACTCCACAAAGTTACTTTAATTACTATCACCAACACTGATACCGATGTGTGACTAGCTGACACACGAGTCTCAAAGGAACTAATAAACTTCTCTCTGTACTATAGAACATGTGACGGGCGATCATTAGGTGAGACTTTGTCTTATCCTGACCATTCTGATGCTGGGATGGATTATAAATATTCGGATTCCCCTCAGCAGCACCATCTCAAACTCTTCTCCTTCCTCTGCATATTCAACCACACGTTTGATCTGCTCATCACTTCCGTTCATCAGAATCCAGTTTCAACGCGAAGACGACGTCTCCCTTAGCTGCCTTGCAGCCTGCTGGTGCTGAAATAATAACTCCGTTTAGGATAATCAAATTCGCAAAGCAATCGATGACCATTTTTTTGTTTAGTGGAAAAGAAACAAGAGTCTGAACAGATAGTGGCACCAGCCATTGCCAACCACAGTTGGTTGAAGTCAACGTACCTGATGACGAAAAACGTTGCTATGATCATTGCTGAAAGGAACGCTTACAATAATAAACTTTATGTCGATCCGCTTATTAACATCTGGAACTGCTTGTGGAAGAACTGTTCTCTTTATCGTTACTTGTGGTGCTGCAGCTACCTTTGTAGGGGATGAGTTACTGTTAGTGTAAGATTCAACTTCCGTTTCCAATTGCTTTACAGTGATGCTTCCCTTGTTTGTTTTATCAATCGCATTGTATAAAGTCGTCCCCCACTTTACCATGTTCGCATTGGACTTTTCAAATGAAAGTTTCCAAGCAGCTAAGAACTCGTCTTTTGGTATTTCCTTTGCCATGTCTTTACTGTCGTCTGGGTCAGTTCCAAGAGTGCAATTAATTTGTTTCATCGTCCACCAACGTTGCTTTTCATTTATTACACCTCCACCAGTTGATTTCTTTGCTGGAGGCTTGGTGGCTGGTTTTGGTTGTTGTTTTGTAACAAGAGGTGTGTTCTCTGATTTCGTAGGGCTTTGTAATTCGCTGGCAGCAGGAGTCGTTTCTCCGATGTGCTTATCTTTGTAAATCAAGAAAATCAAATTATTCGAGTTGTAAAATTAAGCCGTACAAAACTACAGCAGAAATATACCATTTGACAGTGTTAGTGTGATTGCTTTTACCCACCGTTACAAAGGCCATTATGATTGACACCACGCTGAAGATGATGTTTGCGATGAATATTATTAAAAAGTATTTACTTCTCTTTATGAATATCAAAGGAATATTAATCACAATCATCGTAGCCCATAATCCAATCGTTGCGTAGAGCAGTGCGAGGTCATCAGTTTTAGTTGTTTCTTTCATTAAAATACCACCTCCTACTCCAACAGCTGGTGCTAACAACATTATTATAATCATCACTACTCTCCTCTTAGAGTCAGCTGTTGGGTTGTCATCGACAGCAACATCGTCCTGAATATTTATAAATGATGAATCTGTGACTGTCATTTTTCTTCTATGAGTAATCTTTGAAAAAAAAGTTTGAATTAATTGTTTGGTTTTTATCCCATCTGAAAGAAATATCCTCAACATCAAATGACTACTTTAAAATATCTCACTTGTGCTCATCTTCAGAAAGCCTGTGAAAACTGTTCATACATGAAATAAGAAAAAGATTATAAACCAGTAATGTGTATCTTTGTTGAAGAACAACAGTGCTGCTGGTGTACATCACAGACAGCGAAGGGAAGAGAGGAAGGAATAATCTGCACGTCTTTTTAGAGCAGACGGCGATTAAGAAAAAATTTAGTTTCAACTTTTTTTCAACAATTTTAAAAAACCAGAGGAAGCATCAATTTTGTTTTGTGTCGGACAAAATTTGGAGAAGCCGTATTATATTTCGAAGTTTAGTTTTTATGAAATGTTTCAACAGTAATTACGAAATTTTTCAACACATATTTTTTTTTTCTCATTTTGTAATATTGTTGGAAATGAAGAGGCAGACTAACTGCGCGATAGAGAAAGAAGAAGATATCCCTTTTTTAAAAAAACAAAAACAAAAAAAAATGATTAAACTACAGCCACTCAAACACACAGAATTAAACAAAAAAAATTGAAATTTCACAACTCAGAATTAGCGATTGTGTTGAAACACAAGGAAGGTGGAGAGAGAAAAAGACCCTGTAGAGCATCTTTTTTTTTTTTTTTTTTTAGTAAAATACAAACTGATGGGTCTGGGTAGCCCGCATCAGTAAGGACCCAAGATTGTAGTTTCATAGTATTGGCTGGAAGTGATCGTCTTCCAGCCTCCACCTTGCCCAGAGGCTAACAGGTTGTAAACAACTAAAGAAAATAAAAGAGAAACGATCTGGGAGTGGGGGGAAGGTGAAAAAAATAAAAAATCATCTTTCTTTCATATACATCTTTCTTTATAATACGACCACATGTGCCATATGCCCACACTCCACGAAAGAAAATAGAAAACCGGAACAGTACCGAGGATCGTTCACCCCCAGTTGTCCAAAGCATTATAATTGTATTGTGGGCTTACCGAAAAGCTTTAGAAAAGTACCACAAAAAATTGGGCAGCACATAGCCATATCACGCAGCAACAAATGAAAACCAAAAGGATCAGCTAAGATGACAGTCAGTTTAAGGTCATAACTGCGACGGACCTAAGCATCTGTTGGTGAAATGCTCAAAGTACAGAAAATATATGAGAAGACATCTCCAAAAAAGACTCTTCCAACACAACCAGGGTTAGTAGAATGGTCTTTCTACTGTACAAAGGACTGCATCGGCAATGAAGATATGTTTTTTTTCTTAAAAAAAAAGATAAAGAAAAAAGAAACAATTGAGTTAAGAAACAACTGAAAGGAAATGAAGAAAAACGTTTTCTTCTTTTATCATGTGTGAGAGTGTTATTAATTTTAGTAAAAGAATAAGTAAAAGAAGAGTTAGAACTGATGACTGGGGCAATCAGAAAGGACCCAATCGCGAAGATCGATAGTTTTATACCTTCGGCTGGAAGTGATCGACTTCCAGCACTGAGAGGCACAAGCATAATTGTCTAAGGATTGCATTGTTCGGGAACATGAGCTGGGTTTAGAGGCAATTTGATGTGGGGAACGAAAAAGTTAGAATATTAGTTAGTATTAAGGGTTATCAGCCAATCAAATGCAAAAAAACTTGTAGGACAAAATAAACAAATAATAGTTGGTTTCGGGATAAAAATTACAAGTTAAAATAGTAGTTAATTAGTCCTACAGGCCACCGAGTATCAGTTAGACAGACTCCCAAATAGAACCTGGTAGCTCTTCGTGGGTCTCCAATACTAAAAAATTTGGCAGTGGGGGTTAACTGTTCGAGTTTGTACGTAAAATACAAATGTATTGTATCATAAATAACATAACGATAATTTAACATTAGTTCGGAGATACAGTGACCAAAGGTAATGTTAGTGTAGGTATACACTCTGCGATTGACGTAAATCCTTTACATTATAATAAATGTTTCTAACTTAGCTGCATACACATCTCTTTTTCCGTGTTGTCATTCAGTGCAGTACGGAATCGAGTTATTCAATTCTGAATTAATCGTGAGCCCTGGGAAACCAAAACCAGGGTATAATGTAATACGGCAGAGTGTATACCTACACTAACATGTGAGTGTTCACCTACAAATTACTTGCTTAAAATCAACAATTCTTTGAAAAAAATATGTTAGCAAAAATTGCTAGTTCGTAGCACACTACTAGCGGAGCACTCACCTTAAATAAATTATGGTAGCGTTATCCAGAATTCAGTTAGAAAATCTGAGGGGGTTGCATAATCCAACAAATAATGTTGGGGTGATGGCATCGACGTAAGACATTTAATTGGCAAAGTCCAGAGTGGGGAATGTATTCAAAAAGAAAACAATCATCCGTGTCCCTCTATGTTCTATACGCGAACATGTTAGAGTTCTCACAAAATTGACCTTCATGGTTAAGGGTTACCTCAGTATTTTCTACCTGTAGTTTATGTAACAGGAATGTACTTTCTTTCAATAAAGAAAACAAAATGACATAAGACAGTTAGATTTACATTATTTGAATTATACAAATTACAATAATATTTATCTCTAAATGTTGTCCTAATTCAAAGGGGCTACGGGCCAACTCAGGTAACTGACAAAGAAACTTGATTTTATGCGTCCTTTGAAATCCTACATTCTGTTCTTTATTTTTATTTCATTTTCCGTGACATAATTTCTTTTATGCACGTGGGAAGAGAACGCCGCTACGACCAATGCTGCCTAAAGTTAGATCAGAGAAATTCCATTGTAACTCGTGTATTGATTAGTAGTCATGGATTGATCTTTCTATGGTCACTATTGTGATTAGAACTAAAGGTGTTTAATGATCAAGTTTCTGTCTCAAAATAAAAGGAGATGTAAAGAATTATTAATAACAAGAGCTAACATTTGGATGTATTGTATCCATAGTTGACTAATCAGTAACTGGATACACATCCTAGGCGCGTTGCGCCGGGCACAAATTTGCTTGCGTCTATTTGCACCTGTACTCTGCTCACAAACGGGTTGTCGCGAAGCTTCAACCTGGGTACAGAGTGATGGGGGGTTAACTGTTCGAGTTTGTACGTAAAATACAAATGTATTGTACCATAAAACGTTTGCGGGTTTGCGGGTTTGACAACGTAAAAATAGCAACAAAGTTTAGCTATTAAAAGCAAAATTAATATCATGGAGAAATATATGTTGTTGTTAATCAAAGAAAAGGTTCGTTTAGAAAAAAGAAATCATAAAAAGGGAAATTACATCTTTTTTGTCTTATTGACCAGAAGATGTTGTCGAATCTGGTAATTCGAGGACCACATTCCATCAGAGATGAGCGTCCCGTGCTCTGTAGTCCGTTACAACTTACACTTAACCGAAGTTAAAAGAAAAAATCAGTTCTCAGATAGTTCGTAGCACACTACTACCGGCGGGAGGAAGGTGAAAAAAAATAAAAAATCTTTTTTTCATTCCATACACAGCATCTTTCTTTGTAATACAACCATATGTGCCATATGCCCACATACCACCGAAAGAAATTAGAAAACCCCCATCAGGAACAGTACCGATGATTATTCCTAAGTCGTCCAAAGTATTATAATTTTTTAGTATGGTGGGTTTACTGAAAGCTTTTAAAAGTACCATAAGCATTGGGCAGCACATAGCCATATCACTCAGTAAGAAATTGAAAACAAAAGGATCGGTAGTATCTAAAAACAACCAAAGCAACAGGTTCACTACCTGCTGATGATTGTAGAGCGACATGGATGGAGAATAGAGAAAGCACAGCAGCTAATGTCAACTCAAACTAGACATCATAAGAACCATCAGAACACAAAGGAATGATTTTATTTAATTACGAAAGGGTACGAGTGCCTTTTGAATAACGCGATGAATCCATAGAATTCATCTGTTGGGAATTCATTACAAATGATAAAAACAAAATCGAAGTTCCAAATCGTAACAAGACTCCGCAGGAAGTTTTCGAATACCAACTGTTGAGTGTCACTGAAGGTATCGAGTGTTAACATTCTGCGTCATTATTAACAAGCTTGTACCTTGGTGTTGGTTTCACAGCTCACACTTAACAACTGGAGAATGCTTTCACTGAACATAACAAAGAAATAAAAGGCTCGTAATCCCAATAGTTTCTTCTCTCGACTTCATCAGTACAAAAGAAAAAAAACAGAAGAACAAAACATCACTGTTGGCCAAATACTTCAGAAAACAAAAAGAGGACAACACCAACAGCTGACACAAAGAGCTGTTGCAAGCCTCAAGCCCAATATTGCTTACAGATAGTGTAAGTAGTTCTCTTAACAGATCTGTCATAGGCACGTCTCCAGAGGTAGACAAGTGGAGGGATTGCCCAAGTATGAACATAGTAGTACCAAGTAATCCACCAGATTGACGATTTCAATCCGAGAATAGATCTTTCTAAGTTTGGGATTTGTAGTCTTGTACCAAATTCATAGCAGTGGTCCTTATTACGATGCCTGTCATTAAATTCTCTTTGAAACGCTACAAACTTTTCACGAGTTTCTTTAGTCGCAAAGCAGTATTGCGTATTAATATGTATCGCTACCACATTACAACCTGACAAGTCTGGTGTTAGGTCGGAGTTATCACAAACCTTAGTTACTGGAAACACGGATGTAAATTTCTGACTAACAACCTTCTCCCTGTCACTCGATTTTATACTAACACCTCCCACAACAGCTGTCGTAGAAGTGCTTTTGTAGTGGTAACACTCTCCGTAAAGTTCTAATTTTGCTGGTCGGGCTCTAACATTTGCGAGCCTGTCGCTAAGAGCATGCATTGACGCTGAATTCTTCAACGGTTCCCAGTATCTGTTTTCTACCAAAGAAAAACAATATGCCACGAACACAAAGAGAGTGACACCAGCCATTGCCAACCACAGTTTGAAGGAGTAAACGCACCCGACGAAAAACGTTGCTGTGATCATTGCGGAAAGCAGAACGCTTACAATAATAAATACTACGTCGATACTATTATTTACAACTGGAACTGCTTGTGGAGGAACTGTTCTCTTTATCGTTACTTGTGGTGCTGCAGCTACCTTTGTAGGGGATGAGTTACTGTTAGTGTAAGATTCAACTTCCGTTTCCAATTGCTTTACAGTGATGCTTCCCTTGTTTGTTTTATCAATCGCATTGTATAAAGTCGTCCCCCACTTTACCATGTTCGCATTGGTCTTTTCAAATGAAAGTTTCCAAGCAGCTAAGAACTCGTCTTTTGGTATTTCCTTTGCCATGTCTTTACTGTTGTCTGGGTCAGTTCCAAGAGTGGAATTAATTTGTTTCATCGTCCACCAACGTTGCTTTTCATTTATTACACCTCCACCAGTTGATTTCTTTGCTGGAGGCTTGGTGGCTGGTTTTGGTTGTTGTTTTGTAACAAGAGGTGTGTTCTCTGATTTCGTAGGGCTTTGTAATTCGCTGGCAGCAGGAGTCGTTTCTTCGATGTGCTTATCTTTGTAAATCAAGAAAATCAAATTATTCGAGTTGTAAATTAAGCAGTACAAAACTACAGCAGAAATATACCATTTGACAGTGTTAGTGTGATTGCTTTTACCCACCGTTACAAAGGTCATTATGATTGACACCACGCTGAAGATGATGTTTGCGATGAATATTATTAAAAAGTATTTACTTCTCTTTATGAATATCAAAGGAATATTAATCACAATCATCGTAGCCCATAATCCAATCGTTGCGTAGAGCAGTGCGAGGTCATCAGTTTTGGTTGTTTCTTTCATTAAAATACCACCTCCTACTCCAACAGCTGGTGCTAACAACATTATTATAATCATCACTACTCTCCACTTAGAGTCAGCTGTTGGGTTGTCATCGACAGCAACATCGTCCTGAATATTTATAAATGATGAATCTGTGAATGTCATTTTTCTTCTATGAGTAAACTTTGGGGGAAAAGTTTGAATTAATTGTTTGGTTTTTATCCCATCTGAAAGAAATATCCTCAACATCAAATGACTACTTTAAAATATCTCACTTGTGCTCATCCTCAAAAAGCCTGTGAAAACTGTTCATACATGAAATAAGAAAAAGATTATAATGTGTATCTTTGATGAAGAACAACAGTGCTGCTGTTGCTGCTGTAGTTGGTTGTTGCAACATCGACATGTCGTTCTGATACTGTTGCTGCATCGCTTGTCCTTGTTGCCGTATCTGTTGTCGCACTTCCATGATTAGGTGAGACTTTGTCTTATCCTGACGATTCTGATGCTGGGATGGATTATAAAAATTCGGATTCCCCTCAGAAGCACCATCTGAAACTCTTCTCCTTCCTCTGCATGTTCAACCACACGTTTGATCTGCTCATCACTTTTGTTATCGATGACCATTTTGTTGTTTAGTGGAAAAGAAACAAGAGTCTGATGGAAAATTAATTTTTACTTACAAAATGCAAAAATACAAACCAAACAAATCAATAACTTATCAACCCCTTTAAAAATACAACTACGACGATAATACCTCACACGAACAACAAAGCTTACGCTGGCTAACCAACTAGCTGCCTACTGCGTAGCAGTTCACCAAAAAAAACAATTCTTCTTACTTTTTACTTTTTATTTATTCGAACTCTCCAGAGGAGACATAAAAGCAACAACTGATTCACCCAAAAGAAAACACTATATACGACAAAAAATAAATGACACCCAAAGATGAATAATAAAACTAAACTATCAACAAGACAAAGCTTTTGGTATCTCCAACGCAGGCTCTCCATACGAATTCGATTTAAGTTTTGATTTCCTCAACAGTGTTTCCAATTAACATGCGAAGTGATGTCAATATACCGTGATATCAAGATATACCATGACCGTGATCGCGCATATACCGTGATGTCAATAGGTGTGGACTTTTGCAAGATATCCGAAGCAATTGAAATGCCAGTAGAAGAAGAACCCTTGCTTCCCAGAAACAGGTTTCTACCTGTACTGTAGCAGGTATTTTAGATTTCCTCAGAAGTCATAATCAAATGTATTTTACATTGGTTCGTTGATATAATTTTTAGCAACCGAACTCCCTTTTTTTGATTACACATAAAATGATTGTTGCTGTCAACGTAATTCTTTAATTTAATTCTTTTTTTTCTTTCTTCTTGGGGAGGAGATGTAAGTGATGTTTTTTATGAATCAAAAAAAAGGTGTGTAGGGAGGAGAGAAGAATAAATACTTTTTAAAACAATTAATAATACAGTTGACTTGAAAGAAAGAAAAGACGGGAGTGAAAAGGTAATGTTCCAGTGTAGGTTAAAACACTCTGCAAATGCAGTAAAAAAAACTCTGCATTACAAATTAAATGGCCGAATTGAGTTTCAATTAATTTTTTTTAAAAGAATCGTGTCACCTGAACAAAGCAATTCCGGTTTTCTATAACACGGCAAAATGTTTCTCACATTACCTTCTAAAAGATTACTTCTCAATATAAACTTATTGGGGATGGGAAGGCAATAAAATAAATAAAAGAAAATACACGCTGCTATAATTTGTATTTTTTGAGTAAATAATTTTTTTTTTTTTAATTAGTTTAGTTAGTTTTATGTTTTCATTTTTTTCAAAAGAAATAGTTTTTTATTAACCCTTTAAAAAGAGGCAAAAAACCCTGTTTTTGAGAAAAATCGAAAAATTTGACAAAGGGGAAAAGGGGTGTGGGGAAAAATACAAAAAAATTACAGGGTGAAAGACATCCCCCGGCGCATTGAAAAAAAACTGAGGTCAGCCCGCAAGGGGGCCAAAATAACTTGAGAAAATGCAACAACAGCCTAAAAAAACACTGTTGCTTAGGACCCCTGGGTTCGCTTTGATTTTGGCAATGTTGTAGGAGTAGAGTGCTTCCGTTTCATGTTTTTCGGTGGGATATGATTGTGTGTAGCAAAGGTATGGTTGTTGCAAACAGGGGCTGAATACTTGTCAATATTTTCGTGATATTGTTCGAAGCAGGGATCCATGCATAAGAAAACCTCGCTTTTTGAACAAGAAATCGATGACCTTACTTTTTTTCAGAACAAATCCGTGAACTGCAGTCCCCAAAAATACCGAATTTTCGTAGGTAGTGACATTTTGTGTGAGTTTGGTGTGTTCCGTGATCAATAAGTTGAGAACATAGCCTCTTTTTGAACTGAGCATATGTCCCGACGTCTTTTTCAGACTTCTTTTGGAGGGTGAAAACATTGAAGATAGAAATCTCTAACAAGTAGTGAAAGACTTTCAGGGTCCAGCGTTTCGTCATCAGAGTTCTTCTTGCCTTCCCCCTGATGACAGAGTTCATTAAACAAGAAAAAACAAACAAATAAACAAAAAATGAAAACGAGAACATAATAATAATGGAGTGATTTCGCACAATAATGAAATTGCTTTCATATATAATCGTTGGATCTGACCAAGGAGAAGCAATGGAGAAGCACAGTTCTATCTATACGAGTAGGTATCCGTTAAGCACACCAACTATCACATGGGTGGCTCACTAGAAGTTTCTGAATTACAAAATCAACTATTCTACTCCACAAGGTTACTTTAATTACTATCACCAACACTGATACCGATGTGTGACTAGCTGACACACGAGTCTCAAAGGAACTAATAAACTTCTCTCTGTACTATAGAACATGTGACGGGCGATCATTAGGTGAGACTTTGTCTTATCCTGACCATTCTGATGCTGGGATGGATTATAAATATTCGGATTCCCCTCAGCAGCACCATCTGAAACTCCTCTCCTTCCTCACGCCGGATCTGCTCATCACTTCCGTTCATCAGAATCCAGTTCAACGCGAAGACGACGTCTCCCGGAGCTGCCTTGCAGGCTGCTGGTGCTGAAATAATAACTCCGTTTAGGATAATCAAATTCGCAAAGCAATCGATGACCATTTTTTTGTTTGGCGGAAAAGAAACAAGAGTCTGAACAGATAGTGGCACCAGCCATTGCCAACCACAGTTGGTTGAAGTCAACGTACCTGATGACGAAAACGTTGCTATGATCATTGCTGAAAGCAGAACACTTATAATAATAAACTTTATGTCGATACTTTTATTAACATCTGGAACTGCTTGTGGAGGAACTGTTCTCTTTATCGTTACTTGTGGTGCTGCAGCTACCTTTGTAGGGGATGAGTTACTGTTAGTGTAAGATTCAACTTCCGTTTCCAATTGCTTTACAGTGATGCTTCCCTTGTTTGTTTTATCAATCGCATTGTATAAAGTCGTCCCCCACTTTACCATGTTCGCATTGGTCTTTTCAAATGAAAGTTTCCAAGCAGCTAAGAACTCGTCTTTTGGTATTTCCTTTGCCATGTCTTTACTGCTGTCTGGGTCAGTTCCAAGAGTGGAATTAATTTGTTTCATCGTCCACCAACGTTGCTTTTCATTTATTACACCTCCACCAGTTGATTTCTTTGCTGGAGGCTTGGTGGCTGGTTGTGGTTGTTGTTTTGTAACAAGAGGTGTGTTCTCTGATTTCGTAGGGCTTTGTAATTCGCTGGCAGCAGGAGTCGTTTCTTCGATGTGCTTATCTTTGTAAATCAAGAAAATCAAATTATTCGAGTTGTAAATTAAGCAGTACAAAACTACAGCAGAAATATACCATTTGACAGTGTAAATGTGGTTGATTTTACCCACCGTTACAAAGGTCATTATGATTGACACCACGCTGAAGATGATGTTTGCGATGAATATTATTAAAAAGTAATTACTTCTCTTTATAAATATCAAAGGAATATTAATCACAATCATCGTAGCGCATAATCCAATCGTTAAGTACAGCAGTGCGAGGTCATCAGTTTTGGTTGTTTCTTTCATTAAAATACCACCTCCTACTCCAACAGCTGGTGCTAACAACATTATTATAATCATCACTACTCCCCTCTTAGAGTCAGCTGTTGGGTTGTCATCGACAGCAACATCGTTCTGATTATTTATAAATGATGAATCTGTGACTGTCATTTTTCTTCTATGAGTAATCTTTGGGAAAAAGTTTGAATTAATTGTTTGGTCTTTATCCCATCTGAAAGAAATATCCTCAACACCAAATGACTACTTTAAAATATCTCACTTGTGCTCATCTTCAAAAAGCCTGTGAAAACTGTTCATACATGAAATAAGAAAAAGATTATAATGTGTATCTTTGATGAAGAACAACAGTGCTGCTGTTGCTGCTGTAGTTGGTTTGCTTGTTGCAACATCGACATGTCGTTCTGATACTGTTGCTGCATCGCTTGTCCTTGTTGCCGTATCTGTTGTCGCACTTCCTCTGCATATTCAACCAGCATCGCTTGTCCTTGTTACCGTATCTGTTGTCGTACTTCCCTTTGAAATGCCAGTAGAAGAAGAACCCTTGCTTCCCAGAAACAGGTTTCTCCCTGTACTGTAGCAAGTATTTTAGATTTCCTCAGAAGTCATAATCAAATGTATTTTGCATTGGTTCGTTGATATAATTTTTATTTGATGTTGTCAACGTAATTCTTTAATTTAATTCTTTTTTTTCTTTCTTCTTGGGGAGGAGATGTAAGTAATTATTTTTATGAATCAAAAAAAAGGTGCGTAGGGAGGAGAGAAGAATAAATACTTTTTCAAACAATTAATAATACAGTTGACTTGAAAGAAAGAAAAGACTGGGTTGAAAAGGTAATGTTCCAGTGTAGGTTAAAACACACTGCAAATGTAGTAAAAAAAACTCTGCATTATAAAATTAAATGGCCGAATTGAGTTTCAATTAATTTTTTTTAAAAGAATCGTGTCACCTGAACAAAGCAATTCAGGTTTTCTATAACACGGCAAAGTGTTTCTCACATTACCTTCTAAAAGATTACTTCTCAATATATATCAGTCATTCCTTTTTTTTGCGAACAAAAAACACCATTTTCTCACCGCCTGAGCAAGGTTACACGATATGTTACTTTTGCTCGATTTTTTATTTTTTGGAATCGGGGAGGGTGCGATCTGTAAAATTAGGCATGGGGATAGTTAGTTTAGTTTAGTTAGCAAAATGGAAAGGGATATACTTTTAAACATGGTAAGTGCTGCTTAAAAGAGACAAACGTCTCTTTGCAAGATTTCCTTGGTACTACTCAATGATAAATATTAATCCCAGACCTGGAATGGAAAGATCGAGAAAATCTGAGTAAAAAACACCCCTAATTTTTTTTTTTACAATTATTTTTTCCTTCTCCCGCACTCAGGAGATATGCACCTTTTTGCTAACTAATCAACCCTAGTAGCAATTATGTAAGGAAAATGTTGCATCTATATAAAGAAAGTGTTTTCATTAAGTATCAAAGTAGGTCCAAAAAGACGGGTAGTAACAATCTGCTTCACCGGCACATGCTGAGTACTCTTTAATATATTTTTGCTCGATTATTTTTTCTCTGAATCCCGCTGGGTCAGCAGTGTAAAATTAGACCCTTCGATTAATTTTTAGTTTTGGTACTTGTCCACGGCTGAGCTGATTTAGTAAACCACAAAATCTCTTTTCTCAATTCGGGAGACAAGTATGTGATGCCAACCTCCCGATTTCGGACGGAAATGAACCCAACGATGCAGCGCATTAAAATGCCGCTTCGATCGAAATTTTTACAATTTTTTTTTGAAAAAATTTTTCAGTGTCCAGAATTTGTTCGCAAAAAAAAAGGAATGACTGATATATATAATATATCAGTCATTCCTTTTCCTAATATTTTTTTTAGCAAAATACAAACTGATGACTACGAGGGGTCTGGGTAGCCCGCATCAGTAAGGACCCAATCGCGAAGATTGAAGTTTCATAGTATTGGCTGGAAGTGATAGAACAGTACCGAGGATCGTTCACCCCCAGTTGTCCAAAGCATTATAATTACTGCGGGCTTACCGAAAAGCTTTAGAAAAGTATCACAAAAAATCGGGCAGCACAAATCACGCAGCAAGAAATGAAAACCAATAGGATCAGGTAAGATGACAGTCAGTTTAAGGTCATATCTGCGCCGGACCTATATAATATAAACTTATTGGGGATGGGAAGGCAATAAAAGAAATAAAAGAAAATACACGCTGCTATAATTTGAAGATTAAACAAGAAAAAACAAACAAACAAAAAAAAAAAAAAAAGGAAAACGAGAACATAATAATAATGGAGTGATTTCGCACAATAATGAAATTGCTTTCATATATAATCGTTGGATCTGACCAAGGAGAAGCAATGGAGAAGCACAGTTCTATCTATACGAGTAGGTATCCGTTAAGCACACCAACTATCACATGGGTGGCTCACTAGAAGTTTCTGAATTACAAAATCAACTATTCTACTCCACAAAGTTACTTTAATTACTATCACCAACACTGATACCGATGTGTGACTAGCTGACACACGAGTCTCAAAGGAACTAATAAACTTCTCTCTGTACTATAGAACATGTGACGGGCGATCATTAGGTGAGACTTTGTCTTATCCTGACCATTCTGATGCTGGGATGGATTATAAAAATTCGGATTCCCCTCAGCAGCACCATCTGAAACTCTTCTCCTTCCTCTGAATGTTCAACCACACGTCGGATCTGCTCATCACTTCCGTTCATCAGAATCCAGTTCAACGCGAAGACGACGTCTCCCGGAGCTGCCTTGCAGGCTGCTGGTGCTGAAATTATTACTCCGTTTAGGATAATCAAATTCGCAAAGCAATCCATGACCATTTTTTTGTTTAGTGGAAAAGAAACAAGAGTCTGAACAGATAGTGGCACCAGCCATTGCCAACCACAGTTGGTTGAAGTCAACGTACCTGATGACGAAAAACGTTGCTATGATCATTGCTGAAAGGAACGCTTACAATAATAAACTTTATGTCGATCCGCTTATTAACATCTGGAACTGCTTGTGGAGGAACTGTTCTCTTTATCGTTACTTGTGGTGCTGCAGCTACCTTTGTAGGGGATGAGTTACTGTTAGTGTAAGATTCAACTTCTGTTTCCAATTGCATTACAGTGATGCTTCCCTTGTTTGTTTTATCAATCGCATTGTATAAAGTCGTCCCCCACTTTACCATGTTCGCATTGGTCTTTTCAAATGAAAGTTTCCAAGCAGCTAAGAACTCGTCTTTTGGTATTTCCTTTGCCATGTCTTTACTGTTGTCTGGGTCAGTTCCAAGAGTGGAATTAATTTGTTTCATCGTCCACCAACGTTGCTTTTCATTTATTACACCTCCACCAGTTGATTTCTTTGCTGGAGGCTTGGTGGCTGGTTTTGGTTGTTGTTTTGTAACAAGAGGTGTGTTCTCTGATTTCGTAGGGCTTTGTAATTCGCTGGCAGCAGGAGTCGTTTCTTCGATGTGCTTATCTTTGTAAATCAAGAAAATCAAATTATTCGAGTTGTAAATTAAGCAGTACAAAACTACAGCAGAAATATACCATTTGACAGTGTTAGTGTGATTGCTTTTACCCACCGTTACAAAGGTCATTATGATTGACACCACGCTGAAGATGATGTTTGCGATAAATATTATTAAAAAGTATTTACTTCTCTTTATGAATATCAAAGGAATATTAATCACAATCATCGTAGCGCATAATCCAATCGTTAAGTACAGCAGTGCGAGGTCATCAGTTTTGGTTGTTTCTTTCATTAAAATACCACCTCCTACTCCAACAGCTGGTGCTAACAACATTATTATAATCATCACTACTCTCCACTTAGAGTCAGCTGTTGGGTTGTCATCGACAGCAACGTCGTCCTGAATATTTATAAATGATGAATCTGTGAATGTCATTTTTCTTCTATGAGTAATCTTTGGGAAAAAGTTTGAATTAATTATTTGGTCTTTATCCCATCTGAAAGAAATATCCTCAACATCAAATGACTACTTTAAAATATCTCACTTGTGCTCATCTTCAAAAAGCCTGTGAAAACTGTTCATACATGAAATAAGAAAAAGATTATAATGTGTATCTTTGATGAAGAACAACAGTGCTGCTGTTGCTGCTGTAGTTGGTTTGCTTGTTGCAACATAGACATGTCGTTCTGATACTGTTGCTGCATCGCTTGTCCTTGTTGCCGTATCTGTTGTCGCACTTCCATGATTAGGTGAGACTTTGTTTGATCCTGACCATTCTGATGCTGGGATGGATTATAAAAATTCGGATTCCCCTCAGAAGCACCATCTGAAACTCTTCTCCTTCCTCTGCATGTTCAACCACACGTTTGATCTGCTCATCACTTTTGTTATCGATGACCATTTTGTTGTTTAGTGGAAAAGAAACAAGAGTCTGATGGAAAATTAATTTTTACTTACAAAATGCAAAAATACAAACCAAACAAATCAATAACTTATCAACCCCTTTAAAAATACAACTACGACGATAATACCTCACACGAACAACAAAGCTTACGCTGGCTAACCAACTAGCTGCCTACTGCGTAGCAGTTCACCAAATAAACAATTTTTTTTACTTTTAATTTATTCGAACTCTTCAGAGGAGACATAAAAGCAACAACTGATTCACCCAAAAGAAAACACTATATACGACAAAACATAAATGACACCCAAAGATGAATAATAAAACTAAACTATCAACAAGACAAAGCTTTTGGTATCTCCAACGCAGGCTCTCCATACGAATTCGATTTAAGTTTTGATTTCTTCAACAGTGTTTCCAATTAACATGCGAAGTGATGTCAATATACCGTGATAGCAAGATATACCATGACCGTGATCGCGCATATACCGTGATGTCAATAGGTGTGGACTTTTGCAAGATATCCGAAGCTTTTGAAATGCCAGTAGAAGAAGAACCCTTGCCTCCCAGAAACAGGTTTCTACCTGTACTGTAGCAAGTATTTTAGATTTCCTCAGAAGTCATAATCAAATGTATTTTACATTGGTTCGTTGATATAATTTTTAGCAACCGAACTCCCTTTTTTTGATTACACATAAAATGATTGATGTTGTCAACGTAATTCTTTAATTTAATTCTTTTTTTCCTTTCTTCTTGGGGAGGAGATGTAAGTGATATTTTTTATGAATCAAAAAAAAGGTGTGTAGGGAGGAGAGAAGAATAAATACTTTTTAAAACAATTAATAATACAGTTGACTTGAAAGAAAGAACAGACGGGAGTGAAAAGGTAATGTTCCAGTGTAGGCAAAAACACTCCGCAAATGCAGTAAAAAAAACTTTGCATTATAAAATAAATGGCCGGATTGAGTTTCAATTAATTTTTTTTAAAAGAATCGTGTCACCTGAACAAAGCAATTCAGGTTTTCTATAACACGGCAAAGTGTTTCTCACATTACCTTCTAAAAGATTACTTCTCAATATAAACTTATTGGGGATGGGAAGGCAATAAAATAAATAAAAGAAAACACACGCTGCTATAATTTGTATTTTTTGAGAAAATAATTCTTTTTTTTATATTTTCATTTTTTTCAAAAGAAATAGCTTTTCATTAAGCAAGAAAAAACAAACAAAAAAAGGAAAACGAGAACATAATAATAAATGAGTGATTTCGCACAATAATGAAATTGCTTTCATATATAATCGTTGGATCTGACCAAGGAGAAGCAATGGAGAAGCACAGTTCTATCTATACGAGTAGGTATCCGTTAAGCACACCAACTATCACATGGGTGGCTCACTAGAAGTTTCTGAATTATAAAATCAACTATTCTACTCCACAAAGTTACTTTAATTACTATCACCAACACTGATACCGATGTGTGACTAGCTGACACACGAGTCTCAAAGGAACTAATAAAGGGCGATCATTAGGTGAGACTTTGTCTTATCCTGACCATTCTGATGCTGGGATGGATTATAAAAATTCGAATTCCCCTCAGCAGCACCATCTGAAACTCTTCTCCTTCCTCTGCATGTTCAACCACACGTTTGATCTGCTCATCACTTCCGTTCATCAGAATCCAGTTCAACGCGAAGACGACGTCTCCCGGAGCTGCCTTGCAGCCTGCTGGTGCTGAAATTATTACTCCGTTTAGGATAATCAAATTCTCAAAACAATCGATGACCATTTTTTTGTTTAGTAGAAAAGAAACAAGA
This sequence comes from Flectonema sp. DT1601, assembly GCA_964019425.1. Lineage (NCBI taxonomy): Eukaryota > Euglenozoa > Diplonemea > Diplonemida > Diplonemidae > Flectonema > Flectonema sp. DT1601. Next base: position 968,258 of record OZ025812.1, on the reverse strand, counting down.
GTCTGATGGAAAATCAATTGTTACTTACAAAATGTGAAAATACAAACCAAACAAATGAATAACTTATCAACCACTTGTCAACTATGGAACTCCCAAATCCGAAAACTGGGACATTCACTCCGTTAGTGCATTACATTTATATTATTAATTTTACTTTTCTGTTTAAAGAAGATGAGAGCTTTTCCATCAGCACTAACTATGATGATGATGATGATATCACTTCATGTGGCTCAGATTGCTCATAATTCATCATAAGTTGTGACTTCAAATAAAGAAAGTGTTGTACAAGTGTTTTCATTCAGTATCAAAGTAGGTCCAAAAAGGACTGGTAGTAACAATCTGCCTCACCGGCACATGCTTATTACTCTTTAAAATATTTTTGCTCGATTATTTTTTCTCTGGATCCCGCTGGGCCAGCAGTGTAAAATTAGACCCTTCGATTAATTTTTAGTTTTGGTACTTGTCCACGGCTGAGCTGATTTGGTAAACCACAAAATTCCATTTCTCAATTCGGGTGGCAAGTATGTGATGCCAACCTCTCGATTTCGGACGGAAAGGAACCGAACGATGCAGCGTACGCCAGTAGAAGAAGAACCCCTGCTTCCCAGAAACAGGTTTCTACCTGTACTGTAGAAAGTTTTTAGATGTCCTCAGAAGTCATAATCAAATGTATTTTACATTGGTTCGTTGATATAATTTTTAACAACCGAACTCCCTTTTTTTGATTACACATAAAAATATTGATGTTGTCAACGTAATTCTTTAATTTAATTCTTTTTTTCCTTTCTTCGTGGGGAGGAGATGTAAGTGATGTTTTTATGAATCAAAAAAAAGGTGTGTAGGGAGGAGAGAAGAATAAATACTTTTTAAAACAATTAATAATACAGTTGACTTGAAAGAAAGAAAAGACGTGAGTGAAAAGGTAATGTTCCAGTGTAGGTTAAAACACACTGCAAATGTAGTAAAAAAAATCTGCATTACAAATTAAATGGCCGAATTGAGTTTCAATTAATTTTTTTTTAAAAGAATCGTGTCACCCGAACAAAGCAATTCAGGTTTACTATAACACGGCAAAGTGTTTCTCACATTACCTTCTAAAAGATTACTTCTCAATATAAACTTATTGGAGATGGGAAGGCAATAAAATAAATAAAAGAAAATACACGCTGCTATAATTTGTATTTTTTGAGTAAATAATTTTTTTTTATATTTTCATTTTTTTTCAAAAGAAATAGCTGTTCATAAAACAAGAAAAAACAAACAAATAAAAAAAAAATGAAAACGAGAACATAATAATAATGGAGTGATTTCGCACAATAATGAAATTGCTTTCATATATAATCGTTGGATCTGACCAAGGAGAAGCAATGGAGAAGCACAGTTCTATCTATACGAGTAGGTATCCGTTAAGCACACCAACTATCACATGGGTGGCTCACTAGAAGTTTCTGAATTACAAAATCAACTATTCTACTCCACAAAGTTACTTTAATTACTATCACCAACACTGATACCGATGTGTGACTAGCTGACACACGAGTCTCAAAGGAACTAATAAACTTCTCTCTGTACTATAGAACATGTGACGGGCGATCATTAGGTGAGACTTTGTCTTATCCTGACCATTCTGATGCTGGGATGGATTATAAAAATTCGGATTCCCCTCAGCACCACCATCTCAAACTCTTCTCCTTCCTCTGCATATTCAACCACACGTTTGATCTGCTCATCACTTTTGTTCATCACAGTGCCGTTCAACGCGAGGACGACGTCTCCCGGAGCTGCCTTGCAGCCTGCTGGTGCTGAAAAAATTAATCCGTCTTGGATTATCAAATTAGCAAAACAATCGACAACCATTTTGTTGCTTAGTGGAAAAGAAAGTCTGATGGAAAATTAATTTTTACTTACAAAATGCAAAAATACAAACCAAACAAATCAATAACTTATTAACCCCTTTAAAAATACAACTACGACGATAATACCTCACACGAACAACAAAGCTTACGCTGGCTAACCAACTAGCTGCCTACTGCGTAGCAGTTCACCAATACTTTTTTTTTATTCGCGACAAAAAATAAATGACACCCAAAGATGAACTATAAAACTAAACTATCAACAAGACAAAGCTTTTGGTATCTCCAACGCAGGCTCTCCATACGAATTCGATTTAAGTTTTGATTTCCTCAACAGTGTTTCCAATTAACATGCGAAGTGATGTCAATATACCGTGATAGCAAGATATACCATGACCGTGATCGCGCATATACCGTGATGTCAATAGGTGTGGACTTTTGCAAGATATCCGAAGCTTTTGAAATGCCAGTAGAAGAAGAACCCTTGCTTCCCAGAAACAGGTTTCTACCTGTACTGTAGCAAGTATTTTAGATTTCCTCAGAAGTCATAATCAAATGTATTTTACATTGGTTCGTTGATATAATTTTTAGCAACCGAACTCCCTTTTTTTGATTACACATAAAATGATTGATGTTGTCAACGTAATTCTTTAATTTAATTCTTTTTTTCCTTTCTTCTTGGGGAGGAGATGTAAATGATGTTTTTTATGAATCAAAAAAAAGGTGTGTAGGGAGGAGAGAAGAATAAATACTTTTTAAAACAATTAATAATACAGTTGACTTGAAAGAAAGAACAGACGGGAGTGAAAAGGTAATGTTCCAGTGTAGGTTAAAACACACTGCAAATGTAGTAAAAAAAATCTGCATTACAAATTAAATGGCCGAATTGAGTTTCAATTAATTTTTTTTTAAAAGAATCGTGTCACCTGAACAAAGCAATTCAGGTTTTCTATAACACGGCAAAATGTTTCTCACATTACCTTCTAAAAGATTACTTCTCAATATAAACTTATTGGGGATGGGAAGGCAATAAAATAAATAAAAGAAAATACACGCTGCTATAATTTGTATTTTTTGAGTAAATAATTTTTTATTTTTTTAATTAGTCTAGTTAGTTTTATGTTTTCATTTTTTTCAAAAGAAATAGTTTTTTATTAACCCTTTAAAAAGAGGCAAAAAACCCTGTTTTTGAGAAAAATCGAAAAATTTGACAAAGGGGAAAAGGGGTGTGGGGAAAAATACAAAAAAATTACAGGGTGAAAGACATCCCCCGGCGCATTGAAAAAAAACTGAGGTCAGCCCGCAAGGGGGCCAAAATAACTTGAGAAAATGCAACAACAGCCTAAAAAAACACTGTTGCTTAGGACCCCTAGGTTCGCTTTGATTTTGGCAATGTTGTAGGAGTAGAGTGCTTCCGTTTCATGTTTTTCGGTGGGATATGATTGTGTGTAGCAAAGGTATGGTTGTTGCAAACAGGGGCTGAATACTTGTCAATATTTTCGTGATATTGTTCGAAGCAGGGATCCATGCATAAGAAAACCTCGCTTTTTGAACAAGAAATCGATGACCTTACTTTTTTTGAGAACAAATCCGTGAACTGCAGTCCCCAAAAATACCGAATTTTCGTAGGTAGTGACATTTTGTGTGAGTTTGGTGTGTTCCGTGATCAATAAGTTGAGAACATAGCCTCTTTTTGAACTGAGCATATGTCCCGACGTCTTTTTCAGACTTCTTTTGGAGGGTGAAAACATTGAAGATAGAAATCTCTAACAAGTAGTGAAAGACTTTCAGGGTCCAGCGTTTCGTCATCAGAGTTCTTCTTGCCTTCCCCCTGATGACAGAGTTCATTAAACAAGAAAAAACAAACAAATAAAAAAAAAATGAAAACGAGAGGTATTTTAGATTTCCTCAGAAGTCATAATCAAATGTATTTTACATTGGTTCGTTGATATAATTTTTAACAACCGAACTCCCTTTTTTTGATTACACATAAAATGATTGATGCTGTAAACGTAATTCTTTAATTTAATTCTTTTTTTTCTTTCTTCTTGGGGAGGAGATGTAAGTGATGTTTTTTATGAATCAAAAGAAAGGTGTGTAGGGAGGAGAGAAGAATAAATACTTTTTAAAACAATTAATAATACAGTTGACTTGAAAGAAAGAAAAGACGTGAGTGAAAAGGTAATATTCCAGTGTAGGCAAAAACACTCTGCAAATGTAGTAAAAAAAATCTGCATTATAAATTAAATGGCCGAATTGAGTTTCAATTAATTTTTTTTTAAAAGAATCGTGTCACCTGAACAAAGCAATTCAGGTTTTCTATAACACGGCAAAGTGTTTCTCACATTACCTTCTAAAAGATTACTTCTCAATATAAACTTATTGGGGATGGGAAGGCAATAAAATAAATAAAAGAAAACACACGCTGCTATAATTTGTATTTTTTGAGAAAATAATTCTTTTTTTTATATTTTCATTTTTTTCAAAAGAAATAGCTTTTCATTAAGCAAGAAAAAACAAACAAAAAAAGGAAAACGAGAACATAATAATAAATGAGTGATTTCGCACAATAATGAAATTGCTTTCATATATAATCGTTGGATCTGACCAAGGAGAAGCAATGGAGAAGCACAGTTCTATCTATACGAGTAGGTATCCGTTAAGCACACCAACTATCACATGGGTGGCTCACTAGAAGTTTCTGAATTACAAAATCAACTATTCTACTCCACAAAGTTACTTTAATTACTATCACCAACACTGATACCGATGTGTGACTAGCTGACACACGAGTCTCAAAGGAACTAATAAAGGGCGATCATTAGGTGAGACTTTGTCTTATCCTGACCATTCTGATGCTGGGATGGATTATAAAAATTCGGATTCCCCTCAGCAGCACCATCTGAAACTCTTCTCCTTCCTCTGCATATTCAACCACACGTTTGATCTGCTCATCACTTCCGTTCATCAGAATCCAGTTTCAACGCGAAGACGACGTCTCCCGGAGCTGCCTTGCAGGCTGCTGGTGCTGAAATAATAACTCCGTTTAGGATAATCAAATTCGCAAAGCAATCCATGACCATTTTTTTGTTTAGTGGAAAAGAAACAAGAGTCTGAACAGATAGTGGCACCAGCCATTGCCAACCACAGTTGGTTGAAGTCAACGTACCTGATGACGAAAAACGTTGCTATGATCATTGCTGAAAGGAACGCTTACAATAATAAACTTTATGTCGATCCGCTTATTAACATCTGGAACTGCTTGTGGAGGAACTGTTCTCTTTATCGTTACTTGTGGTGCTGCAGCTACCTTTGTAGGGGATGAGTTACTGTTAGTGTAAGATTCAACTTCTGTTTCCAATTGCTTTACAGTGATGCTTCCCTTGTTTGTTTTATCAATCGCATTGTATAAAGTCGTCCCCCACTTTACCATGTTCGCATTGGTCTTTTCAAATGAAAGTTTCCAAGCAGCTAAGAACTCGTCTTTTGGTATTTCCTTTGCCATGTCTTTACTGTTGTCTGGGTCAGTTCCAAGAGTGGAATTAATTTGTTTCATCGTCCACCAACGTTGCTTTTCATTTATTACACCTCCACCAGTTGATTTCTTTGCTGGAGGCTTGGTGGCTGGTTTTGGTTGTTGTTTTGTAACAAGAGGTGTGTTCTCTGATTTCGTAGGGCTTTGTAATTCGCTGGCAGCAGGAGTCGTTTCTTCGATGTGCTTATCTTTGTAAATCAAGAAAATCAAATTATTCGAGTTGCAAAATTAAGCCGTACAAAACTACAGCAGAAATATACCATTTGACAGTGTTAGTGTGATTGCTTTTACCCACCGTTACAAAGGCCATTATGATTGACACCACGCTGAAGATGATGTTTGCGATGAATATTATTAAAAAGTATTTACTTCTCTTTATGAATATCAAAGGAATATTAATCACAATCATCGTAGCGCATAATCCAATCGTTAAGTACAGCAGTGCGAGGTCATCAGTTTTAGTTGTTTCTTTCATTAAAATACCACCTCCTACTCCAACAGCTGGTGCTAACAACATTATTATAATCATCACTACTCTCCTCTTAGAGTCAGCTGTTGGGTTGTCATCGACAGCAACATCGTTCTGATTATTTATAAATGATGAATCTGTGACTGTCATTTTTCTTCTATGAGTAATCTTTGGGAAAAAGTTTGAATTAATTGTTTGGTCTTTATCCCATCTGAAAGAAATATCCTCAACACCAAATGACTACTTTAAAATATCTCACTTGTGCTCATCTTCAAAAAGCCTGTGAAAACTGTTCATACATGAAATAAGAAAAAGATTATAATGTGTATCTTTGATGAAGAACAACAGCGCTGCTGGTGTACATCACAGACAGCGAAGGGAAGAGGGGAAGGAATAGTCTGCACGTCTTTTTAGAGCAGACTGCGATTAAGAAACATGTCGTTCTGATACTGTTGCTGCATCGCTTGCCCTTGTTACCGTATCTGTTGGTGCACTTCCTGGTGCTGAAATTATAACTCCGTTTAGGATAATCAAATTCGCAAAACAATCGATGACCATTTTTTTGTTTAGTAGATAAGAAACAAGAGTCTGATGGAAAATCAATTGTTACTTACAAAATGTGAAAATACAAACCAAACAAATGAATAACTTATCAACCACTTGTCAACTATGGAACTCCCAAATCCGAAAACTGGGACATTCACTCCGTTAGTGCATTACATTTATATTATTAAATTTACTTTTCTGTTTAAAGAAGATGAGAGCTCTTCCATCAGCACTAACTATGATGATGATGATATCACTTCATGTGGCTCAGATTGCTCATAATTCATCATAAGTTGTGACTTCAAATAAAGAAAGTGTTGTACAAGTGTTTTCATTCAGTATCAAAGTAGGTCCAAAAAGACTGGTAGTAACAATCTGCCTCACCGATTATTTTTTCTCTGGATCCCGCTGGGCCAGCAGTGTAAAATTAGACCCTTCGATTATTTTTTAGAAAACTTTTCATTGTCCATAATTTGGTCGCAAAAAAAAAAAGAATGACTGATCATGTTATTTTTTTTTTCCACTACCATACCCGTTGCTTACCTCATTAAAAATATTTCGGTATAGAGTTAGTAAAGAAGCTGAGTTATTGACTGAAAAAAAAAAAATGTCAAAATATGCTGTGAGAAAGGTACGTTATTCCGTAGTTTAAAGAAAGGAATAGAAACACGCTTAAAAATACAATTTTTTCAAATAATTTTGAATACGTCGACAAAATAATTGCGACAAAAATTACTACAAGAGAATCGTGAAATAAGATAAAAGACGCGCGTTTTTTTTTTTTTTTTTAGTTTATTTAAAAAAAAACTAAAAATAGAAGTTCAAGTAGGGTAAAGTTATTATCATTTTATTCTAGAATAGAAAAGTGAGAATAAGTGAAAAAGCAGAGATTAGTAAAAAGAAAAGTATTCATTTCTGCAGTTTCCTAACAATCATAGTTCAAGTAGGGTAATGATTGTTAGCAAACAACAAAAAAAAACAACAATCATCGGTCCCTGGATTGGAGCATTATTGGCACTTTGTGTCTCGATCACAATCGCCAACATGACGAAGATGACCAGAGCATAGAGATGCGCCTCTTGCACGTAGCGGAGGAACAACGACAACGTCGCACAACAATTCTCTCTTTTTTTGTTTGTTTGCGATACCAAAAAAGTGAGTAAGTTAGTAAAGCTCCTCCTCCTCTGCAGAGCACAAGATAACACCAGAAGAGAATAACAACAACGAAGAATGGTCACTACACAAGGTATATTTGTAAAAAAAAATATTTTGATAATAAATTGCATTTGAAAAAAAAAAAAAGAGATTAATCATTTAAAGAAATTAAAGGGCATTAAAAGGGGCTTTTAATGCCCTTTAATTTCCTTTATTCCAAAATAAAGGGGAAATATAGAGCTTTTAATCCAAATAAAAAGGCTGATCATTATACAAAAAATACAAAGTTTTGGAGTTAGAAATAGTTGTGATTCAGACAACTTTGCTTTTTTTTTTTTTTTTTTTTTTTTTGTACTTTACTTTGGTTTTAAAATTGCTCTCAACCAAAAGAGTACAATCCTTAATAAAGGGGAATAAAAAATTGACACGAATTCCCTTTTTTACTACCAAACTATATTTGAATAAAGTTGGTTAGTACAACATAGCGGGAGAGGGGAGGTCAATTCACTAGTGCGAAACTTGGTACCTCGATTCTCGAACAACAAAAATTTCTGGCACCTGCCTGACCAATCCTGTCAATAGAAATGATATTCAAAAAATAAAATAAAATAAAAATGTGTGTCTGGTTCGTTAAATCAGAACTAGTAGTTTTTAGTGAATACTAAAATAGTACACAACACCCTAGGACATGACACACATCGGTCAAAGTGAAAACAACGATGAATAAAAAAAAGAGAGAGAGAAAAATTGCGAATAAAGCATAGGCACTGAACCCACGCGATTACAAACTCGTCACAAAATATGGAGCCATAATGGAAGGAAAAAAAATAATAATTTGGAATTTAATCATAGATGGAAGTGCCCTCCAAATTTGGAGGGCACCTGGTGAAAATCAGCCACAAAAATTTGTAGGGCCAAAATAGGGCCATTGTAGGGCCAAAATAGGGCGCTGGAGGGCGCGTAGGGCGCTTTTTTAATTAAATTTAATATAATGCCGAGCTCATTTTGACACACCCCTGCCCTCAGCGAGGGTCGAATCGCATCTTATTTGACTTTTCTCCGGTTCGCCCGATCAAATGCGTCTCTGGGATATCAGTTTACTTGCCACCAGTAAACTTCTTTTTTTTCTCACAAGGTACCGTGAAGACCGGCCTATTAACAGGTTAGTAAGAACGCACTCTCCCTCCTCGAATCCCTCTATATTCGACTCGGTGCATTCTGCGGGCTAATCAGCTCCTTGTAGATCTGGGATGCATCGTCCACTGAAATGAGTTTCAGCTTCAGGGATTGTAGCAGGCTCCGGAAGCTCTCAAGGAGTAGCCCATTGTTTTTGCCATTGTTGACCTCCGAACCATGACCTGGAGGTCTCGGGTTCGAACCCCGTGACACCCTTTTTTCTCTTTTTCGAAAGACTGCCAAGCATGTCAAAATTTTTTTTTGGCTTCTGCGTCAAAATACTTGTGCGTCAGTGTAAGTCGACGTCAATTTAGCTGTCTTATAGTAATAAAAAAGGTAAAAAAAAGCGCCCTCCAAAATAATATTTATATTAAAAGCGCCCTACACGCCCTCCAAATTGTAGGGCACTTCCATCTATGCTTAATACGAAAAAAAAAAAGAGAAAAAAAAATTATAAAAAAGTCAACATCGATTGTTCAAAAATTGGTTTCAACAAGAATAAGAACAAGGAAAAAATAATTCAAAAAAAAAAAAAAAAAAAAAAAAAAACAGAAAGCCAACTACGCATCTAACACATGCTTACTATGAGACGTGTTGTTTTTGCGTCGCGCTGTTTTTTTTCTTTTTTTTTTTTTTTCTAAAAGGCTGAGAAAAAAGAGATGTCTATACTAAATATCATCAGTTACGAAGTCGATTCTATCGCAGGTGCCTCACAAAAAGATAGCCAAACACTACTTCCAACCATTTTGAAAGAAAAAGGACAATAGATAGATATAAATAATAATTATTTCTTTTTTTTATATTTTTTTTTATATCAATCTAGTTCTAAGTTGTCGATTCATAATTTTAGCAGCCAAGGGGGGGAAAAAAAGAAAAAAAGAGGGGAAAAAAGCGAAGAAATAGGTTCAGTGATCAATCATATTCTAACGCAACGCAAATAAATAGCTACAAACTACAAAAGAAAAGTTCACTTTTAATATCATAAACCGAGGACTGACACAGCGGGGAAGACTGTTTGATTAGGTTCATACGAATATATAAATCTCTTGTATTGTATCAGAACTCAATAATAAAATTAAAAAAAAAAAACTCATGACACAGTGGCTAACATGCGCTACATTATAATCAATGTTTCTAACTTATCTGAATACATGTCTCTTTTTCCGTGTTGTCATTCAGTGCAGTACAGAATCGAGTTATCCAATAACGAATTAATTGTGCATAGTAAACTAAGGACTTGACACAGGGGGGACTTGGATAAATAAATCAAGGTTAACACGCAACACAGGGGGGACTTGGATAAATAAATCAAGGTTAACACGCAACACAGGGGGGACTTGGATAAATAAATCAAGGTTAACACGCAACACAGGGGGGACTTGGATAAATAAATCAAGGTTAACACGCAACACAGGGGGGACTTGGATAAATAAATCAAGGTTAACACGCAACACAGGGGGGACTTGGATAAATAAATCAAGGTTAACACGCAACACAGGGGGGACTTGGATAAATAAATCAAGGTTAACACGCAACACAGGGGGGACTTGGATAAATAAATCAAGGTTAACACGCAACACAGGGGGGACTTGGATAAATAAATCAAGGTTAACACGCAACACAGGGGGGACTTGGATAAATAAATCAAGGTTAACACGCAACACAGGGGGGACTTGGATAAATAAATCAAGGTTAACACGCAACACAGGGGGGACTTGGATAAATAAATCAAGGTTAACACGCAACACAGGGGGGACTTGGATAAATAAATCAAGGTTAACACGCAACACAGGGGGGACTTGGATAAATAAATCAAGGTTAACACGCAACACAGGGGGGACTTGGATAAATAAATCAAGGTTAACACGCAACACAGGGGGGACTTGGATAAATAAATCAAGGTTAACACGCAACACAGGGGGGACTTGGATAAATAAATCAAGGTTAACACGCAACACAGGGGGGACTTGGATAAATAAATCAAGGTTAACACGCAACACAGGGGGGACTTGGATAAATAAATCAAGGTTAACACGCAACACAGGGGGGACTTGGATAAATAAATCAAGGTTAACACGCAACACAGGGGGGACTTGGATAAATAAATCAAGGTTAACACGCAACACAGGGGGGACTTGGATAAATAAATCAAGGTTAACACGCAACACAGGGGGGACTTGGATAAATAAATCAAGGTTAACACGCAACACAGGGGGGACTTGGATAAATAAATCAAGGTTAACACGCAACACAGGGGGGACTTGGATAAATAAATCAAGGTTAACACGCAACACAGGGGGGACTTGGATAAATAAATCAAGGTTAACACGCAACACAGGGGGGACTTGGATAAATAAATCAAGGTTAACACGCAACACAGGGGGGACTTGGATAAATAAATCAAGGTTAACACGCAACACAGGGGGGACTTGGATAAATAAATCAAGGTTAACACGCAACACAGGGGGGACTTGGATAAATAAATCAAGGTTAACACGCAACACAGGGGGGACTTGGATAAATAAATCAAGGTTAACACGCAACACAGGGGGGACTTGGATAAATAAATCAAGGTTAACACGCAACACAGGGGGGACTTGGATAAATAAATCAAGGTTAACACGCAACACAGGGGGGACTTGGATAAATAAATCAAGGTTAACACGCAACACAGGGGGGACTTGGATAAATAAATCAAGGTTAACACGCAACACAGGGGGGACTTGGATAAATAAATCAAGGTTAACACGCAACACAGGGGGGACTTGGATAAATAAATCAAGGTTAACACGCAACACAGGGGGGACTTGGATAAATAAATCAAGGTTAACACGCAACACAGGGGGGACTTGGATAAATAAATCAAGGTTAACACGCAACACAGGGGGGACTTGGATAAATAAATCAAGGTTAACACGCAACACAGGGGGGACTTGGATAAATAAATCAAGGTTAACACGCAACACAGGGGGGACTTGGATAAATAAATCAAGGTTAACACGCAACACAGGGGGGACTTGGATAAATAAATCAAGGTTAACACGCAACACAGGGGGGACTTGGATAAATAAATCAAGGTTAACACGCAACACAGGGGGGACTTGGATAAATAAATCAAGGTTAACACGCAACACAGGGGGGACTTGGATAAATAAATCAAGGTTAACACGCAACACAGGGGGGACTTGGATAAATAAATCAAGGTTAACACGCAACACAGGGGGGACTTGGATAAATAAATCAAGGTTAACACGCAACACAGGGGGGACTTGGATAAATAAATCAAGGTTAACACGCAACACAGGGGGGACTTGGATAAATAAATCAAGGTTAACACGCAACACAGGGGGGACTTGGATAAATAAATCAAGGTTAACACGCAACACAGGGGGGACTTGGATAAATAAATCAAGGTTAACACGCAACACAGGGGGGACTTGGATAAATAAATCAAGGTTAACACGCAACACAGGGGGGACTTGGATAAATAAATCAAGGTTAACACGCAACACAGGGGGGACTTGGATAAATAAATCAAGGTTAACACGCAACACAGGGGGGACTTGGATAAATAAATCAAGGTTAACACGCAACACAGGGGGGGTTGATGTAACTAGTCACTTAACTTTACTTGAAAGAAGTTTCAAAATAACACAAAAAAAAAAAAAAAAGAAAAAAAATAATTCCATAAATAAGAATACTTATTATTACGCTTTAAGAGTAAGCAAGAAGAAAAAAGAAGGAAGAAAAATTCCCCCCAACAAGCACTAAATATGAACCACGTGTCTTGAAATCGGATACGTTTGTTCACCCAATTCTTCTTCAGATCTTTGATGCAAACTAGTGGACAACATGAACGGTTCAGACATCTCTGATAGCCTCTTCTTCTAATTCAAGATTCTCAGTATGAACTTGAAATCCTCTATATACAGCTGACACATCTCGTGTATCTAGATGTGTAAAGTCGAAGAGCTGTTGCAAGTCTCAAGCCCAATATTGCTTACAGATAGTGTAAGTAGTTCTCTTAACAGATCTGTCATAGGCACGTCTCCAGAGGTAGACAAGTGGAGGGATTGCCCAAGTATGAACATAGTAGTACCAAGTAATCCACCAGATTGACGATTTCAATCCGAGAATAGATCTTTCTAAGTTTGGGATTTGTAGTCTTGCACCAAATTCATAGCAGTGGTCCTTATTACGATGCCTGTCATTAAATTCTCTTTGAAACGCTACAAACTTTTCACGAGTTTCTTTAGTCGCAAAGCAGTATTGCGTATTAATATGTATCGCTACCACATTACAACCTGACAAGTCTGGTGTTAGGTCGGAGTTATCACAAACCTTAGTTACTGGAAACACAGATGTAAATTTCTGACTAACAACCTTCTTCCTGTCGCTCGATTTTATACTAACACCTCCCACAACAGCTGTCGAAGAAGTTTTCTTGTAGTGGTAACACACACCGAAAACTTCTAATTTTGCTGGTCGGGCTCTAACCCTTGCGAGCCTGTCGCTAAGAGCATGCATTGACGCTGAATTCTTCAACGGTCCCCAGTATCTGTTTTCTACCAAAGCATAACAATATACCGTGAACACAAAGAGAGTGGCACTAGCCATTGCGACCCACAGTTTGTAGGAGTCAACGTACCTGATGACGAAAAACGTTGCTGTGATCATTGCGGAAAGCAGAACGCTTACAATAATAAATACTACGTCGATCCGCTTATTAACATCTGGAACTGCTTGTGGAGGAACTGTTCTCTTTATCGTTACTTGTGGTGCTGCAGCTACCTTTGTAGGGGATGAGTTACTGTTAGTGTAAGATTCAACTTCCGTTTCCAATTGTTTTACAGTGATGCTTCCCTTGTTTGTTTTATCAATCGCATTGTATAAAGTCGTCCCCCACTTTACCATGTTCGCATTGGACTTTTCAAATGAAAGTTTCCAAGCAGCTAAGAACTCGTCTTTTGGTATTTCCTTTGCCATGTCTTTACTGTCGTCTGGGTCAGTTCCAAGAGTGCAATTAATTTGTTTCATCGTCCACCAACGTTGCTTTTCATTTATTACACCTCCACCAGTTGATTTCTTTGCTGGAGGCTTGGTGGCTGGTTTTGGTTGTTGTTTTGTAACAAGAGGTGTGTTCTCTGATTTCGTAGGGCTTTGTAATTCGCTGGCAGCAGGAGTCGTTTCTTCGATGCGCATATCTTTGTAAATCAAGAAAATCAAATTATTCGAGTTGTAAATTAAGCAGTACAAAACTACAGCAGAAATATACCATTTGACAGTGTTAGTGTGATTGCTTTTACCCACCGTTACAAAGGTCATTATGATTGACACCACGCTGAAGATGATGTTTGCGATGAATATTATTAAAAAGTATTTACTTCTCTTTATGAATATCAAAGGAATATTAATCACAATCATCGTAGCCCATAATCCAATCGTTGCGTAGAGCAGTGCGAGGTCATCAGTTTTAGTTGTTTCTTTCATTAAAATACCACCTCCTACTCCAACAGCTGGTGCTAACAACATTATTATAATCATCACTACTCTCCTCTTAGAGTCAGCTGTTGGGTTGTCATCGACAGCAACATCGTTCTGAATATTTATAAATGATGAATCTGTGAGTGTCATTTTTCTTCTATGAGTAATCTTTGGGGAAAAAGTTTGACTTAATTGTTTGATTTTGAATAAGAAAAAATAAAAATACACGGATAAACATAGTTAAACACTTCTTGCCTGGAAAGTGTAAGAAACTTTTTATAACCAAAAAAAAAAAAGGAAAAAAATCAACAACGAATTTTGGATATTTAACAAAAAAAAAAAGGTTTACTTTTTGAGAAGGGAGAATAACAATACGGGACTCTAAGAGAGGGGATTGGGACAGGGATTTTGTTACACGGAGTTCCTTTTTAAATTAATCTTTTTTTTTTTTTGTTCTTTTTTTTTTTCCCCCCCCCCCCCCGAGAATGTTTTTTCGTTATTTTTTTTTTTTTTTTTTTTCAATAGACAAAGTAGTTTTTCACAAAGGGTACAAAAAATGGTACTCACTACTGAGCACACACCACCTGAATAGAAATAGGTATAGTGAGTGGGTCTGGGAAAAAATTTCTGACACTCATTTTGCTCGCACTGATCCAACAAAGTCAAAATACCTTTATTGCGGTTTTTTATTTTTCTGTTTCTTCTTTTTGGTTTCTAAAAATAGGTCTTCTGCAATACATAGAAAATGAATTGGAAAAAAAAGAAATAAAACAAATAAAAAATACAGCTACACGTCGCCTAATTTAAAAAAAAAAAAACATTTTAAAAAAAAAAGGGAGAAGAAAATACTATTTACGGATATCTAGTGGTTGTTGGTTAGTTTTTTTATGAATTCCAAAAAAAAAGTCGCAGAGAGAGACCATAGAATGAATTAAATTTGTAAATTACCTTATATTTTTTTTTTTTCTTTGCTTTTATCTAAATGTCCCAAACTTCGAGGGGTTTTTTTATTTTTTTCTCGGAAAACAGAAAAAAAAAAAAAAAAAAAAAAAGCAGCGACTGGCTGCTTTGGTAACACCTACAGTACAGAGAAATTGAATTACTTTCTTAAAACAGTCCACTGGAAGATACATCCATCTGTTGCTGCTGACAACATCGATGAGTCAGTAGGAGAAAACGTAACACTCGTAACCTCAGAAGAATGACCACGATATTTCTTATGTGATGCTTGCTGCATAGGAATAGGAAAACTAAAGAGACTGACATTATTACTTGAATCTCCTGCAGCACAGAGATCACCTTCTCCACTGCGATCAACAGCAGTTATTGATTGTCTGTTCATCGAATCGTCCCACACTCCTTGGATGTGCCATCCAAAAGCACAAGTCCATTTTGACCATACTTGACTTCTAATTTGAACTGGTCTGGTAACCCTCATTCCATCTCTAGTGAAGTATAAGTGTTCTGGTGTTTGATCATCTGTTTGGATGTGAGATCCGTCAGCTGACCAATCAAGACGAGTGATTTCAGAATTGTGTCCTTTAGTGTGTGCTACCCTCTTGTATCCTTTCATAATATCAAATATATCAACTCGGCAGAGTCCACCAGCAACAGCAACACGTTGACCCGACGGATCGAACTTTACACAGTAACTGTTGTCACCTTCACTTTCTGATAATATAGTCGTCAGCTTACATGACCTGACTGCTCCGTGTTGATTCGCTGAAATTTGATAAATCGCTGCACCACCTTTACTAGGTTTTCCACCCTTGTGAGACAAACCAGCTTCTAAACCTACAGCAACAGTTGTACCATCGGGAGAGAAGTCAATGCACAAACCTCTACCGGGTAGTTGAGCAACATGAGCAAGTTCGAAACTCATGATGTCCCAAAATCTCAACGTTTGATCAGATGCTACTGTTGCAGCAATTGGATACTTTGGATGAACCGCAACTGCTGAAATTGAATTTTCAAATCTGACATCCGCTGCTTCCTCCATCACTTTCAGTGATGATGTTGGTAGTGAGGAGTGTCCTTGACTTAGAACAGAGATTCCAGTTCCATTATTCAAAGCTTCGGATATATTTATTTCAATTATCTGATTTGAAAAAAGTAAACAAAGAACCTTCAAACCCTCACTCCAACTTCCCTTTACATCCATCGATCTAACAGGTGCTTTTGATGTGGTGACGAGTCTGAGAGCTTCTTGCATTGCAAGTTCTGTTTTAGATTTTCCCATTGTCTTTTTAAGAAGAGAAGCGATATCGATTAGTGTTGAAGCAGCTGGTAGTAATTCTCTTATCTTGTCAGCACCTTGCCATAGTCGAAGGTTTCCGTCTCTACCAGAACTGATGACGCAATTGCCAGTACATCTTATGGACGATACTCCTCCAACGTGTACTTCGTTTATCGCATTCAAAACCTTTTCATTTCTCCAAAGGATGAGGTTTCCAGAATCAGTACCTGTAACCCATAAATATTGAT
Source organism: Flectonema sp. DT1601 (assembly GCA_964019425.1). Classification (NCBI taxonomy): domain Eukaryota; phylum Euglenozoa; class Diplonemea; order Diplonemida; family Diplonemidae; genus Flectonema; species Flectonema sp. DT1601. Next base: position 951,556 of record OZ025812.1, on the reverse strand, counting down.
CTATGTATGCTGAACAAACAACTCTTTGATGTGACAAAGAAACATCTCTAGTAATACCAGACCTAACCTTTAGGGTTAGGCGAGATGCTACAGAACAGATTTCAATGTACTTAACTGTGTGACGACCAACTGCCATCATTACTTTTGAATTGTAAGGATTAAATGAAATGTTATAAATTGCTTCTGTCGACAGTTTATTATGAGCTACCAATTCATTTGTTTCCCATCGATACGTCGCAATGCTGTGATCGTTATCACCTCCTACCGATGCCAGTATAGATCCATCAGGCGAAAACGCTACACATGAAATTTCTGTTTCATGAAAATCTTTCAAATTTGCCTTACACATCATCGTCTTCGTATCCCACACAGTAATAAACGGATTACTTCCCTTCTGACCTGTTGCAACGAAATTACCGCTTGGGTGAACAGCCATGCAACTTATTTCAGATGTGTGGTAAAAACTGAATGACTGGCGTCTGTTTTTAACGTTGAGTGAAACACCTACACCCGCAGCGTAAAAGATAACCTGCCGACCAGCATCTGCATAAGCGATGCTTTCATCATAACCAGAAACAGAGCATCCGTAAATGTGTTGTAAGTCTAGTTTTGCGTTTGGTAGTTTCGATGGAGCTCCTTGTAAATTTTCCATTCCTTGAGGTGGGAATACTGATGACTGAAGGAATGGTGGATAACGAATTCCCGCAACATAATCAGCTGACATCTCTCTCACAGCAGTCGCTCCTTTGCTGTGTCCACGTTTTGTTGATATAACAGGAATAGCACCACCAGTTGGTTGATTACTAACAGATGAAGAAACCTTAAGACGACTATAAGGAGCTTCTGTAATTGGACTTACACTGTTCTTACGAGTTGGAGTATTCGATCTTCTCGTATCGTTTGAGGCACTTCTTTTAATCGGGGAAGGCATTCTTTTTTGAACAGCCTTTGGAGATGAAGGACGAACAACAGGAGATGCACCTCTCTGAGATCCTCCAGGTGACCTTCCGCGAGTAGCTCCAGTTCGTAATGGTGACGTCGATGGTAATGTTGGTACCACTTTTTCAATTGCTTCAGTGATCGAGTCAACGCTTCTTCCCAGAATCGTAACACTGTTTTGAAGTGATTTACAATCAGCATCTCTCTGTTCGAGTTCTGATTCTAATTTAGTTATCCTCGCGTTCATCGAGTCTTTCGTCCTCTTCAGTTCAGTTTCAAAACCAATTTTCTGCCTCAGCAATTCCCCATTTAAATTTTCAAAAAGTGAATAAACCTCAGCTGGTATACTTCCGTTAACCAAACTGGTAACTGGGGTTCCACTTGGTATCCTTTCTGTGGGAGGTTCTATCCCAATATCCATATCATAAGGCATGTTGCCTGAGAGTTTCTATGAGAAGGAAAGTAACGTATTTAACACAGTTTGTCTGGTTCATAGAGATAATTAACAATCACGTCCATCATCTTCGTGTGGCTGCTGTACTGAGAATGATAACACATAAAAAGTATACAACAAACTAGTCCAAAAAAAAAAGAAAGAAAAAAAAAGGGTTTGCGGGGTTTCTTGTTTTCTTCTTTGCCGTGATGTGCCCTTCTTAATCGCTGGGTTAATATCATCTGACGCAAAAATAGAAAAATAGAACAAAAAAAAAAATAAATAAATTAACTCAAAATCAAAAGTGAGTCATAGCACTCTCCTCGTAGTAACTACAAAGACAAGGCGTTAACGAACACTTAACCACGGAATACGATCGATTATGAACATGGTTATACAATATGTAACATTTTTACTCAGAGATTTTCAAAAAAAAGGAAAAAAAAAAAGTGAGAGGAGGCAGAAAATTACTTCCAAGTTTTATGGGAAATAGTTTTTCTGAAATTGAATTCAGCAGAGCCGATTTCTGATGTGAGGAAAAAATAAAATTTAAAAATAAAAAAAAAGTGAAGAAAAAGCATTGACAGAATAATCCACGTCTACTTTTTTGAGCAATCAAAAAACGATAAGTGCCACTCAGATACAGAAAATAAATGAAAATAATAACAAGGCTTGCTTAATCCCATCTTGAAGTCAAGTGAAGGGAGAAATCCTTAATAGTTCCAGCTGCAGAGCCAGTGTTAGTGAAAGTAACAGTCCATTGACCGTTGATGGTGTCATCTCTTGAGATTGATCCGAATATGTTAACAGTGGACGGAATCGAACCGGTGCTTACTGAACCATCCCAGAAGGTAGCAGTAGAACCATTTGGGTCACTAATAACGATCTTTAAGTCCTGTGAGTTTGTAACGGCTGACGCATCCATGGTCAAAACAACATCCTCAGGAACTGAAGCAAGTCCACTGACAGGGAAGAATGTCTGTGTCTCAGTAGCAACGTTAATATCTCTGATGTAGTACGGGGTTGAGAAGTCACCAGCCATCCAATCAGCACGACAGTTACCTTGAATCCATCCCATTGTTAGACCACTACAGAAAGTTCCAGTTGGGCATGAGACGGTAGCGGAACAGCTGCTACCTTCACCAGTAATAGTAGCGTATGGGACACACTTACCAGTCGATAAGATCCCGTCGTGTGGGATTCCTCTGCAGACATTTCCAGAGGTGGTGCAGTCAGCATCAGTGTAACAGGCACCACTTTCACGGTTCACGAACTTCTTCAAAAGACGAAGAACGTGGTATCCCACTCCAGAGACCTGCGACAATTCAGTCATGGTACAGATCTGTCTAGCTCTGAATAAGTTGTGAGCGTTACTTTCATAAATGTTAGCAACCTTCGTCAAAGACTTCACACCGGCTCTGTTTGCTGCCTTCAGAGTCAGAGCTGCTTCAGAGTTTGTGAAGGATTGTCCTTCGTAATTACCTCCTTGAGATGGTTGTGGTGAACAGATGTCATTCACTTCAGACTTTAAAAGGTTTAAAACGAATGTTGTGACTCCGTTAACATTTGCTAATGTTTGAAGATTTTGATATCTCCTTCCGTCAATAATGTTTTGAGATTTCCAATCGTAGATGTCGAAGGTATAGTGAAGAGTTTCAAACGATTCGTTATTCACAACATCCAACACTGCGACCTGTTCAGCATCATTGAAAGTCACGCTCTCAACTGTAACATCAGCCGCAATAGCCACACTGAGAAGTGATCCAAGAAGAGCAAATCTTTTCATTTTTTTTTTTTTGTTTTTTTAAAAAAATAACTGACAAGAGGGGAGAGAAAATTGATATTTTCTTACTGAAGTCTAACTCACCAGAATAGATCGAAAAAAAAAAAAAAACTGTCAGTCTACACGTGAGCATTATTGACGTTACAGACAGAAAGGGATGGAAAGGAGATAAAGTATAATTAAGAAGTAATCATCGTTACACCAAAACGAGAAGTTATCTCACATGAATCCATCAGTTAGTTGGGCAGTCGTATCACTTTCGTCTCATTAAAATTAGTTATTCATTCTCTCTCTCCCTTTTTTTTTTTTTCTTTTTTTTGTTGGAATTTTTTTTTTTTTTTTTTTTTTTCAATCACTCAAAAAAAATCTCAGTTACAAAAACAAACAAAAAAAAAGATTGGTACAAATAAAAAATAGAAAGAAAAAAAAAAAACAAGTCGTCCACTACAATACTACATATCGCACATCACTATTCATTTGTTCCCTGAGGAGTCTTGGGCAGCCACGCTATGCTGAAGACAGTCGTCATGGTAGTGGTCTGAAGAGTGTACTACAACCATCGAGGACAAATCTCTTTACAGATTCGTTCCAGGCAGTAGTTATCTGAGCTACACACATGCCAATGTGTTCTGGAAGGCACCAATGTGAGAAAGAAGAAAGAAAAAAAACAGTAGTTAAAAAATAGTATCTGCGGATGATCTATTTTTGACTATTACAGCTCACACACACCCTAACATTATCAGTCAAAGGTGATGACGGACAACACTTTCCACAGAAGACTCCACCACATCGTCTGCAATGGTGTTTTCTGTTTCTTAGAGAAAATTTATTCATACATTGTTTACATGTTTTTACTCCTTTAGAACTCACCCAATCTTTTTTTGAGATTCCTTCTGGAGGAGGTTCATCATCGTCATCGATATAAGATTGTGTTTCATTGTAGGCATCGGCTTCGGCATCTGCACGGCGGATTGCTTCTTCAGTAAGTAGACGACCCTGGAGTTCTTTTACTTTGGTATCCCATTCTTCAATTGTTATACAGTGAGATGTTTCTTGTCTTTCTAACTTGTCGACGAGTTTGGACATTTGTTCGTCGCATTCGTGACGAACTTTTCTCATTTCTGATACGTCACTCTCTTGAGTGTCAAGTTCAGACCGAAGACGCTCAGTCTCACTTTTTGATAGTTGTGATTGTTCTTCTGCTTCTGCGAGTTGTTGTGTTAACGACACTATTTCAGAGTCTTTTTCACTTTTTTGTTTTTCAAGTTTGCTCTGTTTTGATCTCGATTCCTGAATCAAAGTATGAAGCTCAACTTCCAACTGCATCTTAGCTTCCTCCATTTCTTGAGTGGTTGTGATGTGAGAGTCTTTGAGCTGTTCGATAGTTGTATTGGCGTCATTTAGAGATGATTTAGTGGTTGTTAACTCTGTTGATAAGTTTTCACTTGATTGTTGTAGTTCAGTGACGTGATTGTCTTTGAGTAAGTTAATAGCAGACTCGTGTTGTAATATCAAATCACTCAAAGAACTTTCATGAGATTCTTGTTGAGTTTTTAACTTTATCTCAACATCGGTCACCGCCGATGATTGTTCTGTAGATGCTGACTTCATTCTTTCATCAAATTCTTTTGAAATCCTATCTACTTCTGAAGCCAAGTGATCCTGACTTGATGACACTTGTAATGCCAGTTTACCCTGAAGCTGTTTGGTATTTGATGTGAAAAACTTGTTGAGTATTATAATAAAAAAGTAACATACGTTCTCAATCATTCCTTCTTGTTCAGTCGACTTAGCAGTTGCCGCAACCAATGATTGTTCCAATTCAAGAAGTGATTGTTGCATTTTATCGGTTTTTGCTTTCGCGGACTTGGTGACTTCTTGCATTTCTGATTCGAGTGTTGCTCTGGCTTCTTCAAGCTGTATTTTTTTTTTTTTGTTGTTGTTGTTTTTTTTTGTATTTACTTATGTTGTAATATATCAAACCTTGTTATTGTCGTGGAGAAGAGAATCGAGTTTACCTCGAAGTTCAGATTCTCCGTCAAACATTTTATTTTCGAGGTTTGTAGCAGCATCGCGCAGCTCAGCTATTTCAACATCTCTCATCTTGAGAAGATTTGTTGTGTTTTCGAGTTCTTGTTGAGTGTCGGCGAGGGTTTTATCTTTTTTAAGTAATTCGAGTTCGGTGTTAAGTTTCACAACTGTCGATATTTGTGTTTCCAATTCCAATGCTTTAGCTGAGTAAGACACAGACAGAGTCTCATTAGTGACTGACAACTTAGCTGATTCTTCTCTGAGTGTTTTATCAGATTTTTCTAACTCGTTCACTCTTTCTGTTAGAGTAGAGACTGTCATGTTTCTGTCTTGGATGTCTGTTTCAAGTTTGACAACTAAAGCTTTTCCATCAGCTACTTCTTTTAAAGCATTCTTCAATCCATTGTCAGAATTCGACAGTTGCTCTTCCATTGTTAATAATTTTTGAGTTATTATTGAATGCTCATGTTTTGCTTTTTCACAATTCTCTGAATTCTTATTTAAATTTTCTTCCAAAGAAGTATTTTGATTTCTCAAATCAGTACCATCGTTCTCCAACAGTCTGATTTTTTCATTACAATTTTCTATCTCTGATTGGAGGTCAGAAATATTTTCCTTATGTGATTGGATTGTAGATTTATACTCCTCCTGACGTGATTGCAATTCTGCTGAGTGTCTTTCAATAATTGTGGTCGTATCAGCGGAAGCTGATCCCCGTAGGTCAGTTATCTCATTTTCTAATAAATTTATTTTGTTGACGTCATCATCGTGTCGCTCTTCCATAATGCTCGCTTTCGAAGATAATAATTTTATTTCTTCTTCCTGTTCTTTGACTGAATTCTCCAACCCGATGGTCGTTTCCGTGGATTTCGCTAATTTCTTCGAGAACGTTATTTCGATTTCTGATATTTCCTTGTTGTGATCTGCGCATGTAGTTTCATAAGTCTGTTGTAGTAATTCTAAATCGTCCTGCACCACTGAAACTTCTGTTGACGTGTCTTTTAGTATAGTTATCTCAAGTTGTAGGTCTTTAATTTCTTCATCACGTTGTAGTTTAAGTTCAGAAGACTCTTTTAGTTGTTGGAGAGATATTTCAGATTCACTTTTAAAAGTATTAAATTGATCAGTGAATGAAGTTGAATAATTTTCATCAAGAGAAGTTAATATCGATATCAACGTCTCTTGAGAATGAGAAGGATCACTGCCGCTTGAAGAAGCGAGATTTTCAACTTTAGCAAGCAGTTCTTTCACTCCAGGAGACAGCTTTGAACCTGCTGATGATGTTGCTCGTTTTTTACGAGTTGAGGATTTTTGAACTGACGCAGAAGATAGTTCTGGAGCATCCAGCGTCGGAGTCGGGTTGGTTGCGAAACTGTTGTTGGCTGAAATGCCATCTCTGAAACTATTATTATGACTAAGCCGAGCATGTTCTTCAACCATCTGCATTACAAGTTCTTGTGGTTCGGGTTCTCGTTGTTGTTTTTCCATCAGCGACATAAACGCTCTTTGATTCTCAACTTTTTCACTTAAAGTTGCTATTTTTGCCATGAATGTTTCGGTGCTTGCTGCCATGTCTTCTTCAAGTTGTTTACACTCTTTCGTTTCTCTTTCGAGGAGTTCTTTTAAGTTTGTCTGCTGGTCAGCTTCTGATAGCAAATCTTCCTCTAACTCGGCAACTTGTTTTCTTAAATTCGAAACTAACTTTTCCGCGTCCTTCTTGTCTTTTTCATGGATTTGAATATTAAATTTTAATTGTTCATTTTGTCGTTCAACATCCAATTCTGGTTCTCCAGCAGTCTTCGCCTGACGTGCTTTTTTTCTGTTGTTGTTCAGCGCGATTTCAACTGGTTCAAGAGACCCTCTGAGATCTTGATTACCCTCTAAGTGAATCGTCTGTAGAGTACAATTACCATCAAAAATAACTGATGAAAGTGATTCAATAAAAACAGTTTGTAGATTATTATGAGTTAGGCTGAGTAATATAAGTGAAGTGTTCTTACGAAGTGGATCACATATTAGGATAGGATCATTCATGGAGATAGAGTCAAGAAACAGTCTACGTAATGAAGTGTGTTCAGCTATTATTCTCGCTGCTTGAATGTCAGTTACAGGATTGCCACTTAGAGATAAACGTTTGACTGATGTAAGGAGAATAGAACTCATCATGTCTTCTGTTAGTCTGATGTTACAATAATCAATTTCTAAAGTTTGTAGTTTGGGACATTTCTGTGCGACTCTCAGAATAGCAACCACGCTTCTAGTTTCGAGTGATATCCGGGTTAGTGTCAATCGTTCAATCCATTCTTGAGCACCTTTCGTCAAAGCATCACACAGCGATAACGCATTCTCATCGGTCAGTTCTCCATTCCCAAATACAACTTCTTTTACCGATTGGTCTCCTTCAGCTAATTTTTTTATTATTTTATTGCCTGATCCCCATGAACGGAACACAAATGCCATGGTCGGGTCACTCGGCAAGCCGAGACCCTCACTGCAATGGAACCTGTTGTAAAAAAAATAAAATAAAGAATATTTTTCCAAAAACAAACAAAACTGATTAACAAAACAAAAATTCAATTCACGAACGAATATCATAAGTACCACAGCTGTAAGTGGTTATAGTGTTAAAACAATTTGTTGCTATTCCTCGTTAGGATCGATCATGTTGGGTACGTAGTCGTCTTCACCGTCACTGTTGGCAGTGTCAGATAGCAGTTTGTTGCTATTTATAACTTTACGTGGAGGTGATGAGTGGTCTTCAAGAGATCTCTTTGTACGAATACGAGAGATGTCAGCAGTTTTATAAATTTGAAGTTCTTCTTCAGAACTCTCAGAAGCTTCAGAGTCTGTGGCGATCTCAGCTGCTGCTATTTCAGATATTTGTTGATTTTGTAATTTTGGATTTTGTTCAACGAGAAGAGCTAATCTTCGACTTACTCGTGAACGGGATTTTCCCCAAAACTGCTGACCACTAGCCGTGATTTTTAATTCTGCCCATTTTTGCCAATCGCTTGTTACATTTCTAACTGCCATCGAGTAATGAACACCACCTTTGACGTCATTTATCTCATGAAGGAAGTTACGATCATTCACGGAAGAACCTAAGTACATTAACATGCTTTTTATTCTTCTTGCCTGAGCTAATTCTCTTGATCCTCTGTGATAAAATGAAAACAGGCAGTTTCCAGGACCAAAGTGAATGTACATATGCCTCTCTAGTCCTGCCCAGTTTTTATGCATCGCGGTACCGTCACCTATTGAGTAACGGTTCCATACAACAGATGTAGTACGCCACGGTTCGGTTCCTTCTAAAGGATAATTTAATAGTCGTAGAATGTGTTCTGTCAGTGGGTGAAATGGAACTGATAGTTCGCTGATTTCACGACCGGGTTTGGATCCGTAGTTCACGATACGTCCTTCTTTTAAAACATCTCGTTTGAAGGCATTGTTTATAGCCCATTCATCTTCTCTGGCTAATCCAACTCTCAACATGCATAACTCCTCTAGGTCGCTTGATAGTGAAAATGTTTTCAACCCGGGTAGATTGAATCCTGTTTCTTCAGATACCCAAACAGCAGGTTCCTTCTGTCGTACTCTTCGAAGGGCTTTTTGCTGATTGCTGTATTTAATTTTGAGATATCCGCAAAGCCGATCTCGGACTCTCGCAATCTCGTAATGATCTTTAACAGTATTTAATATCACGTAGTCATCTCGTGGTTGCATTATAGCTACCACCCTTCCATTTTTGTCAATACCATCTCTCAACATCAGAACGTGAGTACAGCCCAAAACTTTATTATTATTAAAATCTCCACAGGAATCACATTGTTTTACGAATTGAGTTATAAATTCTGTCGGGTTGGACCATTTTTGTCGAATTTCCAATTGATGTTCAGGTGACTGAACGCTAAACCTGGTGTTGAAGCGTACGTATCTTTCCAATACTTCAGATAAAAGTTTTTGTTGCAAACTATCAGTGAATGAGATCATGGTATTCCTTTACATGTTAGTAATCTATAAGAAGATGTGATTATTATTTTTTTTTTAATACACAAGTGTTACACGATAAAAAAATAAATCAAAAAAAAAAAAAAGAAAACTCTACGGAGTGTAAAAAGATCTCCAATTCGGAAAAGCAACATCAGCCAGATCAGCTACTGTTTTACCACTAGTGTCACGACTGTGGATGTCAACACCCCAGGATAGTAGAAGTTTAAAAGTTGCTTGTCGGTGGCCAAGTGCCGCAACAGCTATTGGAGTTCTTCCTGAATAGTCTGGTCTGTTTATATCACAACCGATGTCCTTTATTATTATCAAAGCTTCACAAGATCCACATCCAGCTGCTATGTGAACACTACCTTGACCATCACTTACTAAATCATCGAAATCAGCTCCCCAATCAATGAATTGTTTTAATACTAAAGTATTATCTCTTCTTATTAAAGAACAGTGTGCTGGGGTATATCCATCACAGTCTTGAGCATTGATAGGTAGACCCCATTCTTTTAGTAATTTAACAGTTTCGATATTTCCAGACTGTGCTGCCTGATGCATCAGTGTTTCGCCATCCTCACCTGTTGTTGTTGCTAGACTACAACCACCTTCTTTCAATGTGATTAACATGTTTCTTTCATGACTTGAAGAGCAAACAGCCCACATCAACGCTGTTCTCATTTGCATTCCATCTTTTGCTTCTGTGTTTGCACCCCACGCTAATAAGATCTTAACACATTCTATCTGACCTGCTCTCACTGCTGCGCTCAGTGGAAATTCCCATATAAACTCCTCGTACCACATGTGGTGGTTGGTACTACTGCTGCTTAAAACAGGACTTTTGTGAAAAAAAAACAATAAAACAAAACAAAAAATTTCATCCGAGACATTCGATTTTCACTAAAAACCCTCATTGAGAGTTTTTTTTTTTTTGTAATTACAAAAACATCGTATTTTCGTTTACAGATCAGACGAATAGATAAAACCAATTCGTTCTAAACTACAGTAACATGTGTGTCTCACTCGAAGGTAAGATCATTGGCTGTGACGCGGCTGCGATTCTTTTATGGAGTTTATTAGAAGCAGCTGACGTACATATCAAGAGAGGTACGAACCCAACAATAGATAAGTGAACAGCAATAGATAGGAATGTGAATATCACGCTAACGACGAGTGATGCCAAGGCTGTTCCTAACAGTTGAAATGGTTCCTTAGTCTGAATGCCGTGAACACAAACAGAACTACCTCCCAGAACACCCCAAACAGATGCTGAGAATATCGCACCCACTGAAACCCATCCCAGTAATACAGAAATCGTTATCAGAAGAAGTCCAGAAGCTGCTGCGACCGACGCAGTGTCAGAATGAATCATTAAATCACGAGTTGCCATCTCTCATTCTACCCGACGCATTATATTTATATTTTAATACTGAGGAAAATATTATCATCTATATCGCTACAGGTTGTGTTTTTTTAAAAAAAAAATAGTTTTCGAGAAAGAAGAAAAAAAAAAGTAAGCTCAACCCCGTATTCGGGAGCATGAGAATAGGGTTAAAATTTGTTCTTAAGAGAGAGAATAGAAAAAAAACGAACAACAAAAAAAAAAAAGAAGAAAAAAAAGTTTTAAAAAAAAGTGTTAAGAAGAGAAAAAAAAAACAGAACGCAACCAGAAGGGAGCGTGCGGACCGAAAAAAAAAATAACGACAAAAGCCAAATTATGTCGTACAAGAATAATCAGCGAACAACAAAAAAAAAAAAAAAAAAAAGTGTAAACACAATTGAAAAGATGACGTTAGAAGGAAGAGAAGCAGAACATTCTACAATCCTTGAGGTATGTCAGTAGCGATTATTGGAACTCGTTGATCAGCGAATTTCGTAAGATTTTTCCAAACTTTTTTATGAGAATGATCAGTGATTCCGATGTGATGATATTTTGATTCCCCGACATCACGTTGTCTAGTTTCTGATCGATAACAAGAAGGTTGCTGACCAGAATGAACTCTATTCACCATCGTTGCAATGCCAGCCCTATCTAATCTGGGACTTGAAGCAGCTGATGCTTTCTGTTCAGCTATTTCAACCTTAGTACTGACAGTTGAAGAAGAGATGGTCTTACGAGGAATAGTTATTTGATCAGCTCTGCGACAGTTGTTATTAATTTCTGAATCCAAATCCTTGCTTGCGACTATATTCTTACGCAGCCGACCCTTTTCAACGTCGGCTATGCTGACGACGTTTTGATCAGCTGATTGCTGTGATTGAGCTGAAGGTTTGTCATCATCAAAGTCTTCACAAATATCTCTTATCACTTTATTACACTCATGTTTTCCTTGAATGTACGATGAATCAGTCATAGCAAGCGCTACAGCTGATTCTCTCGTCTTTGCAACACCTCTGTGATGAAAGTCAATCCTCCTTTTTCTGTTTAAGTAATCTAATGCTGACCAGTAGGCATGTTCTTGACATCTCCTCTTTTCAGGATTACCAGAATCACTTCTGATTGAGTTGTGACTAGTTCGGAGTGTGTCTTCTGTGATCGATCGTTCGCTAAGTAGCTTTGAAAGTTGTCGTTTCTGAGTAGCAGACAGCTGAGACTGAACCTGTGAATAGTTTAAACGTCATTTTTATATTTCTCAGAGAATTGATTTTTTTTTAAAAAATGTAAAAATTACAAACCTGCAACAGTTTGTTTTTTGCGATAATACCGAACGGTTTCAACCGCTCTTTCCGCGGTCCAGCATTATCCTTTCCATAATAATCACCTCTTATGAGGGTGTTAATTATTGGTTCGAACTTACTACCTGTTGTTTGAGACAACAGTTGTCGGTATTTATTTCTGGTTGCCTTTGCTGAAGGGTCAGCGATCCTGATTATGTTATGTCATAGTAAACAAGAATGAAAAAAAAAAAAAAAAAAAAAAAAAAAAACATACCATCTAGCGTGAAACTTATCTTCGTACAGCCTCTCAGCGTGAATTTTTAATTGTCTCCTCTTGGTTGGGGATAACGTTATGGAACAACTCGTAGCGAGTGTCATTACTGCGATGAGAAAAGATTTATTTTTAAGCCTGTGAAGAATAGAAAAGATTTATTTTAAAAATAATAATAATAAAAAAAAACACCAATTTGCATCCAAGCCGTAACAAAAGTATGTCAGTAGTAGATAAATATAGTATATCAGTGGTGGTAGTTTGCATTTTTTTTTCTGTTTTTCTTTTTTTGAATTTCTTCCCACACGAAGTGCAAATTTTTTTTTTTTTTTTTCTTCTTTAACCAGTCAGTCCGACGGTGCAGTAGAAATGTTAGCGACACTGTGAACCCCTCCCTCCTTAAAACAGTTATTCATTATTTTTCTACTTGCGGGATACCACCGATATACTATAGTGGTGCGTAAGTATTTCAAAACTGCGAGTGGAAAAAAAAAAAAAAAAAAAAAGAGAGAAAGGTGGGAAAGAAAAGATGGGGGGAAAAAAAAACAAGAAAAAAAAAAAAAACAGGCGTAGTGGCAAACTAATTGTCACTTATAAGACAATAATACGAAACCGCGTAATTCGCTGTAAAGTGATGCGGCTTGGCTGGCTGCTTTGTTGTAATTGTTTTTTTTTTTTTTTTTTTTTTTTTTGTCAGTTTCCTCCCCCTCCTTGGCTAAGCTTTATTTTTTTCAATTCGGCGATCGAGGACCGTAATAAACAACTGGGGCAAGCAGTTATAATCAATCAACGTGTATAACATATTTAGTTTGAGAAATTGCGTTCCCTTTTTCGCACCCAACAAATCACAGTAAATAATTTTTTTTTTTTCTTTCTTCATCGTCGCACAGTCGGTTAGTTTGGACAAAAAAGACACCCAAAAAAAAAAAGGGGGAAGAAAAACAAGACGAAAACAAAGTAACAAATTTGGTTGTTTTTTTTTTTCTCGCAAAGGTAAATAGTAAACATCTTTTTCACCCACACTTTTTTTTTTTTTTTTTTTTTTTTTGAATCAGATGAGTACGTAAACCAATTGGTATCCGATTAAATAATTGGCCCCACACATCGTATGACACGACACGACACGGTCTAATGCCGGCACGTGAACAAGACCTTTTCCAGGTGAAAGACTGCCTACGATTTGAGCGAACCCTCCGAATGCTGCCGAAGAGATGTAAAATGATCTGATGGCGGGGGAGGACATGGCGGCAGAGGTGGCGGTTTCCTGTTTGGGATTTTAACGGGAACAAAATATTCCATGAGAACAGTGATAAAAACATACCCTAGAACAGGTGCCTGAGGAGGAGATCCAACAGGTGCAGCGGCCAGGCTAGAACTTGAATTCTGACTGCTGAGGAAATCTCCAGAAGGTTGCTGTTTTATTTTATTTTGAACTTCTCTCCCTGATATAAATAATTCAGAGAACTTCAACAAAAAATAAACAGCTCCTCTGACACAACAAGAACTGAATCAGTACAAATAATAACAGCCACAGATATAAACTCGAATAAAGGATTAAAACTAAGATTCCCACATGGTGGAAAACCATCCGAGGTAACCCTAAGAAAGATAAAGGCAAGATAACAGGTGAGGGTACACTGCAGGACTTGTTATTCTTCAGAACAAGATAATACTGAAAGCTACCTCCCAAGACAACATACCTTTGAGACGGGAGAGACCATTCCAGGAGCCTCTGAATCCCACTCCCCGTTATCTGATGGAGTGTATTTACTTGCTTTTGCTTCTTCTTTTTGCGGATTTTCACCTTTCCTATTAAAGATTCCCTTGTGCCACGTGTTATTCTTGGCTCGTTTATCAAGTTGTTTAGCAACGTCATCCTGTGTTGAATTTCGTTTTTTATACGGAGAGTTGATAGTTAAGTAATGCTCATACCTTTGTGCTTGTTGGTCTGTTGAACAAGTTCGAGGAGTCTGGTTTGTCTTTGTTTGTGATCTTAGCGAGAAATTTACTGACAGACTTACTTGATTTTGATTTCTTTAGTTTGTATGAGACGACCAAATCGTCTCGAGTATACCGTTCAGAATAGACATTATTCTTGGGATCAGTGCGTAGGATCTTTCCGTGTTTTTGATTTTTATAAAAATTTCCTTCATAAACATTACCATCGGTAGTAACTAATTGTCCCTCTCCCCAAATCATTCCAAGCCTCCAGTCTCCTGTGAAGACGTCACCGTTTATGTAGGTCATAGTTCCTCGACCAAAGCACTCGTTATCGAAGAAATCACCTTCGTAGACTCCTTCATCGGAAGTTAGTTTACCGCTTCCACACATTGTGCCGTTGCGCATTTTTCCCTCGTAAATTTTACCGCTTTTCCATCGGAGAACACCTTCACCATGAAATCTATTTCCTTGAAACTGTCCTTCGTATACGTTTCCTGATTTCAATTCCAACTTCCCCCATCCAGACATTGTATCACTCTCCCACTCACCTTCGTATACTCCATATTTGAAGGATAGTTTTCCAGTTCCGTTTTTTTTTCCATTTACAGTTTCACCAACATACGAGCTCATTTCATTTTCATCCGGAACCTCTTTCCCTTCTTCCATGTTACCTACTTATTGTACTGTAGAATGATAATAATAATAATAGAACCTTAAATCAACTCTAGTGTGAGATCATAAATTAGTTGACTGTTTTAAAGGAGAAGGTGAGCTAATTTTCGATAAACCACATGAAGAAGGGTACGTTCGGATCTACAGTACTGGTGTGTCAATCTAATGTATAAAAAAACAGATTACATTTTTTTTTTTTTTTTTTATTCTATTATCGTTTTCGCTTCTTTTTTTTTAAATAAAAATTTTATTTTATTTTATTTCTAAGAATTAATTTTTTTTTTTTTTTTTTTTTCTGACTAAAAAAAAAACAACAAAAGGAAGAAGGAAGCAGCCCACAAAAAAACAATGAGGCCTTTTTTTTTTTTTTCTTTTTTTTTTTTTTTTTTAAATTTATCGGCAGGTGGTAAGAAACCTTATTGAGATAAGAGAGAAGAAGATAAAAAAAAAAGAAAAAAACGAGACGTGAATTCGATACGCATACAATCAAATAAGAGCAGAAAAAAAATAATCCCTGAGTATAAACAACATACCCCAAAAAAAAAGCTATATACACAAACACTCTACTGTATACTAGCACCGAGAGACTCTCACTGGTGCGTAGATGAAAAAAAAAAAAAAAACGTGACTTTTTTAGGGAGATAATACAAGGAAAGGATCATTCGTGTGTTTTTTTTGAAATGGAGTGCCATCACCAAATCTTGGTGTTGGATGTGGTCGTTGATAACGGTTTAAATAATGATCTGAAGCCTTGCTTCGACTTGGTGATACTTTAGTGTGTTGCGAATCGATGACTTCTTGCAGAGATGATATTCTAGATCGAATGTGATGTAGTTCTCGTTCTGCTTTTTCTCTTTGAGCTGATTGTATGCCCTGTCTAGATACAGCAGTCTCTAACCCAGTTGGTCTAACAGCTGTCATTGGAACCGGTGCTATTGATGGAGATAGTGATCGATGTTGTTGAGTTCTGAGCATTTGATTTTCTTCAACAAGTTCATTCATTTTCAATTCCCTGTCAGCTGCTTCTTGTCTAACAGTTGTAAGACATTCACCTGTGTTGGTGATCATCTCTTTTAGTCTTTTCATCACAGATAGTTTTTCTTCTTCTTCTTCTTGAAGCCTGTTGCTCAAGCTCGATATCATTGTTTCTTGCTTCTCACAGATGTATCTGAGCTCACTAAGATCTCTTTCGGTATCCTTCATTAACATATCAGATACTCTAACTGTTGGGTTGCTAATCGCTGGTCGGAGTTCTTTACGAGCTCTCTTAAGTTGAAGTCGGATCTTGGCTAGTAGTTCTACACCAGTTATTTGAAATTCAACTTCACTTTCAACAACACTCGGTGTTTCACTCAGCTGTTCGTATAATGGATGATGTGGTGTAATCTGATTAATATCAGGACTTTGAGTATTATTATTAAAAACAGTACTGATGTCGGGATACGAATACGGTTGAACGAATCCACTACCAGATTCTGTTCGCTCCAAACGATCTCTTGCCACTGAAAGCTCTCTTTGAAGTCTGCTCCTCTCCCTTTCAAGAACACCTGTCACGACATCTCCGCGAGCATCACCTGCTCCTTCTTCATAGGGATATCTTTGCCATACGTCGCTGGATGTCATTTATACTCAAGCTCGCATTGATTATTATAATTTTATAATTTGTGTTTTCTTGTCAATAAGAAAGTAAAAATAGTAAAATCAAATTTTTTGAAAATCAAAAAAAAAAAAATTTTTTTTTTGATCAAGGAAAAACTAACTAAATAGTATAACATAAAGAAAAAAAAAAAAAAAAAAAAAAAAAAACTCTATTTTATTTTTTTTGTAACAAGCTAATTCTACAAAAAAAAAAAAAAAAAAACAAACAAAAAAAAATTACAAAAAAAAACCTTCTCTTTCGATATGTATCAGGAATTTATCGACGTGAATTACATCTTTTTAACGTAAGAAAAATTGTCAAAAATTAGTCTCCTGCCACTGATACTAACAGGGAGAAGAAAAAAAACAAACATTGACTAAGAATAATACTCTAAAGGAAGAAAAAAAAACTACTTTTCAATTTGGTATGGAATTGTTAAGGATGATTACAAATGAAGGGAGAAAGAAGAAGGGAAAAAAAAAAGAAAAAAAAATGTTTGTCTAAATGGCAATCTGAGTACGTATGTTACGGATGAAGGGTTCGCTCAGCAAGTGAGTAGTTCAGTAATTGTATGGAAACAAAAAAAAAACAAAAAAAAATCCTACAACTCGGTTCGCAATTCAGCTCAGAAACTCACAACTGAAATCCCATATTTCTGGATTGCAACGGAGGGAACTCACCGTCCACAAACCGATCCTCAGCAACACCAGAGTAGCGGAGCTCGTTGGTAGCATACTTCTGTATAGGGTTGTTATTTTTTATATAATTTTTTTTTTCAAAAAAAAAAAAAAAAAAAAACTAACATACCGGTGGTGGATTATAAATAGTTCCTGTTGACTGTATTGGTGGCTCAGGATAAGAACCATATGAAGACTGAAATGGAACTGCAGCCTTAGGTGACCTAGAAGGAAGTGGTGGAGGTGAAATAGAACCTCGTCCATTACCACTAAGACTATGGGTTGCTAATGGTGACCTTCTGGTATCGGTGTATTCATTTTTAACATATCTCGAAATCGGAGGTGAAGGATACGACGGGCTGTTGTTATTATTTTCAGGAAGCGCTGATAACCTAAACGCAATCTCTCCTCCAACTGCCGGTTCCACAGCTGGAACAAAATTCAACCCGTCTCCTTCAAACTGAATAGGCAACGACAATGGATTCGCCATCCCTGACAACGATGCCGCTTGCGGATCTACAGGAGACTGTCTGTTTGAACCATATGTCCCATACGAAATATCTTTATTTTCAGCAGTTGGTTCTTCTCTTTCTTCAGTTTCAGTACTGTCACCTGGAGCAGGGTAGTCATACAGATCACGATTTGGTGTTCTACTTCTCATACAACAACACACGATGATAATAACTAAAAACACAAACCCTACCAAAGAACTAACCACGACTATAACAGGAAAGTCATCATCACTACCACTAGGAGGAGTAGGGGTACTTGAAGCAGCTGCTGGTAGACATGTTGTTGACGTTCCGTTAAATGAACATCCTGTCGTTCGATTACAGGTTCCGTCTAAACCAGACAAGAGAGGACAATACTCGGCAGTCGGTGATGCAACTCTATTGATTCCTAAAGTAGTACAATAAGCATTAGCTGAACACGTTCCATTACAACAAGATGCTCGTTCAATTATTCTTCCTAACAATTCCGTATCAGACAACGTGTTTGTAATGTCCTCAGTAGTTCTAATCTCAAACATCGATGAGATTTGTGTTGTTCTGATACAACTTCCAAATGATACTTTCATCGCGTTGCTTCCAACTATTGGTGAGACAATTACAACACTTTGTGGATTCTGACAATCAGAAAGTCGTAATTCAGTTATGATTTCAGACCTTATCTGAGCAGCAGTTGATCCTGACTGTGCTACTCCTTGAACAAAAGGAACTGTGTCAACGACAGGTGTCGGTCTGTAAGTTGGATCAGATGATTGAAGACTAAAACTAGTTGATAACTGTGACAGCCGTACAGATAAACCATCTTTATTAAACCCAGTAGTATCAAGCATCCAGGTTGCTTTACGAGTTACTGGGTCATACTGAACGTGAACTTGGGAAGAAGGCATTCCAACAGAGTCACTGAGTGCTTCAGATATGACCGTCGCATCCAAATTCGATCCAATTGCGAATGAAATAATCCCAACAGAAGATACCTCTCTCCTTGCGACAGGACTCGTGCAATTATTCCCCCAACAAGCTGTGATGTAAGGAATGTTCTGTACTGGAATCGATGGTGTCGGTTGATTGTCATACCGAACATTAATTCGTACTATGGAATCCCAAACCGTCTGAACAGTTGAAAGATTAAGTCCTCCATTCATAATAATATTTGAATACAATCGTTGAATAACAACACTTTCAGTTAGCCCTGTCAACGCAACGTTAACAGAATATGTAATCAATCCCATCGATGTTTCTAAAGTGTGAATAGTCACGACTGAAGCTGGTTGGTTAAGTGAGTCCGCGATGACCCCCCTAAACCCAACTTCTAATCTCATAAGATCAGTTGCTTTTCCAACAACAGCTGACGTGAAACCTCTGATACTAAATGTCTTTCTATCAACACCATAATTGCTAATATCACTATCAACAATGTGAACTAATTTTAAACCTCCTCCTCTCTCATTCACAATCGAAGTTTCCAAATTTTTTGCAATGACATTATCCTCATTATACTGCATGTGGTATCTTTGTACCGTATCCGATGGTTTTGGCAATACAGAAGTATCTAACGAATGTCTTATATAAAGTCCGTTTGTATCTTTGACAGCCATCACTGTAAGGGCTGTAGAATCAGTTGTGTTCACAAAGTAAGTATATAATAAGTCTTTTTTATACGAAGCAGCCATAGCTAATAGCTGTTCGTCAGTGAAAGACTCAGCGTGTGGTAAACCAGCCAAGTGTAGAGTTCCACTGAATGGCACAACACTTGTTAAAGACGCTATTGTAGTAAAACTGTTCTCTGAAAATCGATCAGTGAGATGTCTTCCGGTAACTGATTCACCACCTGATTGTTGAAATGCTCTTATTCTTGCTGCTGACACTCCTAATTGGGTTGCTAGTGCGCTTATCCAGCCAGGGTTGGAACCATGAAAAGGACCGTGACATGGGACTGGAACACATCCACACTTACCAGATGGCCACTCTTGACACCAAGCTGAATTGAGACTCACTAAAACACTATTTGATACTTCTATTCTGACATTATTGTCATCAACTACAAGCTCAGCTGGAGTCAACGGAGGATAGTAAGGAAGTGGTCGAGTGGGTGTCGGTACTAAAGTAAAAGATTCTGATACAGTCTCCGTAAACGATAATGAAACTGATTTCGACAAAGACAACGACCCAGTAAGCGAATTACTGAAAGTCTCTGTTGATGTTGGCAGCGACAGAGAAATAGAATTCGTCAACGTCAGAGAATCAGAACCCGTTAATGAAAAAGTTCCAGTAAATGACGCTGTCTCAGTACTTGTTAAAGTATCCGTCGGTGTCACAGAAATAGTTAAAGTCTTCGAGATTGAATCGGTCGCTGTGACCGACTCTGTCAGACTTCTACTATCCGTTGCAGTAATTGTTTCACTGAAGGTAGGAGTAACACTTATCGTATTTGACAAAGAAAACGATAAAGAAATACTTTCTGATACACTCCTACTAACACTCTCAGTAAGAGAGAGGGTAACAGATTTACTAACTGTTTCTGTTTCTGTGAGTGAGCTTGTCATCGTTGTTGTTGGTGTTGGCAGCGATAAACTTAATGAAATACTTTCCGTGTCTGTATTGCTAATCGACAGTGTTGGACTCACTGATATCGTCGCAGTTGTTGTTATGGTGAAAGTTTTCGACAAACTGTCTGTCGAAGTGACACTGAGGGTGTCAGTAGTCGATAAACTGATAGTGGATGAGAGAGAATCACTTAAACTATTACTTATAGTAATACTAAGTGACTCAGATAATGTTTTTGAAACACTCATTGTATCCGTTATAGTCATCGTTATCGTTGATGACAAGCTGTCGGTTTCAGTTTCTGTAATTGTCTCCGTCTCAGTCATCGAATCTGTTATGGTCATCGTTTCTGTTAATGATAAACTTTTTGATTCTGTTTCTGTTTCCGTCTCTGTCATCGAATCTGTTATGGTCATTGTTGCTGTTGGCGTACCAGCATCAACCCACTCGAGTAGCAGCAACAACAACAACACCCTCCACATGGTGGACACGGCATTTCCCTGTTAAATTAATTAACAATAAAACATTTCATCATATTCATCATAATGCACAGAGGGAGTGTAAATCTAACCACCGCACGCAGTCAACGATGTCGTACCTGTATATAGAATAAAACATCATAACAATACATAAATCAGATATCACTTTCTGTTAAGAAAGTAAAGATACCAAAAACAAATCAAATAAAGTAATAAGTTACATTAGTGTAAGTGATCACTGCTAAGAGTCTATCGGAGACCCAACACGAAACGATTTCTTAGACACAAGAGCAAGAGATTTTCGTGCCTTGGAAGGAATGCTATTCCCACCTCGAAGTTGTGCAACGACAGATGCTCTTGAAAGACACTTCCAGGCAGGTAGCTTTGATGCTTTACGTGTTTGATGACTAAGAGATTCGTAGGATGGTATTGTAACTGTGGGAACCTTTACAGCGTCAGATGGAAACCAAAGCTGCTGATCTGTAAACTCAATCAAGACTGCATCACCAGTGTGTCTGATGATCGTCCCACTCATTCCACAAAACGGAATTCGGTCTACCGACCATGTTATGTGAGTTGCGAATGATGACGAACTCGGATATCTTTCACAGGCAAGTCTCACAGCAGTACTGTTGGATAGAACTTGAACTTTTCCATTCCAATTTAACAAAGTTCTCAAACGAGATTGCAACACAACTCCCAATTTTATATTAGTTTCTGAATTCAATACAACTGTTGTTTGAACCCAACCCTGTTCGATGCTAATTTCCAAAGAAGTTAGGGGAACATCACCATTCTCTGATAGCTGATAAGGATCTGCTCCCATCCCTAACAAAACAGAGCATATTCTGTGATGACCATAAAACGCTGCTCTGTGCAATGCAGTACAACCTCCAGGTGTAATCATGTTAATGTTTCTCTTTGTTTTCAATTCTTTTAATAAAGTAATTGACTGAGGAGAGTTGAATGCAGGATTTGAACATGCCTCGTGAAGAGCAGTGCATCCCTTAAACGTGTTTGGTTGTGAAGTTGAGCAACATCGTCCAGCAGGAGACCCAATTCGACTATCAGCGCTGTCTAAGTTAAGATTGAAATTACCAAGTAAAAGTCTCACTGTAGTTAAATCAGATCCACCAATAGCAATTTGAAGAGCATTCGGAGGAACTGAATCAGCGAACAATTGAACATCAAGATTCAAACGACTAATAAGGTAATTAAAAGCCTCCATACGAAGTGAAAATAACGCTTCTTCAACAGCCATTTTATCATTTTTATTCTTCAAAAATGGATCAGCACCGCAGTTTAATAAGTAGGTACAAAGATGTACAAATCCATTTCTTGCAGACAGCATTAAACAAGTTTCTGAATTTGAAAATTTTTCAGTACGACGATCACATTGGTTCTGAAATAATATTTCTAATATTGTAACCACTCTAGGATCCTCTGATTGTGGTTTATCATAACAACTATTGCTACATGCTGAATGTTGTGGTAGCCATCCCTCCTTGTTAAACACGACTAACTGACTAGCACAGAACGATTGAAATATTGGATTCGTACACAAACACACCACGTCATCTAAATCACTCATAGAACACAATGCGTGTAAAGGATAAGACGGAAACGATGACAATACTTTTCTTACTAATTGACTGTCTTTGTCATCGACATTGTTGCTAAAACGATTCATAATTGAGTTTTTTGAAAATATTTTAACTGATTCCAGGAACTGTTTATCACGTGAGGCTTCAACAAGAGGATTAATTAGCACTTCTTGTCGTACCGGTCCGATAATCCCTCGTTGAGTAAGAAAAAATATGATCAGCTTAATGAATAGACCTTCAGCCGCAACGGCAGCCAAGTTAAAAATATCAATTTTTGACATCAACTTTGAAGCATCTCTTCCACAGTCAAACAAGTTCTCAATCACTAATAAACTACCCGACAGAGTCGCATCACTCACGGCCGCGATAAAAATTGAATCTGGAACTTCTATAAGTAGCTGCTTCAGATATATTCTTGTTTCTGAAAGATAAAGCAACTCATGTAAACTACTACTCTCTGGATGAAACACGTCATGCATAGCAATGTCAACGTTACCCTGATCCAAGTGTTGAATTATTTTTAAATAACTATTCACAATATAACAACTCAGAGTGCGAGTTGCTAATAAATTTCTCAACTCCAACGCCACTGCTTTCGAATAATTTGTTTCTGAGAAAATTTCACTCAACTCCCCTTCGTTGTTCCTTTCTACGTCCCTTCGCAGTAACACCTCAGGATTTAGTATCCATTCATGAAGCCGAGGATATCTCGAGAATTGCATAATTTTAATTCCTGATGTAGCATCGACTCTAACATAATTGTCAACACCAACAACAGGATGCTGAATTGCTAAAGTATAAGCCTTCCAATGTAACACTGTTGGTCTGTTGTTTGTATCAACGAGACTATTTCTATTAATTTGATACAATGAAATTAACTCTTTTGAATGATAAATAGAAGACAGTGAATGTTGCAAACCAAGAATATGAGGTTTAACAAAACCGTGCATCCAAGAGCCTATATTTGATATAGAATCATCAACTTGACTTGTCGTCATTCGACCTTTACAAGTCAGACTCCACGCTCCAACTGTTGCATTCCAAGTACAGGTTGATTTAATGGTATTTTCAGTATTAATTCTATTTCTTTTAACAAGCTCCAGTTCAATTCCCTCTGAAGTCAAACCTGGAAGCTGATCTGGAGTGTATTTACCTTTCCAATCTGAATCATCAGATTGGTCTTTATCAGTTTTTTTTATTAATAAAAATGTTGACATATCTGCGTTAGGATTTGACAACTGTTCTATAACTGAACTTATTATGGAATAAGGCTGTTCTTCACTGGATGAGAAAACTCGATAAAGGTAAAGAGGAACACAAGTCACCCAATCTGTTAGTATTACCCGATAATCCAATGAGCTACCTTGAATGCAAAATGATCTCCCATGCCAAACTAAAATCTGAATAGTAAGTGCGTCAAGTATCTCTGTTGGTCTGTAATAGTTTTTTGTTTCAGATGTTTGTCTTATATTACAACTCATTCTTGACTGAATAGTTGTAGATAAAGCATTGTTGTTATTCTTATCTAAATATTCCAACAATAGTTTTGTCAACTCCGATGACGATTTTAGTTTATTTCGTTGAGATTCACAAAGGGTTTTAAGACTACGCAACTCATGAGGTAATTCAAGAGGAAATGATTTCCAAACTCCGATTCTCTCATTCTCTTCTAAAGCATCTCTCGAAGTAATGAATTCGATAACACCAGGAGGGGGTATCGTTCTCTTTAAATTATCACTATAGCACTGAATGCCAGAATCATTCACTAAGCTAGATGGTGAAGGTATCCATCCAACTGTGGCACAGAGTGGTGACACCGAATTTTCACCTCTTCCTTCATTACGGTATCTGATGAGGTGGATTTTGTTATCAGTCGAAAGGGCTGCATCATCCTCTCCGTAGATAGTCAGACCAAATACATAATTATTTATTAATTTCAATTCAATTGGTACCTTGTCAACTATTACATTAATCTCATAAGCGATAAAACTCATTAAGTCTAACGACAGGTTGAGACATCCATTTTCACGGTTCGCATCACAATCTTTGAATAACTTTATAGGGACTTGAATCCATCTCGAACTTTTATTATGCCAAAGTGCCCAAACTGTACGTTCAAATACCTGTGCAGTATAAATAAAAATCGGAGCAAAAAGAGATATTTCTTTCAAATGATGAGAATCAGAAAGTCCCTTCAGCTCACAGTAGTATCTGCAATCTCTTATGAGATCGGAAACAGTTGCCGAATCTTTCCAACAACCGCCTCTTAGATTATTCCACCCAACTAACTGACGAACTGATTCCCATGTAATTGGTACTGATGATGAGTTATAGCCTTTGTATTGTCGCAGGGAACAGCTTTTTTTATTTTTATGATGTCGATTGCCGTATTGATAGTTGTTTTCACCCGTAGCTTGATCGTCGGTTTCAGTTGATCGAGTTTTGAATGTAATCCAACGTTGAACTTGAGAAATAGTCTCAACAGGATCTATCAAGTTACACAACGTATTTAGAATAGGCTCAACTGCCTCACATCCTCTCTGATTAATAATTTCTCTAAGGGGTTGAAGAAGTGAACTCGGTATGCTATATTTTTTCCACGAACTCTCGGCTTCTCTCCTGATCTGCCGTAAGTATTCTTGAAAAGACTGTTGTCGTTCAACTTCTTTAATTTTTTTATTCGCTTCAATCATTTTTTCAGTTATATTTTTTACTTGATTTGCTAACACTTGATTTTCCTTCACGAGAATCTCGTTCTTTAACTCTTCATCGAGTAACCTCTTACGAGAAATCATTAATTTAGCAGCCAAATCTCCCGAATCTGTGCCGCTCATTTTTTTTTGTTTTATTTTTTAAATGTCATTATTTCTGATTATATTATAAAAACAACATAACAATAATTTAATATTAGTTCTGAGATACGGTTGACTTGTTAGTGTAGGCAAACACTCTTGTATAATCCAACAAATAATGTTGGGATACAGAGGTCTGTACTGCTCATTTTGGTCTATTTCTGATTAGGGGTGACAATGAAAAAAAAAAAAAAAAAAATTAAATTGCTGTTTCAAGTTTCAGACATAAAATAATTTAAAATATGAATTCGAGAAAATGATTGTACCTGACAAGAATAAACAAAATTATTTTATTTTTCCGCAGAATTTTTTAAAATCCTTCGGCACAATTCTTTTTTTTTTTTTTTTTTTTTTTTTTTAAAATTCTGACAAAAAAAACAAACAGTAATAATAATTAATTTTTTTTAAAAAAAAAATTATTTTTTTCACGAAGCAGACCTCCGTTGTAGAATATCATTAAAAAAAAATGATAAAAGTGAACACACATTGTGGTTCAACTCTGTGAAGTTAGATAAGGGTAGCTTCGTTAAAAAAAAGGAAAACCATCGAATACTGCGATAGGTATTTAAACTTAATGTCGATATCAGATAACATCTATGTCCCTTCATTCATGTCAGAATGAGACTCATCTGAGGAATCCTCACTGATTGGTTTTGTTTTCCGAGTTTTTGCAAGTTCCGGATGCTGTCTAATTACAATGTCTTCCCAGATTTCTTGATGACTAACTCTCTTATCTGGCAGTTTAGCTTTACCGCATGAAGTTGTGTCCAGATGGGTTTTTGCGTTTTTAAGAGCTCGGGTGATTTGAACCATGTCAGCTTCAAAAGGGACTCGTTCATTACCTTTACGTCCGTGTTTATCCTTCGTAGAGGTATAGTTGTATCCGTGTCCCCATAGTTTAGCGTATCGTTCGTACCATATTCCCATTATTTCTATTTCATAGCTTCCTATCTCTTGAAACATTGTCCATATCAAACCATTTCCGTGCATTCCAATTAACAAATCAGTATTCATAATAATGCTAATCTGATCCTTTATATCAAAATTTTCAAAAGCGACAATGCTAACATTAAATCCGTGACAAACCGCTGCGTGAGCGACTTCCTGAATGTTTGATAATCTCCTCGACGAACCAATCCTGTTTATTAACGTTGCCCTATATCCTCCATTCTTATGACAAGTTCTCTTCGTTCTAGTCAATCCATAATTTTGTAAATGCTGATTTGAATATTTAATTGCCTCATCTCTAGTCACTTGTATAAACCATTTCTTATCAATTAACCCTTCTCTATAACAACGAGCTCTACTGTTGTAGTGTTTGTTAGCGTAGAGTGGTCTAATTCGCCAAGGATGGTCTGTAATCACTCGATAATTTCTCCAATAAGGATTTCCAGGTTGTTTAAACTGCTTATCTCCACCATGCATGGGGTTGCGATGATCGTTCCATGATGATTGTGATCCAAATTTTACATGACAAGGAGATTTCTTACACAACTTAACATAGATATCACTGTTGTTCCACTTTTTAACAGAAAACCCAGGCATCAGTGTTAACGTGCTGTGAAATAGGTCTTGACACCAAAATGATAAAATCCAACCAGGATTATCAACCAGCGGACCAGGTAACTTATAAGGAACCCCTTCAACATTGTAGCGAAGTTTATTTCTGCTTCGAGTAAATTCGTTGTACAGATTGAAGCGTTTTGACTTCTTGTTTACAGTTTCGTTGTCAGTCTTGGCGATTCCTAAATGAGGATCGAATAGCGTGACTCTGCCATCAATGACACAGAAATTAGTAACTGTCCACCATTGTTTGCCTTGTTTGACAAGATTGCTTTTCCAGTCTGCAGGTACCTCAAATCGTGAGGCGTTGGAATGCTCTGCTTCAATTTCAGGAGGTAGAGTCCATTCAGAAACAGGTAGTAACGGTGCTTCAACTTCTGCCGTTATATCCGCATCCCTTGGAAAGTCATCTGGGTTGAGGACTTTTATTCCCAAATCACAGTTTCTATTCGGGCATGCTCCTTCCCATTCTCCAGCTTTTCCTAAGTATTCCTTGGAATCCGATGGCGGCATTGGAAACTCCGGTGAACGACATCTTTGAGAAGAAGGTTCGTCCTCCACTTCTATTATTGTAACTTTTACCTCAGACGACGGTTGCGTAGTTATTATTTTATTATTCTCTTCCCTAGGACCAGAGTATTCTGTATCCCCGAAATCACCTCGTGATAGCTGCGAAATCAACATATATATCACCATCAACACAGAGAGCCATACCCATAGTTTAGCAGTGCGTTTGGCGGTGCTCATTTTCTTTCTTTTTTTTTTTTTTTTTTTTTTTGCCAACGGGGGGCACCCTTTTTGAGAATAAATTTTGTGTGTAAATCATTAATAAACAAAAAAAGTAAACAAAAAATATCGTTATCTAACAAAAAAAAAAAAAAGAAAAAGGGAAAAAAAAGAGTCTAAAAAGGCAATTCAAAGAAAAGGGTGGAACTAAACAAGAAATAAATTATCGTGCTATCAAACCTTTTTTTTTTTTTTTTTTTTTTTTTTTTTTAAACCGTTCAAAAAAAAAAAAAAAAGAAGAAGTAAACAGAAATATAAGTTGTCTAGTGTGTCGATTCCCACCAACAGCAATGAAAATAAAAATGAAAATAAAAAATGAAAAGAGGGACTAGAATGTAGCTTCATTAAACATAACACGAGTATCTAAAGAGGGAAAAAAGAAATAATAAAAGAGAAAGGGGGGAAAAAAGTTTCAGTAGATCCCCCTTTTTTTTCGATTGAGAAGTGAGAAGTTGAGTACTTAAGGACTAACGATATCTGAGAGGCTGGTGGGACAGGTATTCAGCATTACGACGTTCTGATTCTTGTTCACGTCTTTTCTGTTCCATCGCAGAAGCTTTGCGCTGCTCACAGAGGCGGATATTTTCTTCCATGGTTTGGCGTTCGACTTCTTTTTTACGTCTGCGGGCATCCTCTTCTGAACACATCACATTTCCTTCAGATTGAGTTGCTATTTTTGTTAATTCTTTTTCTCTTTGCTTGTCGCGCATGATGTTCATGTTTTTTGCTTGAATCGCATGCTTGGCATGTGACTGAAATTCATCGTTCAATCGCTGCTTGTCCCCTGAGGTCGCTCCCCCATTAGCAACTCTCAACCTGTCGTCTATCTCCTGCAGTCTTTCTCTCTTCGCTTGAATTCTCTTTTGGTCCTTCGTCCATTCTGTTTCAAAGTTCTCAACATTATTGAATGTCCCTGCTTTGCGTGGACGTTGCAAAATACTTGGTCGAGGCCTCTCCCACGACATAATTTGTTGTTTTTTATTCTAATTAAACTGTAGTAAAGAGATTAAACATGATAACAATCACTTTAATAAAAGGTAACTATTTTCTCACTTAATCATCACGAGAGTTATCGATATTTGTGTGTGCTCACACTGAGGAATCAAGGTATACTATCTACAGTTTGATATACTGAAACAATGAATCAGTTACTGCTGTGGTACAGAGATCCTCATTTTCTGCTACGCCAATGTTTCAGTGGATTCGTTGCTATAATAAAAAAAAAATATTATTAAACAATTACATCCACCAACCAAATAATAGATAAACAGTATTAGGCCAGGGCACTAACTCTTGCTCGTCTTCTATACACAAATCTATCTTTTTGAATAAAGAGTTTTTTTGGTACCCAAAAAGAAAAACGACAAATTACAAAAACATAAGTACAGGAAACAACAGGGAAACAAGAAAAACGAATCGTTGAACTCGTTTTGGCAAAAAAAGTGGGTTTTTTTTTTTTTTTTTTTTTTTTTTTGAAAAGAATGATTGAATCCAAAGCCTCCCATCAAAAAGTACATCGCTTTCTATATTTTCCATTTTCTTTTTGAAGGTGATTCTCGACCGTTACCTCTACTAAAGTGTTCAGTTCCCCTACCAGAGTGTGACTTAAACGGAGATTCGAAATCAGCGTAAGTGTAGGGTGAGTTGGTAATTTGATGTTCTGCTTTTTGAGCGTCCCAAATTCTCTTATCGAGATGTCGCTTTGACATTACCGATCCGTCGTAAGCTGAAACCTGATGAGGCAATCCTGTATGCTGTGGAGCAGACGATACTACCTGATGGTGGTATGAAGGAAGACCCATCCCAGGAGGTTGAAACGACTGTTTTTGATGCTGGGGAGTGCTATACTGACCACCAGCATACCCAGCATAGGGAGACTGAATTCCATACGGAGATGCTGTCGGTGGAGTCGCAACATGTATTGGTTGCATTGGCTGTTTCTGATGCTGCCCACATAAGTTACAAAAAATAGAATCCTCGTCGATGAGTGCACCGCAATGAGAACATGGAACTTTCCCTGCTGGAGAAGCCACGGTGTTCATTTTCATTACTTTCTTTTTTAAAGTTCCGATAGACAGCGGGACGTCATCAGTGGCTGTGGTATCACTGCTAGCTATGGATGACTTCTTTGACTTTCTATATGTTTTTGAACGAACTCGATCTTGTTCCTTCCCAAGACGAGAAAAGTGATCCTTCGCAGCCTTGGCTTGACGTTCAACTTCTGAGTCACTGTAACCAAGAGGATCGTCCAGAAGCGAAACATCAAATTCACTCAACAGATCAACAGGAGCTAGTGTAGGACCTTTTACTCCTTCAATGATCTGTGGTGATTGCCTTCTTCTATTACTGTGAACTTTTGTGTTAAGTGGTGTCGGTAGAGGAGTACCGTAATTAGATTTCCGTTCTCTCTCAGGAGAGATGAGTACACTACTCAGAATTCTGTCGTTCTCTGCAGATGTCAGTTCTAAGTTTGCTTCGTAGGAGTCTTTCATTTCTGCCAATTTTTGGTGAAATAGTTTTAACAACGCAGACTGTTCTTCTCCCTTCTTTTCGAGGACTTTATTGTAAGATTGCTGTTGTTCTTTTAAGTGCTCTCCATTTTGTTGTTTTAATTTTGCGATCTCATCAAGCCAACATTTTCGTTCATTGTCACGCTCGTGGCGGGCTTCTTGAAATTTTTCTTTTTGAACTTCGGCTCTGATCCGAGCCTCAGCAGTGCTCATTTCTGTAGTACCAGCCTGTAGCCATGCTTTATTTACAGTTGATGCAGAAAAGTCACTGTTAGTGACCATCTGTGTTATATGAGGGCTAAGCTTAGCAAATGCTTGTTTCCAGTCTGATGCTACTTCGTCAGCGGCAACTTGCAACTTCTTGCTCTCCTCCACAATCCTCTCATCATTCTTTTGCTGTCTCGCGTTGTTCGCTCGAAGTGCTTGTAGTTCTTTCTCTAACATCCCAAGTCTCTCTTTTTGAAGTTCATTTTCAAGCATTATTTTCTTTTTACTAATCTCTTCTTCTCTGGATTGCATTTCCTCTGCAAAAGATATTGCCTTCGTAGACGGTACTGTTGTATCGATAGGCATCAGGTCTCTAGTTGGTTGACTTGACAGTCGAGGCTCTGCGGGCGGTAGTTGCATCTGCTGGGTCGCAGGCTGGTTCAACGACTGTGTCTGGGTTGGTGGTTGACTTGCCTGAGGACTATTAGTTCGTAATGTTGTGGTTGTATTCTGAATAGTAGATTTTGGTATTGAAGGTTGACCAACTGATGGTGGTTGACTGAGTGGCTGACTAGCTGGTTGACTGAGTGGTTGACTGAGTGGTTGACTGAGTGGTTGAGTGGCTGGCTGACTGAGTGGCTGACTGAGTGGCTGACTGGCTGGTTGACTAGCTGGCTGACTGAGTGGTTGACTGAGTGGCTGACTGAGTGGTTGAGTGGGTGGCTGACTGGCTGGTTGACTGAGTGGCTGACTGGGTGTGGGTGGCTGACTAGCTGGTTGACTGACTGGCTGACTGGGCGGCTGACTGAGTGGCTGACTGGCTGGTTGACTGAGTGGCTGGCTGAGTGGCTGGCTGAGTGGCTGACTAACTGGTTGTCCTGGAAGCTGTTGTTGTTGATAACCAGACTCCTGTTGACTCGGCGGTTGGCTGATAGTATCTTGAGATTGACTTCGAGGATGTCTTACTGTTGACTGACTAACAAGTTGAGATACAACTTGCTGGGCTAAGGGTTGATTACTTTGATGTGATTCCATCGAATGAACGTCAGCAGCTACTGTAATCTGTTGAGATGGCACACCAGTAACTACACCAATTGGAGCATCTAAACTTGAAGATAATAAGTGTTTCGTTACTGAGTCAGAAGCAACAGCACTCAGACTAGCGTTCTGAGAAAACGCAGCTGGAAGCTGCTGCTCAGGAACAGACGCAGTAATGTCAGCTGGTCTACTAATGGGACTCGGTACCCGCGCAGGCCTCTCAGACACAGAATCAACCGCAGATATAAAAGATGGAGGATTAACAGGAGGTACCAATGGAAGATCTGGACCAGTACTAACTAATGAAGTAGTTCCTGATACTTCAGCATTCTTAATAACATCTGCTGCAGTAATAAATGAAGGAGGTCTTTGATATGAACCAGACCCACTAACAGTCTTTACAGCCTGAACAGGTGGAGGTGGTGGGTCAGGAGCGATATGTCTACTGGCCATAAGCCTTCTATTTGGGATTGAAGGTTCTTCAATTGGTACTGAGAGGGGTTCGAACTCAGGCTGTTTATCAGCTTCAAGAGTTTGAGGAGGAGGGGAGTCGTTGGATGACGTTTCATCTTTAGAAGTAATCACTTTATTACTAGTTGGGTTTACAATTAATTGAGGATCGCTATCTAATGGTGAAGGAGGTGGTGGTGGTCTAGGACGACTATTAACAGGTACTGCTTGCAAAGAATCAGCTGCCTGCCCTCCAGATGGAGGCGGTGGTGGTGGTGGAGGTTTCCTAACACTTTTACTACTCTTCACAACTTTCTCAGGTCCAGACTGAAGATTCTCTTTTTCCAATTCTTTTTTCAACATTATCTCTGCTTTTTCTACATCCCATTTACATGCGATTAAACAATTACCAACAGCGGCAATCGAGAGTTTTCGGTTAGTCTGCTGCCTTAGAGATTTCAAGATTTTCGCCTTCTCTTCTTGTGATAACCCCATCAGTGAGTTTACCCCACAACTCTGTTATCTGTAGAAGAGAATTGAAAAAATAAAAATAAAAAATAATTATTACTTAGTAGGTCGGTATACTAGTACATTTGATGACGTTGTGTACCTGTAGTGAAGAGCTGTGCAACACACGTATCTTTTTTTTTAACGAAAAAAAAAATATGGAGGAAAAATGCTTAGTTTTCCATCACAACCCTCTTTTTTTTTTTTTTTCCCCCCGTCTTTAAAAAAAAAAAAAAAGAAAAAAAGAAGAAAAAAAGTCACACAATCCACTGTTCAAAAAAAAACGAATTCCATTTCAGTATATTAAGTGTGTAGACGCGTGTAAAAACGGTTAAATTTTTTTTTATTTTTTTTTCTTGTGAAAGAAAAAAAAAAAAAAAGCAAACAAACAAACTATTTATAATTACGTCGCAAAACTTTTTAGAACAGCAAAATAGCCGTTGAATGAAGCTTTTCAGTGACAAAATACAAAACACAAAATAAAAATAAAAAAATGGAAAACAAAGCATACATATCCTATTAGATTCGATTTAAGAGGGTAGAAGGGAAGGGGAAGAGAAAATGAAAAAAGAGCAGTGCCAAGTGATTGTATAAGTTAACAACTTACTGATTAGGTTTTTCTTGGGGTACTAAAAAGAGAAAAAAGAGAGTGGTTTTTTTTTTTTTTTTTTTTTTTTTTTTCCATTGTGGATGCAATAAACCAACCAAGTCAGTTCGGCTATTGATGAAAACAAGTGACAGTTATATCACAGGAAAAAAAAAAAAAAAAGAGAGGGATATATATAGGAAAGAAAATAAATGAACTGCCAGTACTATGCCACCGCTGTTTAACAAGAATCAAAAAAATGAAGACAGAAAAAAATGATGAAATTATGACAAAACAGCCACGTTGAGTAATACACAGTTAGTAGAAAAAGTGTGTAGCCCTTTGATGGTACGTATGTCGGAATAATATCGTTTTCCTTTCCTTTCCTTTCCTTTTTTTTTTTTTTTTTTTTCCCTCTACACCCCGCATCGTGCAAAAGAAATCGTTTGTTTGAAATAAAATAAAAGATAACCGCCGCAATAGAAAAACAGAAATAGATAAAAAAAAAGAGTGGCGTGAAACTTTGACAATGTAAAAAACAGTAACAACTTCAGGGTATTAAAAACAAAATTAATATCAAAGTACTTGACTGAAAAATACATTTGTAATTGTAAATAGATAAAAGGGGCAGCTAACTATCAAAAGTCCTCTCCAATTTTTAGAGGCGATTGCGAAAATAAGGGATTCGATCGTTTTCGCGTTTCGCTTTTAGCCGTGCGACGTAATATAAATAGGAAACCATCTCGTGAAAGAAATCTCGTCCTGTACAAGGGGACGAGTATTTACCTTTTTTTTTTTTTTTTTTTGTACGCAGACCCTTGCGGCAAAAGTTTTAAAAAAAAAAGCTATAAAAGTGAACTGTTGACATGTAGATCGCCAATGGCGGAAAATTATCAGAATATATCGCAATACGCTTTTTGCTACCAAGTGAAAGAAATAAAATTTGTAAGATTCCTCTAAAAAGATTTTGGTATTGGACAACTCGTTACCTCATAAAAGTAGATTATAGCGAGCGTAACTAAGATCCAAACAAGCGGTAGGGAGGCACAACAAGCAACTGAGAAGTAGTGCTTACAAAACAGCAGCCTTGGTGAAGGGAACAAAAAAAAATAATAATAATGAAAATGACTATATTGTGCGACATAAGTAGAAGAATGGAAAACAACAACAAAAAAAAAAAAAAAAAAAAAAAAAAAAATCAACCCACCTGCTGAACCAATGGCAACAAACAAATGAGCTTTTTTTTTTTTTTTTTTTTTTTTTTTTCCCCCTTCCATCAAATTACCCCCCTTCCTCCCTTCTGAATTTGTAAGAACAAAAAAACAAAAAAAATAATTCTGAAATATTCGAGAAAAAGATATAACTCGTTTTTTTTTTATGATTATCCACTACCATCAGTGACCATTGTATATTTCAAAAGAAACTTCCATCTGAATGGCTCTGCAGATCGATGGATACGTATGTGCACGAGGACAAAGTTCTGTGTAGTTTTAACTAAGAAAATCCGCGAGCAAACCAATAATTCGGAGAAGTGGTATGTGAACCAGCTTGGTTTAAAAAAAAAAAAAGAAAAAAACACAATTGAGAAAAAAAAACGTTTTTCCGTGTAAAAAACGACACAACGAGAATAATCCCCAACACATTATTATTAGTACAGTAGGCAAAAAATATAATGTTTTTTCGAGATTTATTTTATTAATTTTGTCGGTATCCTTTCGCTAATGTGATATCACACCAACCAGGCTAAAAGTTGACCAGTTAAGGGGTCTCCGTTAAAAAGAAATAAAGAACATGTTAGAACCAACAAAGAGAATAATAATAATGGAAAAACAAAAGAGACAAAAAAAAAAAAAAAAAAAAAAAACAACTTGCTGCCAGTATCAGATTACTACCGTGAAAACAGACGTAAACGAGGCTTTACCGGGTAACAGTGTTTTTTTTTTTTTTTTTTTTTTTTTTAACATAGGTAGTTGTCGAATAGAAAGAAATGAAATAATAATATAAAAAAAAAATGGAATGCCTAGATAGTTCTAGATAATTGAAATCTTTTTTTTTTTTTTTTTTTTTTTTTTTTTCGAACACAGAAAAAAAAAAAATTATCGCACATAAAAAATGATAAATTTAAAAAAAAAAAAAAAAAAAGTGATTTCAAATTTATGTTGTCCTCCTTCCTCCCTGTAGAGTAAAAGACTATGCACACAGATTCCGGGATCCACATGTCGAAAAAGCCAACCAGCTAACTAGACACAGACAGACAGACAGACACAGACGATGCTACTCAGCAGAGAGGAGGTCATTTTTTAGGAAGGAGAGCAGAAATGATAACGCAAGACATCATTCAGCAAGGTAATTATCTGTGCTGAATAAATGAAACAGAAATACACGAAATATTTATAAAAAAAAGAATTAACCCTTAAGCTCTGCAGAGGTTGGCTCAAAAAAATTGAACAATCTCTGAGCCCTCCGTCAGACTCAAGATTGAAAATAAGTAAATCCTTTTTTTTAAATTCTTCATCAAAGTCCTCTTGAAGTCAGGATGCTTGATACCCATCAAAGATACGCATCAGAAAATTTTTATAAAAAGTTGAAAAGGGGAAGCCTTCCTGATCAAACATTTTAGTCAAAAAAAAACTGACGCGTGGTACACAGCTAGCGATGTGAGCATTAACCAACAGGTACCTCCCAACACACCACCCCCATACAGTAAAAAAACTCCAATACTGGCGTTTCGAGAACAAAATATAAATTCAATCCAAAATAAAGAGATCCACACAGTGCGAAATTGCAAAGGAGGAATATTTCTCTCTGGATTATCACACACCTCCATTCATCAGTTTAACTAAATCGGCTCTCATCGTGAGAACAGTTTAGTAAGGGGTAAAAGAAGATAACGTAAAAATATTACATTTCTATATTTTTTTTTCAAAGAGATGTCGAAAACACACCCTAAAAAAAATAATCCCTTCTCTGTAGGGAAGGGGAAGATAGCAAAACTTTTGAAATAAAATTTAAAAAAGCTCAAGGACACAGAGATGCATTTTTTTTTTTTTTTTTTTTTTTTTTTTCCCCCTTTTTAGCCTTTCACTGTTGCTAAAACTTGTTTGTCGTCTTCAGGGGGAAGGGTTGCAAGGTAACTAGCATACAACAAATAGAACTTTATCCCTCTAGAATGTTGCTTGCACAACTACTCCATTGTCACACGGTAAGCACCAGACACGAATACAAAAGGCAATGTAGGACAAAGAGAACAAGAATTACCAGTCGCCTTGTGCAATGAGAAATATTTCTCCAATTGAAAAAAAAAAAAAAAAAAAATGATATTACTGAGTTGCACAACCCTTCTTTGCGCCACCACTGTTCATAATTTTACTCTTTGGTGGTGTTATTGGACGGCCGAAGTGTTGAAATACAGTTTTTCCAAGAGTCTCTGCGTCTTCGTAAGTTAAACAAATAGCCATTGCCACAAGGGGATAAAGGCAACCAGCATCACGTAGTTTTTCATCTTCCATAATGCATAGATCTATACCAACACACTTGCGAAGTTTATCCTGTACTAAGGATTTGAAAAAATCTGGAATCGTGATTTTCTTAAACTCACCGAAATAGAATATCTCCAACACAATTTCATACGACGAGTCACATCTTTGACGGAGGTCAACTTCTTCAGCGATTCGAAGATCCCAAAAATCAAAAACTTCTCCATCAGTCATCTTGATCGCCAATTGTTTTTCAATATTCTCTTCACGCATACCGTACTTAGCTTTTTCATAAATATCATAAATTCTGTTGTTCGAATGCTTGTTAACCTTTACTGGTGGCACGGTGTTTAACTTGCTAGGACGGAGTCTTGGAGGCGCTCTGCGTTCTGTGATACGACGAGCGTTTGCTTCACGTAGTTTCTCTTCGGCATGTTGATTTTCCTTAGTGACGCTAACACGTTTTCCAGTAGCCATAAGAGCTTTGATGTAAGCTTCATGAGTGAACTCACCCTCATCATTTTCGTCATCATCAGCTTCCAAAATGAGAGAGAACTCTTTCTGATCTGCATCTTCTTGAGACCTTATTCCAACA
This sequence comes from Flectonema sp. DT1601, assembly GCA_964019425.1. Classification (NCBI taxonomy): domain Eukaryota; phylum Euglenozoa; class Diplonemea; order Diplonemida; family Diplonemidae; genus Flectonema; species Flectonema sp. DT1601. The sequence goes on along the minus strand of OZ025812.1, from coordinate 914,813 downwards.
TCCCTAAGTAGCTGATTGTTTTCTACGATTTTTCCGTTTAGACAGAGGACCATTTTTCTTACTGATTCACCAGTCCATATCTGGATTAATCCCTTGATGTCCAGGACAGTGCTTTCTGGTCCGAGGAGCTCATCATGCTCTTCAAGATCACCACGGCTGTGAGTCTCTGGCCAGTAGATAGTCACTCTCATTGTTATTTAGTTGTTTTTGTGTAAAGACAGAAAAAAGAAAAAAAAAAAGTGGACTGGAATTGAAAATGAAATTGATTGGGAAAACTAACACACTAACTTCATTAAAACCAAAGTGTAAATGTTAACAAAAAGACTTTCAGCTGAGAGGCTGAATATAAGTATCAGACCAAATATTTCTTACTGCTCCCTGCTGAATAGAATCCGCAAATATTCGTCTCCACTCACATTTCTGAGTATCGAATGCCGTTAGGACCGCATGAGTCGGGTCTAGGTCTGGATTTGGACCAGTCTTGATTGAAAAACCAACCACCACCAAAGGAGTCACTAATTTCAATCGAATCTCAGATTGCTTTAAAAAAGATCTATTCCTAGGTAGCGAATCCGGGTTCGGCAACAGCAGTTTAGCTACCCTACCACCTGGTCCTAGTATTCTAATGTCTTCAATAGAGAAGCTATTCCTCGCACAATTAGAATTTTTAAGGATCACATTGACTGCATCATACATAGGTTTTTCAGAAAAAATGCATCTACTCGGAATTGAACTTGTGACATTTCCACATTCCGGGATGTGTCGACCATTAGTATCAGTGAATGTTGTTAATTTACCGATGTCGCGAGCTGATTCAAAAGCAGGATTGTCAGGTGTGACAACAGTAGTAACGACGTTAACGAACTTTGATAGAGTATCAGGACGAAAGGAAGCAGTTAACTGAACTTCGACGATAAACGACCGTAGCGGACCTCTGCGTAAGGTTAATTCTATTGTGTTTCCCTTTCCAACTATTATTTTTAGTTGATTAATACTAAAAACCTTAATCCCGTTTACCGACTGTACCAAGTCACCAGGTCTCACTCCAGATGTCGATGCTGGTGGTGAAACCCCACTAATCAAAATAGTGTTGTATATGATTGATGTTCCGTTTACACGTTGGGAATCAGTTAGCTCCAATCCAAAGTGTCGAATTGCTTTTTTTTTCATTTTTGATTTTAGTAATTTTGCGCTTTTGGTTGCAGCTTCATGCTCTCGATCAACACTTCGGAAATCCTCATTCAGCATAAATGAAGATTCCGTTGTTTCTCTTTCGTAATAGAATCTCTCTTTAGCTGCGCGTCGTTCTTTTGATTGAATTTCTCGGTCGCGTTTCATTATTTCTGTTCTTTCTTTATGTACTTCAAGCAGTTTCATCGCCTTATCTTTTGCGTCTTTGATGAAGTTACTTATCCTAACTTTCCTTTGCATCAAATCAAGAATGTTTGCTTCTTTCCTTCTGAGATCTTCTACAGCCAGTCGGATGTCCCTCGCAGTTTGTTGCTCTTCTTGTTTTGCGTTAATTGCTACCTCTTGCATCACTTCACTAAGATGCTCTTTAGCTTGTTTTCGAATAGCTCCTTTTTTTGAATTTATAACACATTGTTCACATCCTCTTAGGAAATGAACAATGTTGTTAAACTGTAATACATGAGCGAGTTCAGAAGCACGCAAACCTTCAGCAGTCTCTGAATACAACTCATGCTGCAAATCTTCTTTTGAATGAACAGTTTTTATAAGAAATTCAACTGCTGAGATGTGACCTCCCAAAATAGCGTAGTGAAGAGTTGTTAGTAGACCTTGAGATGCATCTTTTCGACAATGTCGAAGACAAACACTGTGACAGAAGTGTAAGATGTTAATATTATTACAATAAGCAGCAAAGTGTAAAGGAGTGCGATGGAATCTGTCTCTAACTTCTAACAAGAGGTCGACGTGCTCCAGAGTAGTAGTCACAGAAAGGTGTTTTCTGAATACAGAAATATCTCCTTTGACAGCTGCTCCGAACAAAACGTGAACTCCGTTGTCTTCGTAGTTTCGTACGGTTTGGTTTTGGGTAATTCTGAGGAGGTATTCTTGTTGCTGAAGTCGAATTTTCGCACTTTCTTTTTTATTTTTTCTAATTCGAAGGTTTCCTCCTCCCGACTTCATCCGTCTTGCGATATTCGCAGAGCGCCTCGCCTGTGCTTTTGCTTCTGTTTGCCTGAGTTGGTTAGTAGCTCTCCACATTTCTAATTTGTAGTTTGGTTTCTCCAACTGTTTTAAAACAGTTTCATGAGACTTGTTTCGTTCTGAGAATGATTTAATGGGAGTTGTTATTATTTTTTTACTTGAATTTTGATCACTCTGATCATCGACGTCAGTCGATTTTTTCATCAGTGGCTCCAAAATGACTCTGAGAGATTCAAAGGCTTGTGTTTGTTCATTTTGAATAACGAACCTGCTACTGCTTTCCAACAAAACAATTCTACGAACCTCTTTAACTACTCTTTGGATGACTAAGGTACTGTTGGTGTTGTTGTGTTGAATATGACGACGAAATCGAGCCTTTTGAACCCCTTCATCAGGTGCCATGCCGTCAGGCGGTACCGGTACGATTGGTCTATTCTGATGTACAATTGGCTGATGAAGTTTATAATGTTTCAGTTCTGCTGTTCCAGCTGATGCTAAGACAATACAGGCAGCAACGTCTATCGCTGTATTCCCATCTTCAAAAACAAGATTATGGACTCTGGATACCATCAGGGCAACATCAGCTGTTTGTTGTTTTCGACTGTCCATTGTATTCAAATTGCTATCACATCAATACTGCGATAGCATCTGTAATGGGAATGGATATTAAATTAGTTTATAGAAAGAGAAAAAAAAAAAAAAAAAAAAAAAAAGAGAAGAAAAAAAAAAACACACACAACACACACACACGGGTAAGGCACAATATAGCATTTTTAAGTAGAAAAAAAAAAATATAAAGCAAAAAAAAAAAATAATAAATCGTAGGACCCAGCCCCCCTCGCAGCAAATTAATAATTAGTAAATACAACAAGCCACCGAGTACCAGATAACTGGATGCTCAAAGAGAAACTGGGGAATCCCCGTACTAGGGTGGTTAAGTTTAAAATACAACTATAGTCAAGGCATTGAGACTTACTGTTGCCTCAAATAAATGCATCACTTAGCAGAGGGAAAGAAATTTGAAAAAAAAAAAAAAAAAAAAAGGGAAAAGGAAAAGGAAAAATTCATGATTCAAATAAAAAAAATGTTTCTTTTTTTTTTAAAGAAAAAAAAAAACTCTAACGAGCTTTAATTTCTAGTTCGGATATAGCGAGACAGTATTCTTCTAGGGAAGCTAAAGACTCGCATTCGCTTAGGTAATCGCTGCCAATACTTTTAATATTTCTTAAACCAGAAATGTTGGAAATACCCTTCAGAGATCGACAGTCTCGTAAGAAGTAATCACCTATGTTGGTTACTTTATCAAAACTAGACAAGTCAACTGATTCTAATTTCTCACATTTCGCGAGAAATCGAGAACCGATTGACGTCACATTTTGTAAAACAGAAATATCAACAGACGGTAACGATCGACATCCAAATAAAAAATCACTTCCGATGGATTTCACGTTTCTTAAACCGGAAATGTTGGAAATATCAGTCAGTGATTCACACTGATCTAAGAAAGCATCACCTATGTCGGTTACTTTTTCAAAACTACACAAATTTACTGATGCGAGAGTCTTGCAATCACGTAGAAACCACGGACCAATTTTTTCTGAGCTCCGTAAAACAGAAATATCAACAGAAGTTAGGCACACACACCCAAATAAAAAATCGCTTCCGATGGTTTTAACATTTCTTAAACCAGCCATGTTACAAATTTCTTTCAGTGACATACAATAACCTAAGAAGTAATCACCTATGTTGGTTACTTTATCAAAACTAGACAAGTCAACTGATTCTAATTTCTCACATTTCGCAAGAAATCGAGAACCGATTGACGTCACACTTTGCAAAACAGAAATATCAACAGAAGCTAAGGAAACACATCCAAATAGAAAATCGCTTCCGATGGTTTTCACAGTTTTTAAACCAGAAAAGTTGGAAATATCCTTGAGAGACTCACATGAGGATAAGAAATAATCACCTATATCGGTCACCTTATCAATGATCGATAGATCAACAGATTCTATTTTTTTACAATGACGCAGAAATTGTGAACCGATTGACGTCACATTCTGTAAAACAGAAATGTCAACAGAAGCTAAAGACTCACACCTATCCAAGAAAGAGTCTCCGATAACAGTGACCTTATCAAAATTACACAAATCAACGATCTTCAATTTCTTGCAATTACGTAGAAATCGAGAACCGATTGATGTCACGCTTTGTAAAACAGAAATATCAACAGAAGCTAAGGACAGGCATCCACATAAGAACTTGTTACCTATGCTCGTTACTTTTGAGAAAACAGAAAAATTTAAAATTGAAGTCAAAGACTCACAGCCTGATAAAAAACCTTCATGGATCGTTGTCACGTTGTCGAGACCAGACAAGTTAACAATTTTTAAAAATTCACATTTTCGCAGTAAATTAAAACCAATAGCCGTGACGTTCTTAAAACCAGAAAAGTCTACAGAAATTAACGAAGAATTCGGAAGAAAATCATTCCCAATTGACAAATATTTTTCACAATTAGTAAAAGACAAGTGTCTGATTGACGAAGGGAAATCGTCAATATTTAGCGTCTTTCCTTTGTACCATTGACCTGAAACATCAAGGACACATTCTATATTAGGATTTATTTCAAAGAGTAATGAGATTAACCAACGACATCTTTCATTCTTCAAGTCATTTCTGGTTACAGTGATTGAACGGTTTTTGCCAGGTAATTTGAACATTCGTTTTGCTTCATAGGAATAGGAGTTGTCAATCTCTTCTAGCACGTCATCCTTCCAATCGTACCCGTCAATGAAGTTATTAAACTCTATCAGTTTGGTCTCTGAGAGGCGATGAGTATCGAGTGTGAGTATGAGATTCTTCTTCAGTTCACTGTTGAAAGACATCATCGCAGCGTCCAGGCATTCATAAAATTGATCTTCGCTGTGTAAATTGGGATATTCCGGAGAAGAGAACACGCTCACGAGATCATTCTCAAGGTAGTCAATTTCAATCATGTCGATGTTGGAACGCAGCGTCAGGGCGCCCAACATCATCGCCGTGGCTTTCCTCAGCTCCTCACACTTGAGAATAGTAGCCGACTGATAAAGATTCTTATAAACGACAACAGATGATGAAGTAATACTGAAATCAGTTCCCCTCATCGTGGGTATCGATGACTCTACAACCCCAGCAAACCCTTCCAATACCTTCCTTCTGGAGTCCTCTATTTGTAGTTTCAGCTCATTATTTTGAAGATCCCCAATTAGGTCCACCATCTTCGCCATTTCAGCAGCTGTGATCTCCATGGATCGCTGTTGAGTTGCGACAAGCCACCGAGCTTCCTCTGCCACCATCATCTTCGTGTGGTGCTGTACTGAGAAGGACAATAAATAACAAGTACAACAAAACATAACATTACGACCTAAATCACTCCACTAATATTTAGTTAGTATTAATGGTTATCAGTCAAAATTTAAAAAAAAATTAGTTAGAAATATGAGTTTGTTGCTTAAAAAAAGAATAGTGCACTAAAGTTAACGTTGCAGAGGTAACAGCAACAGAGAGGACTCAAATCCGTAGCCACTTAGCAGATTGTTGAATTAGCTTCAACAGAAGGGATGCAATTAGAGAGTCCAATAATTCCATTTTTCACTTTTCACTGAAAAGTGATAATTTTTATTTTTAACATTTTTTGTTCCAAAAAAAAAAAAAAAGGTCATATTTGACCATATGTGGTTAACACGGGAAAAAAATGATCCCCTGCGAGATAACTGAATAAAAACAAAACAAAACAAAAAGATTTCGCATGGCTGAAGTTTAGATGAAATTAATCACTTTAGCGGTGTTGCTTTGCTCAGTTGAGAAGCATGATCTGAGTCCTAAACCAAATGAGGTCTCGCCTTGAATGAACAGGAGGGATATCTTTAGGTAGAGACCCGAATCAGGGTAACAGTCACATCGATACCAGTGAGTAAACCGTGCGTCTCTCACAGACGAATAAGAGACGTAGAATAACCTGAAAACAAATAACTACCTAAATCCACCACCCGCCGGTCCTTGTAATGTATAAAAATTGTGTATGTTTAAAAAAAAAACACACACACACGCACACCCGTAATAATCCTTTTTGCCTTGACTAATGTTGTCAGGTGCAAAAAAAGAAAACAAAATTAAACAAACAGACCTGCGTGTGTGTGTTGAGCAAGTAATCACAATTAAGGAGCTTTGTGGTTTTTTTTTTTTTTTTTTTTTTTCCCCTTCCTGTCACCAGTAAACAATTAAAATTGTTAGTTAGTATCATTAATTTTAGAACAGAAAAGTGAGAATAAGAAAAGTAGAGATTAGTAAAAAGAAAAGTATTCATTTCTACAGTTTCCTAACATCAAAAGGGTAATAGAATATGTAGTGTTCAGGAGCCTTAATCTTATACTACTCGTCCCTTTTTAGTCCTTCATCAGTAAGTTCTAAGGGACTTCATTCTATGTCGAAGTTGCTATCGTTCAAAGATAAAAATCTATCGGAGCTCGCCAGGATTGGGCTAACTAAAATTGTTAGAATATGAGCTAACTAACTAACTAACTAAAATTGTTAGTTAGTTAGGGGGAATTGTACGTTACTAAAATGAAATGAATAAAAGTAAAAAAAACAAAAGTTGTGTTAAAAAAAATACGAATTTTTTTTACATTACAAACTGTACACCATTGTCTATTGTGCAATTTTATTATTTAAAAAACAAACAAACATAAATAATTCCCCATTACACTACTAACGGAGTACTCACCTTAAATAAATTAGGGTAAAAAAACGTGAGGGTTTGCATGGTTCGCGATTAGTGTTGAGTAACAACGTAGTGGTCATTAATATAAAATTAAGCACTACCGATAATGCAGAAGGGGATACGATACGAAAAAGATCGCATCCGGGAAGAACACCGCAGGTCTTTACACAGAAATAAGTTAGCTGAGATAAAAACTGAATACAAAAGAAGAACTTTACATTATAATAAATGTTTCTCACACACTTCTCTTTTTTCCAAGGAGAGTCTCCAAGGAGGAGAGAGAGAGAGAGACGAGAGTCAGAATTATAATATTATTTCCATTTCTGAAAATAATCAAAACTACGAATGACAGCAGAAACGACTTCTAAAATAAAGAAAATTTTATTTTATATTTATTTACGAAGCCTAGGAAGCCAAAAAAAAGCCAGGAAAAAGCTCAACAGGGGTAACAGTTATATCGCTACCAGCCAACCTTGAGACTCTCACAGACGATAAGAGACGTAGAATAACCTGGAACAAATGACTACCTAAACCCACCGCCCGTGCGAGCAGACAGGAAATAAAAAACCGAATCAACAATACTAGTTTTTTAAAATTGCTTATTCACAACTTATTCACTGTACTAACAACTTTACGAAAAAACAGCGAAAAGACGTGAAGTTTCTTTTTTTTTTTTTTTTTTTTAAATAGCAGAAACTGAAAAACGGAAAAAAGAGAGGGAAAAATTCGAAATTACATTATTATTGTGAAGATAAAAGAAGTTCGATACACCGCGTACTGAGCATCCCCCCAATACATATAGAGCTACGAGAAAACAGCAACGTGATTAGACTGTTCAATGTGACACTTTTGTTCTGTTTGTGCGCAAACTGGGCACAAAATCCTAATAAAGGAATTGGCTAGTTACGCTGCCACAATTTCTCTTTTCTAGTGAACAATGGGCTTGGAGGTACAAAAAAAGAATTTTAAAAAAAAGTGATCCAAAAGCACTATGCTGATTGTCAATGTTTATGTATAATTATTATTTTTTTTTTTTTTAAGACATCGTAAAAAAAGAACATAAAAAAAATAAACAAATAATGACATTCAACCATGCTCTCTTTCAGTTCCGACTTTACTGATGGACTGAAAGAAAGGAAAATCTTTCCGATGACGACATGAGAGAACACAGTAAGGCTATGGGAAAGTAAACTCAACAGAAAATAAATTGAATTCAAAGCCAGCCTCACTCAAGAAGAACAAGAACGCCAGTCCAACTAATTTGTAACCCCTCTAGAAAGTTTTTTTTTTTTTAAAAAATATATATAACTACATAACAGTACAACATCCTTCATCCATTTTATCAAATCGCTTAACAACCGGTCCAAGAAGACCCTTAACCACGTAATCAGCCTTATTGAATGTAGTAACACGTCTTTTTCTGAGAACTTGTTTTCTCTCTGATTCATAATCGTCCATCACATCTATTTCAGGGAATTGTTTGTCGAATTCATCAAGCCACTTAAGTTCCCTTTTATCATTGGTACAGGCAAGGATTTGAATCTTATAATTAGAGCTTATGAGTCTCATGCATTCACTACGAAAAACCATGATGCCTTCGTCAGGTTCTCCATCAGTGGCGATCAGTAGAAGTGTTGGTTTACCGGTGGAGAGATTACCAGTAGCCTTTGCGAGTGGTGTACTTCCTCTGGGTTTTTCACGAAATGAATGTCCAATGCGAGGATCGCTCCAATCTCGAATATTTAAAATTGACGGTCTGTTTAGGAAATAAACATCAACGGAGTCGACGAGATAGACCGCAATCTCTAAAAACTTACAAACTGTTTCACGAAGTTCATCCCATCTGCTTTTTCCTCCATGTCCAGCAGACATATTCATCGAACCAGAGTCATCACAAATAAATACAATTTTCATTTCAGTCAGTCTGATCAATTCGTCAGCCTGAGCAACAGACACCTGATGTCTACTTAACACCCATTGCAATTTTCTTAATTTTTCTTCATAACTATCATTTTGCATTACCATATAGGCATCTGGTGCTGTTGGCTGTGGTCCTGTATACCCTCCATTCAACATGCTGCATGACAGTTCTCGTTGATTTCTTGGATTAACTGGCATTTTGTAATATTTTTTTTTTTTTTTTTAAAATCTGAGAGAGGGCGAAAAAAAAAATACTAAAATAGTACTGTTGTGACGGTGTTGAAAATAATTTTTTAAAAAAAAAAAAAAAAAAAAAATGAAGAAGAAGAATTCAGTTATACTACTTATGGATTTCCTTAAGCGCTTTCACTTTTTCTGTTGTAGCAGAATGAAGTATTGTTTTTTTGTTTTGTTTTTTTTTTTTTTTAATAATTATAGGACCACGTCAAAACCCTTTTTTTTTTTTTTTTTTTTTTCTGGCTTTTTTGAGAAAATAGACAAAATGGAAAAGGGGTGACTTGATGTATGACAGGGTGAAAGTCCCCTATCCACACGTTGAATACACACTTTAAGTTTGCACCCAGTGGGCCGAAAAGAATTCGAAAAAACCTTCTAACTTTGAAGGGCTAGTGTTGTGTGTGAAAAAAGTGCTGGGACGCAGATGTTGTCGACTTAGCAAGATTTTTGTGGTGTGCTCAGCGAAAGGGTTGTGCACACATGCAAATAATGTCGTCATCTCTTGTTTGTTTCACTGCAGCGGCTACATGCCTGACTGTGTTCTATCTGCACTAGTGGTTAGTTATAGTTATAGTCAAAACCCCCGGGGAAGCCCACGAGAATCAGACGAGAACAGTAAACCCCTCAGATTTTTTTTTTCGCGAAAACACGCAGCATTCCTCCCACCACACTACCGCCATGGGCATCAGAGTCATTTTCCCCCTTTTGCCAAAAACAAGATTTTTTTTTTCTCATAAATATGGCGATTGGGTATTTTTAGGGATAGTTAAAATGAAAGCTACTACATAAAAAATGTTATCGGTGGTAGCAATCGAATAGAAAAACTGAAGAGAGAGATTCCCACAACATGGGGGAATGAAAAAAAAAAAAAAGAAAGAGAACAGATTTAGATTCAGATTTTATTTTTATTGAATTATTTCCCTTCTTATTTTTTTTTTTTTTTTTTTTTCACATAAACAAATGAAACAAACAGGCAACTGAAAAAATCTTTTTTGTTTTTGTTTTTTTTTACTGTCTTGAAAACAACGGGTCAGTGGTCCATAAAAGTGGGTGGTCATCTTAAAAAAGAAAAAAGTTAGTTAGCAAAAAGGAAAGAAACAATCTCACGACATCAAATAAATAATTAGTCACCACTGCTATATCAGAGGACTATCTAAGATGACAATGCGAAAGTATTAAGCAAAAAAAAAAAAAAAAAAAAAAAAAAAAAATTAGCAATTAACAATTACTACAGTCTTTCTACATAACATGATATCATTTTTCTTTTTTTTTTTTTTTTTTTTTTTTAAATTTTTTTTTAAATTTATATCTGAGATAGCATTATCTCAGAAAAAAATTAAAAAAAATTATTTTAAAAAAAAATTAAAAAAAAAAAAAAAAAAAACGATGAAGAAAGATGCGGACAGTAACTTTTTATCAACCAATCGAAACAAACTAACTAACTCATGAGCACCCATGTAAATTTGTGCCTAACTGTCTACCAAATACAATACCGTGTGCACAGTATTGTCAATTCCTTAGCAAGCAGCTCTTCAAACTAAAGACTGGAAAATCAAAAAAAAAAAGAGAAATGCAAGCATCACGCAGTAAGATTGACATATCTATTATGCACTGCTGAAAGATTCGGGGGAAAAAAAAAGGAAAAAAAGGTTGAGGGGGATTTGAACCCAGGGGGAAATTGATTTTTTTGAATTTTGTAAAATACAACTGTTTTCGTATCATATTAACATAAAAAAACGTTAAGTTTAACATCTGTTAAGGATACAGTGAACTATGGTGATGCTTAACTTAGCCTTTGAAAAGGTGGAGAGGGGGACAAAAGGAAAAATCAGCTTAACCTCAAACTACTACAGTAAATCTGTCGTGAAGGGAAAAAAACACTGTCGATCACTTGTGTGTGTGACGAAGATGAGTGTTGCCAATATGGAATTGGGCTGTTGATTTTTGCAACAACAAAAAAAAAAAAAAAAAAAAAAAAAAAGGGAACATACATCTTTATATTTGTTCGTAATCTTGATAAGGTAAAAAACTCCCCTAGCTGTGGAAACGACGAGCCAGAGACTCTCTCAAACTAATCAATCACAGAGGGGGTAGTACGCAAGACGAACTTCTGTGAAAACATTCAACAAGAATGTCCCCGTCGTAGTCCACCACTATAAATTCGGAATCGTGATTGTACATAAGCAAACATTAAAAAGAAGAAGAAGAAGAAGAAGAAGAAAAAAAAAACAAGAGATAACATGATACCGTAATAACTAATATAAGGTTAAGCCAAAACCTGATTGCTACCAACAGTCGGGGGATGAAAAAAAAAAAAAAATAAATAAATAAATAAATAAATAACTGACACACTATTAACAGAACCGATTACACAGATCGGAGGACAGACTTATAAATAAATTTTAGATAGCACATACTAAGGACTCTGAATTTCTAAAAAAAAATTAGCAGCGAGTTAAGCAGCAGAAGGGCAGATATAAGAAATATAGATAAGCAACCTAAATATGATTATTTTTTTTAAACAAAAAAATTAATTAAAAAAAAAAAAAAAAAAAAAATTGAGTGTGGGGAAGCTTTTGTAAAAGCAGAACCTGGGATATTAAGAAGAGGGAGATTAAGATTTTTTTTTTTTTATATTTCTTCCCCCCTCCGAATAAACTATCTTCAGACACCCACAGATATACGGGTCAACTAATGCTGTGTAGTTTGTGACAGGCTTGCCTGCATATCATCGAAAACAACCATCGTTTCTGTACCCAAAAATGAATGGCAACTCTCACGTTGCAGCTGTGATCCTAACAAATAGCACAATTGCATCCGTCGTTAGAGGCCTGTTTAGGCTTCGCCATCATTGTGTCGTGAGGACTGTGACCAACGCGTTCATCTGCTGCATCAAAACGGCTAACAATCGGACCTAAAAGTGCTTTGCAGACGTAGTCAGCTTTATTGAATGTTTGCATTCTGCCAGCTTCGAGAACCTCATCTCTCTCACTCAAAAAGTCATCCATCACATCAACATTTTTAAATTTTTTATCAAAATTATTAAGCCAATAAATTTCTGTTTCATCCGGAGTGCATGCCAGAATTTGAATTTTCCACGGATGTCTTGTTAGTTTGCCTTCTACTAATTGACTCACAGCTTTTTGAAAGGCGCTTGGGCCTTCATCTGGCTCACCATCGGTTGCGATCACCAGTAGGACGGGTTTTTCATCGTCGATATGTGAAGGTAGTTCTGATATTCTAGTTGCAAGGGGTGTTTTTCCTTGCGGACTTTGTTCGAATATTTGTGCCAATTGATCTGATGATCTGATACCCAACACTGCTTCACGATTTAAAAAATGAACGTCTACTCCGCTACCGTCAAGGTAGCATGCGATTTCACAAAGAGTCGTCACTGTGTCTTTTAATTCCGACCATCGTGTTTGAGCACTTCCATCTAATTTTCTGTCGTTTTTCTTATGTGCTGACATTGTCATTGACCCCGAATCGTCACATAAAAAAACAATATTATAATCCATTAGTACTGTAAGCTCCTCTTCTTGACATATGGTAATCTCAAATTGTTGTATCATTTTACGAAGCTTAGCAAGTTGAACATCTCTAGAGTCTCCAGGGAGAATGTAGGGATTCGTTGTGGCTGCGTACACATTAGCAGCTGGAGGTGCGGATGGTTCAGTGTTCATATTTCGTTTTTTTTTTTTTTTTTTGTCTATTTTGTTATAAATTAAGGTAAATTAAACTCATCCAACTTGCAAATAATGACAAAAAAAAAAAAAAAAAATAGACCCCCGAAGAGATAAGGCTTTACCTGAAGCCAGTGAAGGCAAACTAAGAAAGGGAAAGAAAAAGCACGAATGATGAAACATACGAGCCAAAAAAAAAAAAATAACTGACAATAATTTACATAAATCTCGATACGTTTTGTTTTCGTTTTTTTGTTTGTTTTTTTTTTTTCCAGCAAGAACTCTCATTCATGAGTAGCAGACCCTACAACGTTGAAACACAATTTAGTTAGTGTCGACCTCCCAGCACGTGACGTAAAGAATGAGATTCTTTTGTGATCGTTTTATGGGTTTAGTTTAGGTCAGGGAAAATAGTACTTTAAAAAAAGAAAAATTCGGCAAATTTCACTTTCAACTTTTTTTACTCGCACTTTAGTTTTGTTCGTGCGCAAACTGGGTACAAAATCCTAATAAAAGGAATAGGTTAGTTTACGCTGCCACAATTCTCTTTTCTACCGAACAATGGGTTTGTAGGTACAAAAAAAAAAAAAAAAAAAAACTCAATTCAAGATTTTAAACTAGTGAAAAACCTCGGTTTACCTGAAGTAGTCAATAAATAGTGAAAAACAAAGTAATGACCACATGAAAAACAGAGAAAACTAAGAAAAGGAAAGAAAAAAGAATGATGAAACATACGAGCCAAAGAACTGACAATAAGTTACACACTTTTGATACGTTTTTTTTTCGTTTTTTTTTTTCCCAAAGAACCAGTAGCAGACCCAACAACGTTGATGCACAATTTAGCTAGTCAGCACGTGACGCAAAGAATGAGATTCCTTTGTGATCGTTTATGGGTTTAGTTAAGGCCAGGGAAAATAGTACTTTAAAAAAAAAAAAACCATTCAGATTAGCCTTATACTTCGTTGAATTCAGATAGAATCCTGTCGCACGGGGGAAAATAAATCATGACCATAGGAAATACCGGCTTTTCAATCTGAATAGTTTTCTTCTCCGACTACGTTGATACAAAAAAAAAAAAAAAGGCAAGTCCATCAGACCACCGAGTATCGGTAATATTTTAAATTATAAGTGATTCGTAACAAGGGGGAAAAAAAAAAATTAAGAGAAGGACAGACTTACTAAAAAAAAACACATGAATTTCGCAAAACATACATAACGAACAAGATTAAACAAGATGTCACAAAAATGTTAGATTAAATTCAAGAACCATCGTTTTGCGACAATTTATTTATTATTCTCTTTTTTTCAGACAAGATTATTTATTCTTTTTTTTAAAATAACGAAAGCTAAGGGAACCGAAGGTAAAGTGGCTGGAGATACAGCTACTCAATCGGTACAAACGGGGAATAGGTTAGGGGTAATTGCCCCATGTCACCCTGCTGCACAGAAGACTGCAGCTTTCCAGGGTAACTGTCTCTGTCCCCGCTTGATGCATTTCAAAGAACAATCATTCTTCCTGGGACATGGATCGTCACGTAAAAGACAACATTGTACGTCTACAGTATAACACAACAACCTTCATCCATTTTGTCGAACTTTTTACAGATTGGACCTAACATTCCCTTTACTACATAATCAGCTCTGTTGAATTTTTTGAATTTTCCGGTTCGGAGAACCTGTTTTCTCTCATGACAATAGTCGTCCATCACGTCGACTTCAGCATATTTCTTATCGATGTTGTTGAGGAACCCAATTTCCGATTTCTCATCAGTACAGGCGAGGAACTGAATATGATATCCCCGATAAACTATTTCATCAACGATCTGATTAAATGACTCTCTACCGGTATCTGGTTCCCCATCAGTCGCGATCATAAATATAACCTTTCCAGGGGGTATCCGGTTTAATATTTCTCTTAAACGTTCGACCAGAGGTGTTGATCCGTGAGGACCTGCCCTAAAAGCATTTTGCAAACGAGGATCTTGTGGGTTTGTAATGCCTGGAACAGATGTTCTGTTAAGAAACGCGACATCAACTCCGTTTCCAAGATAAACTGCTATTTCTAAGAAGGATTGTACAGTGTGTTTTAGCTCAGCCCATCGAGAAGGGAATTCTTTTGTTCGTCTTCCCATAGAACCTGAATCATCACAAATAAAGATCATTTTGTACTCCGCAATTCTAATCAAATCATCAGCTTGTGCTACCGAGACGGAATACCTGCTAAGAATAGCATTTAATTTTATCATCTTCTGTTCATACGAGTCAGTTGTTTCCAACATCAATTCGTCCAATACCGGAGCTGATGCATCAGCATAGTAAGAGTCATTTAAATTAGCAGTCAAAGCTGGAGGAATTGCACTGTAGGGAGTCTGATACATGGTTTTTTTTTTTTTTTTTTTGATTCTTTTCCCTTGATAAAAAAGAAATAATGTTAATAATGTATTTTTTTAAAGCAGATTTTTCTTTTAAAAAAAAAAGAAACGTTTTACAAATTTAAACAAGTTGAATAAAATAATAATAAAAAAACAACAGAACACAGGGGATTTGAATTTTTTTTTTTTTTTTTTTAAAAAAAGGGCAAGTAAACTCACACAAGCTGTTCGTAATTGTGATCCTTTAATTTAAAGGAGATTTACACATTTCTTATTTTTATTTTTTTTTTTTTTTTTTTGGGTCAGAAATTTTCAAAAAAAAAAAAAAAAAAAAAAATAGATGTGCAATACGATCGAGAATACAATTCTTAATCAGGAAATAATCCGGGTAGTTAGTTAGAATATGAGTTTATTAGCGAGCCCGACATACCATCGAGTACCAGTTAGTATCATTAATTTTAGAACAGAAAAGTGAGAATAAGAAAAGTAGAGATTAGTAAAAAGAAAAGTATTCATTTCTACAGTTTCCTAAAATCAAAGGGTAATAGAATATGTAGTTTCAGACCTTAATCGTATACTACTCGTCCCTTTTTAGTCCTTCATCAGTAAGTTCTAAGGGACTTCATTCTATGTTGAAGTTGCTATCGTTCTAAGATAAAAACCCATCGGAGCTCGCCAGGATTGGGCTAGCAATGTTTATTTGCTTTTGTTCAATTTTAATTTTAATTTTGGACGTCTGGTCGTTTCACTATTACAGTCGAGTTAATAGATAGACACGACAGGGTGGAAACCACCTGTGAGTCTCTAATACTACGACATTATGTCGAACCTAATCCGAGGAAATAATTCATTATTATTATCCTGGTAGTTTTTTTTTTTTTTTTTTTTTCAAAATATCTGACCAAAAAAAAAAAAAAAAAAAAAACTTTAAAAAAAAAGAAGGTTTTTCTCCAAACATGGCGCACCTGAAGGAAGACAGTATAAAATAAAAAAAAAATCAAATTAAAGTCAAAAAAGAAAATCGCAGGACTGGTTCCCTTAGTTAGCCTTTCTTATATATATCTGAATTTAGAAGAAAATAAAATTAATTTTAATTATAAAAAAGAAAAAAAAAAGGGAAGGAAGGGGTAGCTAAAAAAAAAAAGCAACTTTTGAAACAGGCTTCACCCAAATCTGGTTGCTATGTAAATCTGGTTGCTATGTACGCCAGGTAAAAAAAAAAAAAAAAAAATTGATTAGAAACTTACTAGAAAAACAGTTCAATGACTGTAATGGAGTTGCCCTCTCGTATTGAGAACCAGAGAGCCGTACCTTTCGTAGTAAAAACGAATACCTCAGTAACCCTTTACAAGGCATCGGGTTGTTACTTTGGTATCGATAAAAAAAAAAAAAAAAAAACTGAAGGGAAAAAAACTTCATTATATATTCTAAAATTAAAATCGTTTATGAGAAGCAAAACACTTTTCTACCAAAAGAGGGAGGGGGGGGGACAGATTTTTTAACAAGCTTCTTGACTCAAACTAGAGAAAGCTACAAGAGGTTTACGTTTTGTCCTGTGTGATAAGGCTAAGCGATGACACAGTTGCAGCCATCGCTTTCTTTGTAAACTCTGATGGGTTGTTGTTGTTTTCGTTGAGCTTCATCGAGGTTATCAAACCTGGCAACTACTGGTCCAAGAAGAGCTTTAACAACGTAATCTGCCTTATTGAAATGACGGTATTTCCCAGCTCGTAGAACTTGAAGCCTCTCAGTCATGTAGTCGTCAGTTACGTCAACTTTTGTAAACTTCTCATCGAACGCATTCAACCACCTGACTTCTCTTTCATTAGAGGTACAGGCCATAATTTGAAATTTATAATTCCTCCGAGTCTTCCTCTTGTTTATAATTTCTTCGACTAATTTTTTAAATTCCTTTGGACCAGTATCTGGTTCTCCATCAGTAGCAATCACAAGAAGAATATCCTTAGTACCCGACTCATAACGGGGAAGAATCTTTTGATTGATAGCATTACACAGTGGGGTAGTACCTCTGGGTTCTGTTGAGAACGCCAGTTGGAATTGAGAATTATCCGGAGATGTGACTCCCATGACGCTTTCTCTGTTTAGGAAGTGAATGTCGACTCCATCAGAGTCTAAGAAACATGAAATCTCAACTAGAGTCGATATGGTTTGTTTGAGTTCCGCCCATCTAGTCAGTCTGCTATTGTGATCAATTGTCCTCATCGAACCTGAATCATCACAAAGGAACACAATCTCATGATCAAGCAGTACCATCAATTCCTGTTTTTGAGTGATAGATATTTCATATTTATCAAGGACGCCTTGTAACTTCTCTAATTTCGTCTCATACGGATCACTGGGACGCACATACAAGTGCGCATACGGGTTAACAATAGCAGCAGTCTGAACACTTTGCTCTGCTGGCGGCGGTTGGCTGATCTGCGTCATGTACGGATTCTCTGGGATAACTGTTGTCATATTTTTTTTTTGTAAATTTTTTTTTCTGAAAAAAAAAAAGTTTTTTTGAAGAAAAAAAAAAAACAACACAATGAGAAAAAGCTATTCAAATTACCAACACCTTACCTACGACTTTGTTAATCTGATGTTGTTTTGTTTTCTTAAACAAATTAATTAGAAAATCAAAAAAAAAAAAAAAAAAAAAAAATTGGCCGATATTAGTGGTGTGAAGTGTGTTCTGCCAACTGACTTCCTTCAATGCAAGTGCAGTGCAACAAGAGTAAAGGAACAAGTCATTTTCTGGTTAAAGTGCATGACCGTTGTTGGGGAACAACACTGTAGAATTTAAAAAAAAAAAAAAAAATTATTTTTAAACATCAGAAAAACAACAAAAAAGATTGAAAAAATAAACAAAAAGACGCTTATTTGTTCTCAAGGTTTCTTTTTTTTTTTTTTTTTTTTTTTTTTTGTAACCAAATCTGCGAAGAATAAAAAAAAAAAAAAAAAAACGAAAAAAACGAATAATAGATTTTTTTTGCTTGATCAGAGATAACTACTTTTCTACTCAAAAACTTCGACTTTACTTTTTTTTTTTTTTTTTTTTTTTGACAACAAAAAAAAAAACAAAAAAAATTAAAAAAAAAGGGGCAATGGCACAAAATACACCGAACTTGTGACCTGGGGTCCGACCTGACTGGACACCCTGGGAACCCAATCATAGCTCGGTATAGGGATGGCTCACAGTAGACAGAGAGACTCTCGTGTATTCCGGACCATAATCCAAAAAAAAAAATTAAAAAAAAAAAAAAAAAAAAACTCTGATTGTTCAGCATTGGGGGAGAAAAAAAAAAGGGAAAAAGAGATATGAGATAATAATAAACAGAAAAGATAACAATTAACTGATACGAAGTCGACACCTCTTCACACACACATGCACTCACTCTCTCTCTTTCCCCCCAAGTCAGATGGCGGGGTTGAACCTACACAGAGGCAGTCCTTAGAGCTCCGTATTCTAAAAAGATACATAATAAATCTACCGTTGTTTTCCCTTCCCCCCCTCCTCCTCCCCCCCCTCTCCCATAAGGGATTTATCGATATGAAACCCTACAAAACCACCCGTGGGACTAATGAGTTTGACACCATGTGTTAGACTCCCTCCTTGGTCCGTGTTTCAATATTTTAGATAGCAACTTTCACGTGAGACCGACCACTACTAATACAGAACTATTCCCTCGTGTAGACAACTCAAAAAACTGAGTTTGCTTTATTTAAAAAAAAAAAAAAAAAAAAAAAAAAGGCAACTAGTCTGGAGTGTGGTAGTTCCATAACCGACGGCTACCTTGTAATTACACATCACTGAAATAAAATTCCGAAAAAAAGTTATATTTAATTTTTTTTTTTTATATATCAAAAAGCGTTAACAGATTTTTTGAGCATATTTTATAAATAACATAAAAAACACACCCAACGTACTACGGATGAATCACACATAGGGGGGAAAGAAGAGGAATAAATTGGTTGGCTTCACAAAAACATAACTGCATTTTTTGCATCATAAAACAAAAAACAATCTGTTTTAAGATACAGTAGCCTAATAAATCCGGAGAAGTCAAGTCGGTCATTATAAGACAGAAATTCTTCAGTTAGCAAAATGTCTGAAAATAGAGCACTAGAAATGTATTCTGACTAATTCACCACAAGTCTAAAATAGGGGGAGATTTTTATTTTTATTTTTTTATTTTTTTTTAAACACAATAGTTCAATGAGACTGGAAAAAAAAAAAAAAAAAAAAAAAAAGTGGGAAGTAGGAGGGGACAAAAAAAAAATTGGAAAGAGAATGAGAAAGAAACAAAAAAAACTCAACAATAATAAACAAGTATGAAAGTCTATGTCTAAATGGAATCAGAAGAAAAAAAGAGAGCAACACACACAAAAAAAAAAAAAAAAAAAAAAAAAAAAGGAACATTATTTTCTTGTAGAAAAAAAAAAAAAAACATTTGTTTCACACAGCAGGAAGCCTACTTCAGTATAACAAGTTTTGCTCAGAGTACTGAATTTGGTTCTTTCCATGGTTGATGAACACTTCTTAGTACAACTATGGAAGATACTTAGGCCCGACGTATCGACTATCAAGAACACGTTTACTAATATGCAACGTGCATGATGAAAGAGAGAACGACATTAGCCTGTTATTTTTTGTGTTATTTATTATTATTATTTTTATCAAAAAAAAAAAGATGACGTATGTTATAAACATACCAATCGCATATCAGGCCAGTCTTCACCCTTGCGTATCCAGGAGAGGAGGAGCAGCTTTGCGCGTCGGCGCTTCGGTCGGTGTTCCGGACAACGTCGTAGAACCGTAGAAATTGAAGGACGTTCCAATTGATCTTTACTGAGCATATCTCTAACAAGACGCCTACAGAAGGAAGGAGCGTCTGAAGGAGATTTACACTCAATCAACTCTGACAAGTTAACAAAAGGTTTCCTACCCTTCGCCATTTGATAAAGAATACAACCAAGAGCAAATATATCAGTTGGCTTACCATACGGTGATCTTGAATGCACCTCAGGCGCCATGTAAAGTTCAGTACCACATATTGTATAGGCATTTTGGTCTTCTGGTAGTGCGCGTGCCAGTCCAAAGTCAGCCAGCTTAACAAGACCGCTGCTGGTAAGCAGGATGTTAGCTGGCTTTAAGTCTCTGTGTAGTATGTTTCGCTCGTGTAGATATCTTAAAGCCTCTGCTACTTGTTCAAATATAGACCACTTTGTTGATACAGATGATGTGGTTCTGTGTCGTGTTAACCAAGTCGCTAAGTCTCCTCCCCCACAGTACTCTGTCACTATAATTAACGCTCCCTGATCCCAATAAGCTTCAATGAATCGAAGTATACTGGGGTGTCGTAGTCTCATTAAATGCGCTGCTTCTTTTTGAGATTTTCTCATTCTCTTAGCATCTTGGGCTCTTTTATGTGATGTATTCCATCCGGTAGGTCTCTTGGGTTCCTTAGTCACTAACAGTAGACCGTCAGTCTTCCTCTCAACGAGATAAACAACTCCGAAATTTCCTTCTCCAAGTTTCTTTATTTTTGTGTAGCGTTGCTCAACAGTTTCTGGGAACTGTGGATTTGTGAAGTTCAAGACTTTTCCTGGAGGTGAGCGATGGGCTACCGGTGTTGGTTTAGCAACGACTGTGTTAGATGGAATGACTACTCCAGGAGAGGGCTGTTTACGAGGTTCTGAGAACGGATGCTTCAAATTTATATCTTTAGGTGCGAGAGCAATCTGTTCTGGTGTCGCTGGTCCGCTTGACAATCCAAGTTTTCGTAACTGAGTGTTTGTTTTTGTTGTTGAGGTTCTTTCAGACATCAGTCTCGCCATCAGAGCTTGTTGTTGATCGTGTTGTTGTTGTTTTATTATAGCTTGTGTTGTTACAATAATAACAGCAACAGCTGCCATGAAAGGTGATGTTGACTTTGAAATAACTCTCTGTTGCATTGCTTTCTCATCAGGTTTTACTGAACATGGGAGGAAGGTGGGAAGCGGACGACGAAGAACAGATCTGCGAGCACGTTCCACATCTTCAAGAAAATATTTATAAAAATCATGCCACATGCAAACTCCAGTACCAGAAACGTCGAGACGCTGCCACAGAGCTTTAACGTCACCAACAGACCTGCTAAGGCATCTGGCAACGTCGCTTTCCTCTAATGCGTCTCCCAATTCACATTTTCCAATAAAACCATCGTGAGCTGTGTCAATACGGCTCCATGCCCATCTAAGTCTGAGAAGTAATTCTACATCTGATCTTTTCGCAGATTTTCCTAAGTTTTCTAAATTTCGACCTGTTACTTCAGACCAACCCAGTTCCATAAAGAGGTATCTGTCTTCCGATAATTTTAATTTAATTTGTTCAGTGTCTACTACCTCAGTTGAATCTTTAGGTAATAACCTATCAAATACATCATGGTACGATTGGATTGGATTCGATGCGAAAAGAAGCAAATCTGTTTCATGAAAATAACTAAAAAAATCTTCAAAATTCGCCGTTGCTTTCCGAGGCGCCATATGTCTTAGTAACGGGGTTGCTAAGTACGGAGGTATACTTAGTTTGTAAGCTACATCAGGGCTGTCTCGCAGCGCAGTTTCGAGATCCCATGCAGCAAATTCACCTTTTTTTGTTACATCTATATAATCGAATATTGTTTTACAAACACACAAGTGTTCAACTTTTTCTTTTTGAACGGTCTTTGACGAATCACATAACAATGATATGAGTGTGTCTATTTTTGATATTGGCCATCCCATCAACTTAAATAGTTCTGGATCAGAGGTGACAATACTGCGAAAGTCTGATGTTGGCATCGTTCCAATCGCATGAACCGATTGCAGAGATGATTTCAAAGGCGGAGTTTTAGGAGTCCTAGTCATACTTAAGGACAACACCTCGTCGATATTATTTTGCAATGAATATCGAATATCGTATGTAGATCTGTATGTTATTGAAGCTGGAACCATATTGTCCTCGTCGTCATCGTCAAAGGCAAGATGATTTGTCGGAATCAACTCCGAACCATCTGACGGAGATGGTGGATGAGCCTGAGCCTGCATTGACATCACTCGTCTATTCATCGCACTGTTATTTCGTTGACTTGATTGAAGTAGTTTTCCACCTTCCTCAAGAGTTAAGTTTCTGTTGATGGTGCTGTATTCAGATGCAGGTGTATCTCCTCGCTGTCGTCTTCCAGGTTGCAAAACAGACATAGGAGGAGTCGACAATCCTACAAAAGGATTCTTACAGACACTTGAATGCTTCATTCTAGGAGCATCCATGGGTGTTGGATGAGAACCTTCTGTTGTTGTGATTTTTGCATCTTTCTCAACGGTTTCCAATGCCGGACTTTTATCTTTTTCTTTTCTAACTGGAGTTGAATATTCATTTATTATCCCATTTCGACCACTACCCTCACCAATATCATCTATATGACTCTCATCCTTTTCAGCAATTAGAGCCACCTGTTCTTCTCCATACAAACCATTCTTATAATTTGGTGGTTGTTTTCTTATTGGTCTCTCATACCCGCCACGCGGTGATGCTGGAGATGCACTTTGGCAGCATCCCATCAGACGAGCTGTTTTTTTGAAATGAAATAAATTAATAATAATCATGAGAAAAAACAACAAACAACATTTTGGTAACAATAATCATAAGGTAAGGTAAGGTAAGGTACAGGTACAAAACAAAAAAAGTAAACTCAGCTGTAAACGTTATATATATCGAACAATCTGAATGAGGCTAGAAGGATAATATAAAAAAAAAATACATTTTACCAAAGGCGAGATTCCCAATGCTTCCTAGCTAACGTGTGGTCTTTATAGTGACCGTCTAAGCCTTCAGGTGCAGGAAATGGTGGGCCGTCAAGACCGTAAATTTGCGTCTTTCGAACGCCTCCTCTGCGGGTTTTCATTCCGGGAGTAATAGACCGCTTCTTACCACCTCTCGGAACATCACAGGAAGGAGATAGCTCGGGTACAATGTTAAGATCAGTCGGACCTGCATACCGAGATTCAAACCGTCGAGTAGGCGACCATTCTCTTTGTCTTGGAATCTCACTCGAAAATACAGTATGCTGTTTATCAAACGCGGATGGTCCAACAGAATGTCCCTTTCTACCATAAGCATTCTCAGTAATGGGTTGCCTTCCTCTAAATGGAGGACACAGAGAAGCCGTTTGAGTTATATTTGTATCAATTAAAGAACAGTTTTTCTTACCAGTATGATGCCTTAGAGGTGTTTCAATTGGTTCATGAAGTTGTCTTACTCCAGGACGATCTACTTGACTCCGATAATCAAATTTTTCAACATTTGTAAAGGTTTGATGATCCCACGGACATACATTCTCAGCAGGTATAATTCTCTTCTTTCCTCGTATACCTCTCACCGCAACCGGTACAAACTCATCTCTTCTCCAATGAGCATCACCTTCGTTATATACAACATGATTAGGATCAAGGTACTCATCGAGAGGTATAATAGCTCGTTCTTTATATCTATTTAATCGAACAGGTGGAGACTCTGGAAATGACCCAGGAGACGGCTCAGTTACTTTAAACTCTCCAACACCCCAGGCAGTATGGTCCATTTAAACGTAACTTTTTTTTTTTTTTTTTTTTTTAGTACTGTTTTTTTAAAGTAAATTTTTAAAAAAAAACCGTAACTGAAAACCAAAAAACAACTAATATAAAAAAAAAAAAAAATTCAGTCGATAACGAAGTAACATATGGTGGGGTAAAACTTCTCCCTCCAAAAAAAAAAAAAAAAAAGTATTTAAAAAAAGAGAATAGTTATTTTCAGTTTGAACAGTGTAAGGTAACAAAAGAAACGAAAAGAAAAAGAAGAAAAAAAAAAGATAAATATATAAGTGTAACGTTGACTCACTAACAATACAAAAGGTTCAGAGGAACACTTTGGAAGGTAGTGGATTGCTGACACAACAAAGAGTATTTTAGGCAAGGAATGCTCTGATTGGTACCAAAGAATCTTTCATTCACAAACAAAGTGCGACGAGAGACAAAAAATAAAAAGCAGGAAAAAAATAAAGTCTGTGGTGTAGATGAACAGTTAGGGAAAGAGAACAGTGAGAAAAAATTATTTTTATGTCCCTGGGTAACAAGGCTTTTTATGTAACAAAAAAAAAAAAAAAAAAAAAAAAAAAAAAGACGAACGTACGAAGTTATGGGGTGGATGGTGTAAAAATAAAAACGATAAACCGTCCATCACCTTTCTAAAAGACTCGATGTGAATTCGTTGGGGGGAATTTTAATCTGTGTCAGTGTGAATGAGTTTGATAATTTCACAACACAATTGTATCCTTACAACCGAAAGCAAACGACATCTTTAAATAAGAAGAAAGGACGAGATATGTGTCATTAATTTTAGAACAGAAAAGTGAGAATAAGAAAAAGTAGAGAGATTAGTAAAAATAAAAGTATTCATCAAAAGGGTAATAGAATATGTAGTGTTCAGGAGCCTTAATCTTATACTACTCGTCCCTTTTTAGTCCTTCATCAGTAAGTTCTAAGGGACTTCATTCTATGTTGAAGTTGCTATCGTTCTAAGATAAAAATCCATCGGAGCTCGTCTGGATAGGGCTAGCAATGTTTAAAAAAGGAAGAGATAGCTATACAAAGATAAGAAGAAGAAGGTGAAACTTTGACAATGTAGTTAGTTAGCGAGCCCGACATACCATCGAGTTACTGGTTAGATAGACACAACAGGGTGGAACGGTTAACCACCTGTGAGTCTCCAATACTACAATGTAAAAAACAGTAACAACTTTAGGGTATTAAAAACAAAATTAATATCAAAGTTTTTGACTGAAAAATATATTTGTAGTTGTTAATCAAAGAAGAAGGGGAAAAAAAGAAAAAAAAAAAGAAAAAAAAAACTAAAATCTTAATTATGTCGAACTTACTTAGTACCACAACAAAAAAAGACGAGCAAAAACAAAATATTTTTAAAAAACAAAAAAAGATCTGCAAATGTGACAATTACCTGAGTGCTAAGAGGAGGTTAGAGACCCCCCCTCCCCCATGTCTCATGTAAGTACAAACCTGAAGAACAGAACAGATATTTTCATTTTAAGAAAGTTGCTTATTGTTGCCTAGAGTTCTCTGACCCCAAGTCAACAAGAGCCGCAAATAAATTTTGATTGTTAGCTTCATCAGTTTTCGCCTTTCGTAACGCCGTTCCTTGTAAGTCTTTTATTGTGTTATTTTCAACTATGTTCGCAGTGAGAATTACCTGACTTTCTTCAAAAGATCTCATGCCGTATTCATTATTCTTTATAGTATTTCCTTTGATACGAGTATGGCTTGTTCCGTAGAACACCAACCCTCCCCTACCACATTCTGTGATTATGTTACTTTCAATAGTACCAAGAGAATGATCATTTATATCAACCCCCCCAAGCGACGCATTCTTTACTATATTTTGAAACAGAAAGAACCGAGTGTTGTGACGGGTGAATAGTCCACAAGATTCCAAATTTACGAATTTATTGTTTCTGATGGTAGCAGTCGAACTATCTCGTAGAAAAACAGCACTACCCTTAACATCATGAACATGACTATTAACCAAATACAACGAAGACGAATTTAAAACATTAACTGCATTACTCGATTGAGTCGTACTTAAGTCGCAATTATCAATCATGACTGAGCTGTTTCCTTTAACTTCAACGAGACAAACTCCGAATGGGCTTGTTTCTCGCAGAGTAAGACCCCTCAAGACCCCTCCACCAGATCCAGAATAAACAATAAAAGGATGATCATCAGTACTGCATAGTATGATGTCCTCTATCGGTCCATCGCCAATTAGTTCGATGTGCTTAGTAGTAAATATTGATTCTTCATACCGACCTGGTAAGACTATTATCGTATCACCGTCAACAGCAGATGCAATGGCACTGCTAATAGTGCTGTATGGAGAACCAACATCTTGCGACACCACAATGGCAGTGCAATTAATCGCAAGTCGACGAAGACCGGGTAGACTGTAAAATTCTGATTCGACGATTATACTCGTCAAAGCTGCTTTTGAAAGACCTTTTAATGAAAAAACAGAACCATCGAAACAGCTGTGAAGGTATTTTAATATAATACTGAAATACGCAGGATCTCGGTCAACCGAATAAGAACTGTCGGGATGCTCTAAAATTGTTGAAAAAAGCGTACAATCAACTGAGGATAACACCTCCCGATCACATTTAAATGATTTTCCTCCAACGTTAAGAAGTACTTCACCAGTTTTCTTTATTACTAGTGATTTCATTTTTCGTTTTCTATTTTCGATATCCTCCATCGCGTCATTGTAAGTTTTCCTTGTTTCATCTCTTTCACTGCATAAATTATCCATTTGCTGTCTCGTAATTATTTCTATTGAATCGATCGTTTCTCGATATTTTTCTATCGTTTCTCGAAGGTTTATTTCAGTATTACCGTAACGTCGTTTTCGAGGTGGAGATGAAAACATATTTTTTATTGGGTGTCTCTAAAAAACCTTTTTTTTTTTGAGAGGGGTAACTTGATACTATGATTAAATATAAAGCGAAACTGGCTAAAACGAATACAGGGTTCGGCCAAACTTGGTTGCAATGAAAAGAGATCCCATATGTGCTGTCGAATATGGGGATTCGGGGGGCTACGTACTACAGGTTGAGCGCCATGCCCTGCAGCCTGAGTGGGGAAAAAAAGAAAAATTAATCATTTTTTTTTTTTAAAAAAAATTCAGACAAAAAGACCCCACTGCTTTGACTAGAAATGTTAGTTTACAGTGTCTTTCTCGCGATTTCCTCAAAAGAGTGGTAAACAAAATTCATTTCATAACAAACTCAACAAAAAAAACTGTGTGGGGGGACCTTTAACTACTTTCAGTAGAACTTTTTTTTTTTTTTTTTAATTTAATTTAATTTTCTTTTTTTTTTTTTTTTTTGAAAAGAATCACGACACATTCTTTTGGAAATAGTCGGCATTGAGATGAACATTTCTATAAGTGAGTTTTATATTTATTATTCGTTACGAGTTTATATAAGAAGTACGTTCTTTTTTTTTTTTTTTTTTTTTTTTCATTGCTTTTTTTCTTAATATTTCACCTAACTAAGGAATGACGTTGGCTAACAAAAATAAACCAAACGAGCAGTCACGGGGTCACCTTCAACAACGAACAAGAGCTGAGCCCCTCATTTTTCTATCAGACGACAGTGATTAATTCTTTTGAGTTTACTTTATGGAATATATAAATCGACTAACAATTAAAAAAAAAAAAAAAAAAAAAAAAAAAAATGGGGGGAAAATGAGGCTGACAGCCCCCTGGAGAGGACTCGGTTGCACATTGCACGGGCGAAACCCACACACCTCAGAAGCCAGTTAAAAAATTTCACTTATTATCTCAATTTTTATATTGAGAGTGCAACCGCAAAAGTTCAAGAAAATAGAACATAATTAATCAAAAGAAACCAATGGGAAAAAAGTCACTGCGGAGGTTCTCGGAAAAATACACCTCCACAGCGAAAGCCTAATTCTTCCATCTTGATACCGCAACACCGATTCGTTGTTACGTTCAAAGGTGAACACCAACAGGCATAATCCTAATAAACTTGACAAATTAAATGTTGGCACCACAATGGATAAATACAATATTAGGGGTGGGATTCAAAAAAGTAAAAATAAAAATGAAAAGAAACATGCTTGGCGATTCATTTTCAAAAATATAAAAATAAAAAAAACAAAAATTCTCAAGGCTAGGATCAGGATCAGGATAAGCATCACTCATTCTCAACAAGGAAAACATATCTTCTTTTTATCAAAGGAGTTAGGTCTTACTAGATAAAGAAATATACAAATTTTAGAATTCCTCATTTATTCCGTAACTTCTCATCCGAACAAACATCAAAAAAAGAAAAGAAATGAAGAGGAAGAGAGCAAGAGCAAGAGTGAGCATTTTAACAAAACGATCGTTTTCTTTTAACTTAATCATTTCTCAGAGGGTTAAGCTCATTGAGAGCCTCTAATCCGTTTAACGTCATCCCAGCAGCGGTAGGATGAATAAAGTCAGCAGCAGTGGTTGATGTTGATTGAATGTTTGGAATACAGATCTGATACCCAGCCTTCTTAATTCTCTGCAACGCTTCGTGTTTCTTTCCTCCGTTGAACGGATCCACAATTAACAGGTCCTCAACAAACGATGCCGTCGACGCACACTTTTCATGTCCTTTTGGCTTGAAACCAGTAAGCTCCTCGTTCTCGTAATCAGCAGACTTCTTAAGACAACCATTGACATCGTAGTACTGCCATAGAAACGATGCCGTGAAGTCCATTGATCCGAACAGCTCAGTCATTGGAGCGCACATCATGTCGCTAGGACAGTCGCTGTTGCTGTTGCATCCGTCTTTCATCGACATCGCCTTTGCCAAGGAACCATCAAGAATCGCGGTAACCGAAGGAAGACCCATCGGATGAGATTTACACTCCTCTACCCAACCCTTTACTTGAGCGTCGTTACCGAGAACCTTTGGAACATTCCACAACAACGACATCATTCTTTTCGTACTCCAGCTCAGGAAACCCATACTGGAAGTCGGTGCCAATTGTTTGTAAGGAAACCCTGACATGGTTGACGCATCATCTGCACTACCACCACCACCACTACCCATCTTTGGACACGCATCCGCAAATGCTCCAATGTACTGAGAAGCGAGAGTGCAAAGGTCCTTCGCATAAACTCCATCCTGGAAATCAGAGAAGGCCGCAGTCCAGAAACCCGGATTCCAAATCATTTCATTGTACTCAAAGAAGATCGGATTCTGACCCTGACATTTCCATAATGCCTGACCTTCTTCCGCCAGTGCCTGAAGTATCAGACTGTAGCCGGTTCTGATTCCGAAGAACGGAATAAGCAATTCATCCTTGCAGTTGTACGTAGCCCCCAGAGTTCCTAATGGAAGTGAAGACACTTTCGGGTATGGAGATACCTCAAGATTGTACAACGCATCCTCACCTGTTGACAACGCACCATCCCAACTTTTAATGTACTGTTTGTTGATCGTGTATGTTACCGGTTTTGGTGAATATAATTTAGTAAGTTCATCAGCGCAGCTTCCGAACTCCGATTCCTGTCCAATCGCAAACTCTCCAATGTGCTGAGCGAAGTTCCCCAAAGAAAGAAGCTTTGGGATGCAGAAACCAACAGCCTGCTGGTTGTTGGTCATCCTTCGAAACACGTTAGTCACCACATCCACAGCAGAAACACCACATGAAGAAAGACTTAATCCAATACTCGACAACCCAGCTGCGAATAAGTCAGAAGCTTTCAGTTGTGTGCTTTGATCAAACATCGTGAACATACTATCAACTGATAAACATGTTCCCTCACATTCAGAATCACTTACGCAAGGCTTTGAAACATCACAGTACTTACCTCCGCAGTGAAGTGAGAATGCCGGTCTCCCGGAATCACATCTCAGGAATGCTACTTGAAGTTGCGTTTCAACAATCGGAAGTTCAATTTGAAACAAACACCTTCCATCAGCCGTCTTCAAAGACGGTGATGGACATGTCTCGATACCAGAGACCGGTACTTTCAGTGGAAACTGCACATTCTTCATCAGCTTAGCGATGTCCATTGTTGGATCGTTGATATTATCCAGGCATGCATCTGGTGTCAGTACGAAGTTTGGATTCATTAAGTTGTCAACAAAATTCTGAAACAGTCCGAACCTCTCTTCAAGTACCTGATGTGATACAAACGGACAGTGGCATGAAACTCTCTCCTTCACACGACCCATGTATGTCCCCCACATTCTCTCTACAACAGACATGTCGATAGCCGACCCACCAAGAGCATCAGGAGCTATGTGAGCCTGTCCCTGACAGTTGTACGAAAACAACGTTTCCAACACTTCCTTACCCTCAGTCACTCCGACAGCCAACGCCGATAGCATTAGCAAACTCGATTTCATTGTTGTGACTTTTGTTGTTTTCTTTTGATCTGTCAAAAAATAATATTTCTAAAAAACAACAAACAACAAACAAAACACAATTCATTCGGATCCAGTTAGAAAGAAACCGACTGTTGGAACGATGGTGGCCAAAGGTGAAGACTGAACTAAACGACGGTCAAGGTCACTTCAACAACGAACTACAGCTGAGCTGAAGTGAGTTCGGCAGGCCAAAATTAATGAAAAGGATTTAGGAAGAGCGGAACAGTTTGTCATTCCTTCAACTAAATGAAAGAATCTGTTTTTGTTTTTCTTTTTTTTAAATATTTCGCAATACTCTACACAATACACTCACACGACATGAAAGTTAAAAAGAGTTTGCTTTTTTGTATTTATTAATAGAAATCGACTGAGGAAGATCGACCGTAGTGAAAGAGACGATTGAAAACGAAGGGTCGCTCTTCATGTATCAAAGTGTGGTCGATGATGATCAAATACTCGTGTTTATCGAATGGAATATATAAATCAACCAACAATACAAATAAAAATAGGGAGGGAGAATTTAAAAAAAAAAAAAATGTTTTCTTTTGACACACCTACTCAGAAAGGATTAGTTGGCACGAAACATGAGTGAAACTCACGCATCTCGGAAGACGGGATTTCCTTCTTTCTTTGTTTTGCTTTGTTTTGTTTTTCCCGCTTCTTGTGTGTGCAATCAATGATGGTCAAGAAGATGGAACAGAATTAATAATAAAAATCCAATGGGAAAAAGTCATCGAAGAGGTTCTCGAAAGAATACATCTCCACAACGAAAGCCTAATTCTTCCATTTCAAAACTGCATCACCAATTCGTTGTCACATTCAAAAGAGGGCGGGTTGTCAACAGATGGAATCTAAGGAAACGTGCGTGACAAATTGAAAATTGAAAACAGAGGTGTTGGCGGTCAAAGAAAAAGAAACAGCATTGAAAAAGAAACATGTTGGGCGATTCATTTCTTAAAGATGTGAATAAATAGAAAAAAAAAAAGAAAATTCTCAAGGCTAGGATCAGGATCAGGATAAGCATCACTCATTCTCAACAAGGAAAACATATCTTCTTTTTATCAAAGGAGTTAGGTCTTACTAGATAAAGAAATATACAAATTTTAGAATTCCTCATTTATTCCGTAACTTCTCATCCGAACAAACATCAAAAAAAAAAAAAAAAAAAAGAAATGAAGAGGAAGAGAGCAAGAGCAAGAGTGAGCATTTTAACAAAACGATCGTTTTCTTTTAACTTAATCATTTCTCAGAGGGTTAAGCTCATTGAGAGCCTCTAATCCGTTTAACGTCATCCCAGCAGCGGTAGGATGAATAAAGTCAGGATCAGATGTTGATTGAATGTTTGGAATACAGATCTGATACCCAGCCTTCTTAATTCTCTGCAACGCTTCGTGTTTCTTTCCTCCGTTGAACGGATCCACAATTAACAGGTCCTCAACAAACGATTCCGTCGACGCACACTTTTCATGTCCCTTTGGCTTGAAACCAGTAAGCTCCTCGTTCTCGTAATCAGCAGACTTCTTAGCACAACCATTGACATCGTAGTACTGCCATAGAAACGATGCCGTGAAGTCCATTGATCCGAACAGCTCAGTCATTGGCGTGCACATCATGTCGCTAGGACAGTCGCTGTTGCTGTTGCATCCGTCTTTCATCGACATCGCCTTTGCCAAGGAACCATCAAGAATCGCGGTAACTGAAGGAAGACCCATCGGATGAGATTTACACTCCTCTACCCAACCCTTTACTTGAGCGTCGTTACCGGCAACCTTTGGAACATTCCACAACAACGACATCATTCTTTTCGTACTCCAGCTCAGGAAACCCATACTGGAAGTCGGTGCCAATAGTTTGTAAGGAAACCCTGACATGGTTGACGCATCATCTGCACTACCACCACCACCACCACTACCCATCTTTGGACACGCATCCGCAAATGCTCCAATGTACTGAGAAGCGAGAGTGCAAAGGTCCTTCGCATAAACTCCATCCTGGAAATCAGAGAAGGCCGCAGTCCAGAAACCCGGATTCCAAATCATTTCATTGTACTCAAAGAAGATCGGATTCTGACCCTGACATTTCCATAATGCCTGACCTTCTTCCGCCAGTGCCTGAAGTATCAGACTGTAGCCGGTTCTGATTCCGAAGAACGGAATAAGCAATTCATCCTTGCAGTTGTACGTAGCCCCCAGAGTTCCTAATGGAAGTGAAGACACTTTCGGGTATGGAGATACCTCAAGATTGTACAACGCATCCTCACCTGATGACAACGCACCATCCCAACTTTTAATGTACTGTTTGTTGATCGTGTATGTTACTGGTTTTGGTGAATATAATTTAGTAAGTTCATCAGCGCAGCTTCCGAACTCCGATTCCTGTCCAATCGCAAACTCTCCAATGTGCTGAGCGAAGTTCCCCAAAGAAAGAAGCTTTGGGATGCAGAAACCAACAGCCTGCTGGTTGTTGGTCATCCTTCGAAACACGTTAGTCACCACATCCACAGCAGAAACACCACATGAAGAAAGACTTAATCCAATACTCGACAACCCAGCTGCGAATAAGTCAGAAGCTTTCAGTTGTGTGCTTTGATCAAACATCGTGAACATACTATCAACTGATAAACATGTTCCCTCACATTCAGAATCACTTACGCAAGGCTTTGAAACATCACAGTACTTACCTCCGCAGTGAAGTGAGAATGCCGGTCTCCCGGAATCACATCTCAGGAATGCTACTTGAAGTTGCGTTTCAACAATCGGAAGTTCAATTTGAAACAAACACCTTCCATCAGCCGTCTTCAAAGACGGTGATGGACATGTCTCGATACCAGAGACCGGTACTTTCAGTGGAAACTGCACATTCTTCATCAGCTTAGCGATGTCCATTGTTGGATCGTTGATATTATCCAGGCATGCATCTGGTGTCAGTACGAAGTTTGGATTCATTAAGTTGTCAACAAAATTCTGAAACAGTCCGAACCTCTCTTCAAGTACCTGATGTGATACAAACGGACAGTGGCATGAAACTCTCTCCTTCACACGACCCATGTATGTCCCCCACATTCTCTCTACAACAGACATGTCGATAGCCGACCCACCAAGAGCATCAGGAGCTATGTGAGCCTGTCCCTGACAGTTGTACGAAAACAACGTTTCCAACACTTCCTTACCCTCAGTCACTCCGACAGCCAACGCCGATAGCATTAGCAAACTCGATTTCATTGTTGTGACTTTTGTTGTTTTCTTTTGATCTGTCAAAAAATAATATTTCTAAAAAACAACAAACAACAAACAAAACACAATTCATTCGGATCCAGTTAGAAAGAAACCGACTGTTGGAACGATGGTGGCCAAAGGTGAAGACTGAACTAAACGACGGTCAAGGTCACTTCAACAACGAACTACAGCTGAGCTGAAGTGAGTTCGGCAGGCCAAAATTAATGAAAAGGATTTAGGAAGAGCGGAACAGTTTGTCATTCCTTCAACTAAATGAAAGAATCTGTTTTTGTTTTTCTTTTTTTTAAATATTTCGCAATACTCTACACAATACACTCACACGACATGAAAGTTAAAAAGAGTTTGCTTTTTTGTATTTATTAATAGAAATCGACTGAGGAAGATCGACCGTAGTGAAAGAGACGATTGAAAACGAAGGGTCGCTCTTCATGTATCAAAGTGTGGTCGATGATGATCAAATACTCGTGTTTATCGAATGGAATATATAAATCAACCAACAATACAAATAAAAATAGGGAGGGAGAATTTTAAAAAAAAAAAAATGTTTTCTTTTGACACACCTACTCAGAAAGGATTAGTTGGCACGAAACATGAGTGAAACTCACGCATCTCGGAAGACGGGATTTCCTTCTTTCTTTGTTTTGCTTTGTTTTGTTTTTCCCGCTTCTTGTGTGTGCAATCAATGATGGTCAAGAAGATGGAACAGAATTAATAATAAAAATCCAATGGGAAAAAGTCATCGAAGAGGTTCTCGAAAGAATACATCTCCACAACGAAAGCCTAATTCTTCCATTTCAAAACTGCATCACCAATTCGTTGTCACATTCAAAAGAGGGCGGGTTGTCAACAGATGGAATCTAAGGAAACGTGCGTGACAAATTGAAAATTGAAAACAGAGGTGTTGGCGGTCAAAGAAAAAGAAACAGCATTGAAAAAGAAACATGTTGGGCGATTCATTTCTTAAAGATGTGAATAAATAGAAAAAAAAAAAGAAAATTCTCAAGGCTAGGATCAGGATCAGGATAAGCATCACTCATTCTCAACAAGGAAAACATATCTTCTTTTTATCAAAGGAGTTAGGTCTTACTAGATAAAGAAATATACAAATTTTAGAATTCCTCATTTATTCCGTAACTTCTCATCCGAACAAACATCAAAAAAAAAAAAAAAAAAAAAAAAAAAAAAAAAAAAAAAAAAAAGAAATGAAGAGGAAGAGAGCAAGAGCAAGAGTGAGCATTTTAACAAAACGATCGTTTTCTTTTAACTTAATCATTTCTCAGAGGGTTAAGCTCATTGAGAGCCTCTAATCCGTTTAACGTCATCCCAGCAGCGGTAAGATGAATAAAGTCAGGATCAGATGTTGATTGAATGTTTGGAATACAGATCTGATACCCAGCCTTCTTAATTCTCTGCAACGCTTCGTGTTTCTTTCCTCCGTTGAACGGATCCACAATTAACAGGTCCTCAACAAACGATTCCGTCGACGCACACTTTTCATGTCCCTTTGGCTTGAAACCAGTAAGCTCCTCGTTCTCGTAATCAGCAGACTTCTTAGCACAACCATTGACATCGTAGTACTGCCATAGAAACGATGCCGTGAAGTCCATTGATCCGAACAGCTCAGTCATTGGCGTGCACATCATGTCGCTAGGACAGTCGCTGTTGCTGTTGCATCCGTCTTTCATCGACATCGCCTTTGCCAAGGAACCATCAAGAATCGCGGTAACTGAAGGAAGACCCATCGGATGAGATTTACACTCCTCTACCCAACCCTTTACTTGAGCGTCGTTACCGGCAACCTTTGGAACATTCCACAACAACGACATCATTCTTTTCGTACTCCAGCTCAGGAAACCCATACTGGAAGTCGGTGCCAATAGTTTGTAAGGAAACCCTGACATGGTTGACGCATCATCTGCACTACCACCACCACCACCACTACCCATCTTTGGACACGCATCCGCAAATGCTCCAATGTACTGAGAAGCGAGAGTGCAAAGGTCCTTCGCATAAACTCCATCCTGGAAATCAGAGAAGGCCGCAGTCCAGAAACCCGGATTCCAAATCATTTCATTGTACTCAAAGAAGATCGGATTCTGACCCTGACATTTCCATAATGCCTGACCTTCTTCCGCCAGTGCCTGAAGTATCAGACTGTAGCCGGTTCTGATTCCGAAGAACGGAATAAGCAATTCATCCTTGCAGTTGTACGTAGCCCCCAGAGTTCCTAATGGAAGTGAAGACACTTTCGGGTATGGAGATACCTCAAGATTGTACAACGCATCCTCACCTGATGACAACGCACCATCCCAACTTTTAATGTACTGTTTGTTGATCGTGTATGTTACTGGTTTTGGTGAATATAATTTAGTAAGTTCATCAGCGCAGCTTCCGAACTCCGATTCCTGTCCAATCGCAAACTCTCCAATGTGCTGAGCGAAGTTCCCCAAAGAAAGAAGCTTTGGGATGCAGAAACCAACAGCCTGCTGGTTGTTGGTCATCCTTCGAAACACGTTAGTCACCACATCCACAGCAGAAACACCACATGAAGAAAGACTTAATCCAATACTCGACAACCCAGCTGCGAATAAGTCAGAAGCTTTCAGTTGTGTGCTTTGATCAAACATCGTGAACATACTATCAACTGATAAACATGTTCCCTCACATTCAGAATCACTTACGCAAGGCTTTGAAACATCACAGTACTTACCTCCGCAGTGAAGTGAGAATGCCGGTCTCCCGGAATCACATCTCAGGAATGCTACTTGAAGTTGCGTTTCAACAATCGGAAGTTCAATTTGAAACAAACACCTTCCATCAGCCGTCTTCAAAGACGGTGATGGACATGTCTCGATACCAGAGACCGGTACTTTCAGTGGAAACTGCACATTCTTCATCAGCTTAGCGATGTCCATTGTTGGATCGTTGATATTATCCAGGCATGCATCTGGTGTCAGTACGAAGTTTGGATTCATTAAGTTGTCAACAAAATTCTGAAACAGTCCGAACCTCTCTTCAAGTACCTGATGTGATACAAACGGACAGTGGCATGAAACTCTCTCCTTCACACGACCCATGTATGTCCCCCACATTCTCTCTACAACAGACATGTCGATAGCCGACCCACCAAGAGCATCAGGAGCTATGTGAGCCTGTCCCTGACAGTTGTACGAAAACAACGTTTCCAACACTTCCTTACCCTCAGTCACTCCGACAGCCAACGCCGATAGCATTAGCAAACTCGATTTCATTGTTGTGACTTTTGTTGTTTTCTTTTGATCTGTCAAAAAATAATATTTCTAAAAAACAACAAACAACAAACAAAACACAATTCATTCGGATCCAGTTAGAAAGAAACCGACTGTTGGAACGATGGTGGCCAAAGGTGAAGACTGAACTAAACGACGGTCAAGGTCACTTCAACAACGAACTACAGCTGAGCTGAAGTGAGTTCGGCAGGCCAAAATTAATGAAAAGGATTTAGGAAGAGCGGAACAGTTTGTCATTCCTTCAACTAAATGAAAGAATCTGTTTTTGTTTTTCTTTTTTTTAAATATTTCGCAATACTCTACACAATACACTCACACGACATGAAAGTTAAAAAGAGTTTGCTTTTTTGTATTTATTAATAGAAATCGACTGAGGAAGATCGACCGTAGTGAAAGAGACGATTGAAAACGAAGGGTCGCTCTTCATGTATCAAAGTGTGGTCGATGATGATCAAATACTCGTGTTTATCGAATGGAATATATAAATCAACCAACAATACAAATAAAAATAGGGAGGGAGAATTTTAAAAAAAAAAAAATGTTTTCTTTTGACACACCTACTCAGAAAGGATTAGTTGGCACGAAACATGAGTGAAACTCACGCATCTCGGAAGACGGGATTTCCTTCTTTCTTTGTTTTGCTTTGTTTTGTTTTTCCCGCTTCTTGTGTGTGCAATCAATGATGGTCAAGAAGATGGAACAGAATTAATAATAAAAATCCAATGGGAAAAAGTCATCGAAGAGGTTCTCGAAAGAATACATCTCCACAACGAAAGCCTAATTCTTCCATTTCAAAACTGCATCACCAATTCGTTGTCACATTCAAAAGAGGGCGGGTTGTCAACAGATGGAATCTAAGGAAACGTGCGTGACAAATTGAAAATTGAAAACAGAGGTGTTGGCGGTCAAAGAAAAAGAAACAG
This sequence comes from Flectonema sp. DT1601, assembly GCA_964019425.1. Lineage (NCBI taxonomy): Eukaryota > Euglenozoa > Diplonemea > Diplonemida > Diplonemidae > Flectonema > Flectonema sp. DT1601. The sequence goes on along the minus strand of OZ025812.1, from coordinate 877,240 downwards.
CATTGAAAAAGAAACATGTTGGGCGATTCATTTCTTAAAGATGTGAATAAATAGAAAAAAAAAAAGAAAATTCTCAAGGCTAGGATCAGGATCAGGATAAGCATCACTCATTCTCAACAAGGAAAACATATCTTCTTTTTATCAAAGGAGTTAGGTCTTACTAGATAAAGAAATATACAAATTTTAGAATTCCTCATTTATTCCGTAACTTCTCATCCGAACAAACATCAAAAAAAAAAAAAAAAAAAAAAAAAAAAAAAAAAAAAAAAAAAAAGAAATGAAGAGGAAGAGAGCAAGAGCAAGAGTGAGCATTTTAACAAAACGATCGTTTTCTTTTAACTTAATCATTTCTCAGAGGGTTAAGCTCATTGAGAGCCTCTAATCCGTTTAACGTCATCCCAGCAGCGGTAGGATGAATAAAGTCAGGATCAGATGTTGATTGAATGTTTGGAATACAGATCTGATACCCAGCCTTCTTAATTCTCTGCAACGCTTCGTGTTTCTTTCCTCCGTTGAACGGATCCACAATTAACAGGTCCTCAACAAACGATTCCGTCGACGCACACTTTTCATGTCCCTTTGGCTTGAAACCAGTAAGCTCCTCGTTCTCGTAATCAGCAGACTTCTTAGCACAACCATTGACATCGTAGTACTGCCATAGAAACGATGCCGTGAAGTCCATTGATCCGAACAGCTCAGTCATTGGCGTGCACATCATGTCGCTAGGACAGTCGCTGTTGCTGTTGCATCCGTCTTTCATCGACATCGCCTTTGCCAAGGAACCATCAAGAATCGCGGTAACTGAAGGAAGACCCATCGGATGAGATTTACACTCCTCTACCCAACCCTTTACTTGAGCGTCGTTACCGGCAACCTTTGGAACATTCCACAACAACGACATCATTCTTTTCGTACTCCAGCTCAGGAAACCCATACTGGAAGTCGGTGCCAATAGTTTGTAAGGAAACCCTGACATGGTTGACGCATCATCTGCACTACCACCACCACCACCACTACCCATCTTTGGACACGCATCCGCAAATGCTCCAATGTACTGAGAAGCGAGAGTGCAAAGGTCCTTCGCATAAACTCCATCCTGGAAATCAGAGAAGGCCGCAGTCCAGAAACCCGGATTCCAAATCATTTCATTGTACTCAAAGAAGATCGGATTCTGACCCTGACATTTCCATAATGCCTGACCTTCTTCCGCCAGTGCCTGAAGTATCAGACTGTAGCCGGTTCTGATTCCGAAGAACGGAATAAGCAATTCATCCTTGCAGTTGTACGTAGCCCCCAGAGTTCCTAATGGAAGTGAAGACACTTTCGGGTATGGAGATACCTCAAGATTGTACAACGCATCCTCACCTGATGACAACGCACCATCCCAACTTTTAATGTACTGTTTGTTGATCGTGTATGTTACTGGTTTTGGTGAATATAATTTAGTAAGTTCATCAGCGCAGCTTCCGAACTCCGATTCCTGTCCAATCGCAAACTCTCCAATGTGCTGAGCGAAGTTCCCCAAAGAAAGAAGCTTTGGGATGCAGAAACCAACAGCCTGCTGGTTGTTGGTCATCCTTCGAAACACGTTAGTCACCACATCCACAGCAGAAACACCACATGAAGAAAGACTTAATCCAATACTCGACAACCCAGCTGCGAATAAGTCAGAAGCTTTCAGTTGTGTGCTTTGATCAAACATCATGAACATACTATCAACTGATAAACATGTTCCCTCACATTCAGAATCACTTACGCAAGGCTTTGAAACATCACAGTACTTACCTCCGCAGTGAAGTGAGAATGCCGGTCTCCCGGAATCACATCTCAGGAATGCTACTTGAAGTTGCGTTTCAACAATCGGAAGTTCAATTTGAAACAAACACCTTCCATCAGCCGTCTTCAAAGACGGTGATGGACATGTCTCGATACCAGAGACCGGTACTTTCAGTGGAAACTGCACATTCTTCATCAGCTTAGCGATGTCCATTGTTGGATCGTTGATATTATCCAGGCATGCATCTGGTGTCAGTACGAAGTTTGGATTCATTAAGTTGTCAACAAAATTCTGAAACAGTCCGAACCTCTCTTCAAGTACCTGATGTGATACAAACGGACAGTGGCATGAAACTCTCTCCTTCACACGACCCATGTATGTCCCCCACATTCTCTCTACAACAGACATGTCGATAGCCGACCCACCAAGAGCATCAGGAGCTATGTGAGCCTGTCCCTGACAGTTGTACGAAAACAACGTTTCCAACACTTCCTTACCCTCAGTCACTCCGACAGCCAACGCCGATAGCATTAGCAAACTCGATTTCATTGTTGTGACTTTTGTTGTTTTCTTTTGATCTGTCAAAAAATAATATTTCAAAAATGAATAAAAACAACAAACAAAACAAACACAATTAATACAGATAAAGTACTTTATTGACCTCGCAGTTCATGGTTTGCTAAATTGCGTCTGTCTTGGTATAAAAAATAAGAAATTCGAATTTCCAAGGAAAATGAGTTTTTTAAATTGAATAAACTAAGCCAATAAGTTTTTTGGTTTACCACCTAAAAGGGGGTGCTTGGGTCGGGGGTGTCAACTTTTTTTTTTTTTTTCCTCATTTCTCAGGGTTCTTGCATAATAATCTTCTTATACATTTTCTTTTTGCTTTTTTCATTGCAGGTGTTTTAATTTTAATTTTAATTTTTCTTGTTTTTTTTGTTTTTTTTTCCCCTCACCTTGTAGCTCTCTGCTAACGGCTTCAGCTTACCCGAGGGAGGGAAGCTTGGAGGGTCAACCAGCAACCCTGTTATTAGATTGCTCTCGAAAAAACATATAAGAAAAATTAATTTGTAAGTCTCAAATGGCGGAAAGCTAAAAAACGTTTCAAAAAAAATTATTTTTAAATCAAACAAAATAGAATACGAATATATAGGTATGTGATCTTTCACTTTTGTATAAGGTATACCTGTTGGGACAGATCATGTCAAAAAAAAAAAAAAAAAAAAAAAGAGAGAGAGATAAAAAAAATTGATTGGTCGCATGCAGTAACAACAACGCACTCAAAACCCTACAATAAGCTATCTATAGATACCCTACACGAGTCCATTTTTTTTTTTGCATGCCCACAGTATTCTCACCCTCAACAGCGATAAAGCTTGTTAGCTAGTATCAATGAACCCTCACGTATTAAGCAGTCGCTTCCACAGCTCATGTAGAAGGAGAGTTTAAGAACAGTACAGCGGTTTTCTTCTATTTTTTATTTTTTATTTTTATTTTCCCGTAAAGATCTCAACTTAAAGAACAAATTAAAATATTGTTTTTTTTTTTTTTTTTTTTTTTTTTTCTGTTTCTCAACTTAGTGATAAAAATACTTATCCGCTTCTTTTTTTTGGTTTTTTTTTTTTTTTTTTGCATAAAATTTGAAAAAAAAAAAAATAATAATAATGAAGTGGTGGGCGATCCGTCTCTAAAGGGATAAACTTTCGTGGCAAATTTTTTTTCGATCAGAGTAATGTCAACAAACAAGTAATTAAATTTTAAAAAAATAAATAGATATAAACAATGCTGTTTTAAAAATAAAACCTCGAGAGTTTGTTGAATTCCTAATCAATTTCACAAACAGAGCCCCCTCTCCCCCTCCGAGACGGCTGCTACCACGTCGCAAACAACAAAACAAAAAAAGAAAGGGAAAATTACTTACAAAAAGAAGGAAAAAAAAATTGCAACAGCTACTTCATTGATTAATCCAGTCATTCGAGGGAAAGAAAAACGAAGTCGGTTATGCTTTAGATAAGCAATATGTCAATAGCCCATCACAAGCATCTAAAAAAGCGACAATATGTAGTTTTTAGGGATCACTTTTCAATCATTCGGTCCTGTTACACATTTAGTTCCCGCAACTCAACAGAAGAAAAAAGGAATAAAAAAAAATTAATAAAATAATAAAACTATCCGACTATCACTACTGTAACGATGTCGTTCGCAGAGCCAGAAAAGGTCTCCGAATGAAAAAAAAAAAAAAAAAAAAAAAAGAAAAAAGAAAAAAATTATATTAAAACATGAAGAAGATAGATAAGAAACGTTGTTGTTTTTTTTTTTTTTTTTCCTTTTTTTTTTTTTAAGAACATGCAAAAAGAAAAAAGAAAAAAGAAAAAAGAAAAAAAAACTACGCAGGGAACGGTTACCTAGTCAGTATTTATTTATTTATTTACGAAGCCTAGGAAGCCAAAAAGTCAGGAAAAGCTCAACAGGGGTAACAGTTATATCGCTACCAGCCAACCTTGAGACTCTCACAGACGATAAGAGACGTAGAATAACCTGGAACAAATGACTACCTAAACCCACCGCCCGTGCGAGCAGACAGTGAATATGGGTTTGTTATAAAATGGTGCTAATTTGGAAGAAAAAAAAAAAAAAAAAAAAAAAAACTATCTCGCTCTGCTGCTCATTCAATACCTTGGAACTACCTGTCCCTCTTAGGCCTTCCTTCATCAGTAAGTCCTGGGACCTTCATTCTAGTTTTTTTTTTTTTGAAAATTCGGATTTCCATTTCAAAAATAATTGTTTTTTTTTTTGATGCTGAAAAAAACTGCCGAGATTAGACCTGTAAAAGGGTCAAGAACATTCCCTTTATTTTATGTTATTATTTTATTTTTTTTTTTGACACCTAAGGTAAGAGACCAAAAGGGTAAGGGTCGAGGGGGGAAAAAAAAGAGGGAAAAAAAATATATACTGTCGTGTGGGAATAACTTTTTGATTTTTTTTTTTTATTTTTTTTCTGGTGGAGGATTACACTGACTTAACACCGAACTATACAAAAAAGAGTGATGCGGACACGTGTTGTTCATTTCGTTGAAATTCAGATACGGGATGTTTATGTAATTGAGAATAGCAGGGATGAAACTTAACAGATTTGGGGATAATAATAATAATAAAAAAAAAATTTAAAAAAAAAAAAAAAAAAAAAACCCAACCTTTCCTTGTTTTCGTTATATCATATTTTGCTTACACGCACTTACATTTGTGTGGCAAAAAACGTTGGAAGGCTTTTTCTATCTTTGAAAGAGGTTATAAAAAAAAAAAAGAAAAACAACAATAACAATAATAATAATAACAAGAGTGAAGTACATAGCAAGTAGGTACGCACATGCGTAGCAAGAAGGTCTTTTGACCGCGTGGGGTTTTTTTTTTTTTTTTGAGAAAAAAAAAATTTAAAAAAAAAAAAACAGACAAGACAGGCAGATATAAACTACCCAACAATAATACATAATGTCTCAAAAAAAAAAAAGATTTTTTTTTTTTGCTCCTTTACAATTGCGAGTTACATCATATTTTCCCTTTTAGTTTTACGCCAACACCAAGTACTCGTCATAACGCAAAGAAAAATGACACGCAGGAGGGATTAACTGTTTGATTTTGTACGTAAAATACAAATGTATTGCATCATAAAACAACATGACGATAATTTTTTAACATTACTTCTGAGACACATGTCGACTAAGGTAATGTTAAGTGTAGGCAAACACTCTGCAATTGACGTAAGTACTTTTACATTATAACTTTGCTGCAAGAACGCGAAGAACAAAAAAAATGAACGCAGGAAGGGGGAAATTAGTTGTTTATATAAAAGAAAAGAAACAACAGTGCAACTTCGTATAACTATAGTGATGCTCAGCCAAGCTTTTTCAAAGCAAACGTAGGAGGCTAACCCAACGGAAGACATCCTTAGGATCATTCAGACACAAGATATTCAAACACTAATCACAGGAATAAGAGGGTTTTTAATAATAAAAGAAAAAAAAAGAAAACCATTCAGATTAGCCTTATATTTCGTTGAACGCAGACAGAATCCTGTCGCACGGGGGAAAATAAATCATGACCATAGGAAATACCGGCTTTCAATCTGAATAGTTTTCTTTTCCGACTACGTCGGTATAAAAAATAAAGAAAGAAAAAAAAAAGAAGAGAAAAAAAACATTTGTTTCCCTCTCTAAAGGCTAAAAGCGTTTTTTTTCACCTAATTAGTTGGTATATAGCTACCAACTTGGGGGAAAAAAAAAAAAAAAAGCATAAAAAAAAACAACCAAAAATGCACAAATAAAAAAACACCCATAAAATTGCTTGGGTATGTAGAAATAGAAAATGGGAGGAGTTTTAAAAGTGCTGTCGGAGCTCTAAAGGAAAGTCATCTTACTGTTTGGAATGGCGAAGTAGAGGGGGGGCTGAAATGATAAAGAGGACCCCTACCAGCTGCTATAATTTCAATTTCAGTCACTTCTCTCTTATGGAGAAAGAGTCAGGTAGTATTTTTTTTTTTTTTTTTTTTTTTTTGATTGATTGGATGGGGGGATAATTAGCGAAATCCCATCGCACAAGAAACGATTTTTAAAAAAAAAAAAAAAATAGTAATTACTCAAACAGAGAACTACCAAGCTGGAACCGGACTGACAGTACCAGTAAATACTAACAATATCCGAGCAACGCATCACACACAAAGCCAGAAACCAGCAAAAGAGATTTCTTGCTCACTCGCATGTTAACTTTTCCTTCGTTTTTTTTTTTTTTGCATTTGATTTTTTTTTATTTATTTATTTTTTTTTTTTTTCTTGCTGATTTTGTAATTTTGACAAGGAAAAAAAAAGGCATCACTTTTTTTTTTTTTTTATTGTAATCATTATTTATTATTATTATTATTTCTTTTTTTTTTTTTTTTTTTTTCCCTTAGTTCTTCCAAAGGACTTCCTTCTGATCGGTAATCCCCCGGGGAGACAAAAGCACTATGAACAACATCACAAAAAAAGTCTCCACCCAGAGACCACCACAGTGAGTCAGTTGAGAGAACAAGACCATGAAAATCCGCAAGGCTAACACATAACATAAAGAGAATATTGTGCTACATAGGCGCAAGCAAATCAAGTCCCCCTCCCATCAAGAGATTGGAGGGGAGCTTTTCGCTTGTTATTGTTTTCCACGTAAAAGTAGAGATTTCATCAAAATTATTCAACAAGTGGAAACAAAAAAAAAAAAAAAAAAAAAAAAAATACTAAAGGAGAGTTTTTTTTTTGTTTTTTGTTTTTTTTTTGTCATAAATATCGCTTACAAAAGACTCAATGGATCTCTTTGTGCCATCGGATGAATGCGTAGGAACAACAAAAAAAAATTTAAAAAAAAAAAAAAAAAACAGATTTTTTTGTTGACTGACTAGTATTCATTGTAAGTTTTTGATTAAACTGCGGAAGGCACTTCTCTGGCAGCTTATGGGTAGTGATGATGACGGAAAAGCGGAAGGGGCGAGAACAAAAAAAAAAAAAAAAAAAACGAAAAAAAACAAAGGACAGGGGTGGTCGGGTGACAAATTTTTGCGTGATTTGTATTTTATGTAAACAGGAAGGGGAAAACGAAGAAAAAAAAGAAGGGGGGAAAAAAAAAAACGAAAAAAAATACGAACAATTAACAACACGGACCGAATACGACTATTAGTAAGCCCTGTGCAAAAAAAGAAGGCAGCTCGTGTTCAGCTAACCATCCACAGGCAGGAACACCTCACTGCTATTTCTGCTTTTGTTTGTCTTTTTTTTTTTTTTTTTGTTTCGCGCCACTCGGAAGGGACAAGGAGACTTGCTTCGCTGCAGTAACACAAATTTCAACCAAGTAAATCCTCACACCTTTCATACGATCATTTTTTTTTTTTTATTGGATTTTACGATTAGTACATGTAAAAACTAATGCCCTATTTAGGGCATACATTTTAAAACGGTGAGTGGCGTTCGTTACAACTTAATCAGATTTGCTTTCTGAGTGTTCGCATCCAGTGATGGCAATTAGTGACAGTCATCAGGCTTTGGATCTCCCAGTAATCTTCATCCGATAACATCACAAAGAAGTTACTCACTGTCCAACAAGACTACTTGCAAACGTCGTCGCTTTTCAAGCGCAAATGAAGACCTTTTTTTTTTTTTTTCTCAGTAATAATAAAAAAATTTATTTTCTACTTTCCTGAGCTGTCAAGGGCCCGTTGCTTTTCTTTTGTCTCCCTGTTTTTTTTTTTTTTTTTTTTTTTTGATTGTTTTTTTTTTGTTAATAAAACTATTAATAAAAAAAACACACCTATAATATGCGTATTCAGGAGCCTCAGTGAGTTGTTCCAGCAGGTCTTTGACTGGTCCCATGCAAGCTTCAAAGTGTTGTCTGTTGATACGAGCAGTGATTACGGTATCTTTAGCAACGCAATCAGCAATGTTACGAGATGGCTGTGGTTCAAAGAACTCACAATAACCGATTGGATGACCAGCTTTGAAATCACAAACCCATCTCTTTTTATCAGGTAGGAGTACGCCATCTTCACTAGATTCTCGTCCAATTACATCAACCGTACCTTCAACGATGAAATGCATGTAGTCACCCAGCTGGTCGAACTCAACAATGACCTCTCCAGGAGTGTATTTTTTCTCTTGTAGGGCATCAGCGAGTTGTAGTATCGCAGAAGGAGTTTGAGTGCTTAGAAAATGAATATCTTTGAGCCATTTCTTATACTGTTCTCTCTTCTCATGAGAAAGTCTTCCCATCACTCCATTGAAAACATCATTCTCAAGAAGAAAAACAGTTACAGAATCCTCACCTGTTGTGATCGTCTGTTCAGACTTTGCTAGCGTACTTGTAACTGCAAAATCTCCAAATGCACAGCACGTCCGCTGTTTAATTCCGTCAATCAGAACATCACCAGCCACAGCCACGTAGAAGTACGGTTGTGAAGGAATCTCTCCTCTTTTAAAGAGCATCGTATTCGGTGGGACGATTCTCTTTTTCATACATCCAGCGACCTTTAACAATACTGTGTCACGTACTACGTGTCCGAATAGAGGAGATGAGCGAAGCGTTCTGACTAAGAGAGAAGCCTCAGCTTCAGTTTTTGGATAGACTTCTGCTTCATAGTCAGATACCTTAACATTTCTAATATTATGAATTTCTTGGTGGCGAGGTATTGCGTGATTCAATTTCGGACTATCTGTAGTGTCGTCAACCGCTGTGGGTACTTCTTCTGTTACAGTCCTCTCCAGCTTATCATCACTCGCAGAGGCTAGGAGTTGACGAGCGTTTTCAGGATCGTCTTTTTTCCAAGACTGGTAGGCGTCGACTTCACTGCTCTCTAATATCCTAAAACACTTTAAAAATAAAACATAATCAGCCTGACTCGATTTCTTTGGGTGTGGTGGGTCAACCATCAACCATGGCCATGGCCATTTATCTGTAGACCATTCTTCATAAGATTCCTCTTTTTGAAGAAGCGCTGTTGCGTATCTATTGAACTCGTTCTCTCTTCTAGCAGCGGCGGTGATTACTCTCTTGGTTCCGTTGTTGTCGATAACGATCCCTTCACCACTTCGAAGAGTAGACTTAGCACTTCGCGATCTCATTGTGTCCTGCATTCTATTAGATCCCTTTGGAGAAGCAACTGGTTTAGCCATAGGCTCTGGTTTCGCAGCTGGAACTGCTGCTGGGCTGTTGTTAGTACTGCTGTTATTCGTACTGTTGCTCTTGACTGGAGCTCTCGCTTTCAAACTCCCTCTCAAACTCTCACTTCCATATCCACCCATCCGCGCAGAGGAGCGCGTTTCCTTTGCTGCCTTCATAGGGGGTTTCTTCGCCCCGCTATCGCTAGAGCAATTACCCATCTTAGTAATGTCTTGAATGAAATCAGAGTTATAAAATAAATCGTTTTACCTAAAATGAATTTAAAGTACTTCTACTACATGTCTAGTGCTGCCATCTATAGTTCGTGTTTTGCTGAGGAGTAAGGAGAGTTATTTATAATTCTATTTTTTTTTTAAAAAGGAATTAGGGAAAGAACAAAAAAAAAAAAAAAAAACAAGAATTACAGTAGATAAAAAACATTTTTACGGAAACAAAAAAAAAGATGGAACACAACAGGTGAACGAAGGAAAACTTTGATCAAATAAGTCACTGTGGCTCAGAATATTACAAACACCGAGAATGTTTGAAGAAAAAAAATGTTATGTTAAAAAAAAAATTAAAAAAAAAGATGGGACACAGAATCGAACTAAACAGATTTTCTCACCCAGACTACATGCAGTGATAAACACAGCAGCCAGTACCAGGATATAAATTGTAACAAATAATGCTTGGTTTTCGTATGCCAACTTAATTTGGAAAAAAAAAAAAAAAAAAAAAAAAAAAAAACAGGAGAACAGGAGAACGACCTCTCTAACTAGCTGTCATCGTACAGCATCACAGAGAATAGTGTCGTATTTATTTTTTTTTTATTTTATTTATTTACGAAGCCCTAAGGAAGCCAAAAGCCAGGAAAAAGCTCACAGGGGGTTAACAGTTATATCACTACCAGCAACCGTGAGATATTAGCATGTCCTGTGACTACAATGAGATTAAGGATTCGCTAAGAGCATATGATTGAAAAATCTGGTTATCAGAAAACAAACAAATCCTTCAGAGAAGGAAAAGCATGCTGCGATAGAACAATGTAATAAAAGCTGTTTGCAGTATTAAAAAAAAAAAAAAAAAGGCTAGACACACTCAGCTATTGTTCTCTCAGGGAGAAAGAAAATGTTTTGAAACATATTTTTTATGAAACAAAATAAATCGTACCAGAGTTTTTGAACCAGCGTTGACTAAAGGCAATGTTAAAGAGGTTTTTTTTTTTTTTTTTTTTACAATCTCTTTTTCAGTGTTGTCATTCAGTGCAGTACGGAATCGAGTTATTTTTTGGATCATCATTGTTTGATTTTTTCGCAATACCCATTCAGCTAGTATCATTAATTTTTTAATGAGAATAAAAAAAAGTAATTCATTTCTACAGTTTCCCAACATCCGGGGTAAAAAGATATGTAGTTTCAGACCTTAATCTTAGCTACTCGAATTCATCAAAATTTTGAGACTGAATTACTCCTAACTAGTTAGTATTAATAATTATCAGTCAATCAAAAAAAAAAGCAAAACTTCGTAGGACAACAAACAAGTTGGTTTCGGGCTAAGATTAAAAACAATCTTTCTTCGGACCATTCCCCTTACCCAGCCCTCTTCAGCGAAGAAAGTAAGGGGGACACTGCGGTGTCAGGCCTGTCCTACTCATCGCGTTTGCCCTTCTCAGCCAAGGGAACCACGTCAACATGGTTATGTAGTTTCAGACCTTAATCTTAGCTACTCGAATTCATCAAAATTTTGAGACTGAATTACTCCTAACTAGTTAGTTAGTTATCAAGTCCATCAGACCACCGAGTATCGGTTAGGTAGACACTCAAAGAGTACCGAGTGACTCTTCTGAGGGTCCCCAATACTGCGGTAGGTGGGAAGAATCTAATCACTAACTGGCTATCTCCGGAGTGTAGTTAAACTTTTTTTTTTTTTTTAAAAGGAAAAATGAAAGTAACCATTTTTGGGTATTTTGCATAAGAGAGAGAGAAAAAAAAAGTCACGCGAAAAAAAATAAACGAAAGCTCTGAGGCCACACACGATGGGTCGTAAAAATTGGAAAAAAAAAAAATAGATTTTCCAACATCGACAGTTTTAAGAGTTGTATTTAAAATAAAAAATATTTTTTCATTTTAACAAATTGGACAAGGACAAGACAGTGCTCCACTCCCTTCCTCCTTCCCCCTCCTCTCTTCTCAAATAAAAACACAATCGAAGACAACAGTGAGACTTCACTTATACAAGTATCTTCCCAAGAGCAAGAACGACAACGAACGCTGTCATTCTTTCATATTCAAAAGACTTTTGTCGTTATTATTCGTACAAACCGTACAACCTCACTGGAAATCGGAACTGAGGATTAAAAAAAAAAAAAAAAAAAAAAAAAAAAGTAACCTACCAGATGAACTATCACATAAGGCAACAGTCACACAAAAAAAAGAAGAAAAGAAAATACAACTCAGAAATGCAATGTCTTTTTGTGTTGTTTGTTTTAAAAAAAAAAAAAAACTAACTAACTAACACAATTTAATATGAGAGAATCATTGAACCGATTGTTAGGTAAAAAATAGGTACAAAAAACATAATCAAGACTAGGCTAGGACTCCCCCTCAAAAAAAAAAAAAAAAAAAAAGCGATTGATCAGCTAGGAAATTATAACTTCGTAGTTTAAGTCGCTACTCCGTGTCGTAACCACGCCACCAGAGGCTTTTAGCCTAGGAGACCTATTGCGGTTAACGGTACAGCCTGATGCGATCTCCCCTGTCTTTTCCATGCACATCCACCAGACACCCTACTGCACAAAAGAGTGCAGCTTTCCAGGGTAATTGTCCCTGTCCCCGCTTGATGCATTTCAAGGGACAATCATTCCTTCAAAAAGAGACGACTACGTCATCCGGGGGTGGTGGACATGGTCGACAGGATCGTCACTGTGTTGCCACTTCAGTTCTCTCAGCAGCTACCACTCCTGAGGGGAAAATCTTGTTTTTTTTTTTGTTTTTTTTTTTGGGTTGGTTTAAAATTTTAGTAACAAAATAATCACATCATCACACACACACACACTCACCGTTAACAACCAAAATGCTATCGACTAAATAGAGAAAAAAAAAAAAAAACGATTTCTCTTCAAACGCATAGAGCCGTTACTACAACAATGAATAATTCATTAATAAATTAATCAGAAAAAAAAAAAAAGGGACGATTCTCACGATCCAGGTGTACGCTGGCCTAAGACGCTATGTAATAAGAATGCTATTGCCCCAGTGAGAAACAAACTAAATATTAGTAAAACAACTAATTCCACATTAGCAACAGCCAATGAAATCGTATTAAACGTCAGAGACAGAGAGGCTTGTGTCCCTCCTGATGCTTCTAAAAGTCGAAGCAGATTCTCACCTGCAGTTGTCCTATTACAAAGAGGGTCAGACGAACATCTGGCTGCTGTGGATAGCGCGCCTGATAAGTCCGAGTATCCCTGAATGGCAGTAGTCACAGAGGTCACTACTGCCCATACACAGGCTAAGCTATAGAGTAATAATATTACCGCGATTCCATTAAGAATTCCAAAATTTGAAATACCGGAAATCAAACGTTGGATAATATCAAAAACAACTGAACTCGACGGTAACATCCCTGACAAGTTGAGATTCTTAACCGGTATTGGATTGGCTTGGGTGATAGCAGATTCTGGTGGTGAGTCAGTTTTTTTTTTTTCTCCAGAAAAAGAATTTGATGACCTGGAAGACAATCGTTTACCTCCCAAAGCCTCCCTCGCCTGCGCCACAAACTGTCTGTATGTAACTACCAGTTCTCCAATGGCTGTTGACTGTATCTTTGACCGAATCCAGGTACTTTTTAAGAAATGAATTTCTGATAAAATTCGCAAATCACAACTACCCTTTCCTTGTGTCACATCGACAAGGACTTCTATTCTAAAACAGTCTCCAGTCATAACGTCTGGAGTCTGACTAGTAAAATGAACCAATAGTTTTTTATCACTCTTGGCATACCTCTGCCATTCCACAAATCTAGTGTGTTTATTCCAAGGTGCTTGAACTATTGTCGTGCATTCAAAACTGCGATAACCAGTATCTGGAGTGAGTTGTTCCCAGTGAGGAATGACGCAAGGAGTTGGTTTTTCTTTTGTTCCTTGGTACTCACCACGCTTGGTGTGATATGATGATAGGAATTTTGAATCGTTTGCAAACAGAACGTTAAACACATCATTGATTGATGTTCCAGGAATGACAACTGTATCATGAGTCACGTGAGTGATGTGCGATTCGCTTAAGAAATATTTAGAAACATGTTGTGGAAGACGAGAAAACAATCCATTCATTTCCGCAACTGATATTTCTGGAGAAGTCACAAGCGGAGTAGAAGGAGAACCTGGCGTCTCTGATGGTACTGATGAGTGTTTATTCGTTGATGAATGAGTGTGAAATACCCTCGAGTTGCCATCGTATTCAGATCCACTTTCATCAAAACTAGCAGCTGATGACCGAGAAGCTGTCCTTCCCCTTCCACAGACAGGACCTGCTAAGTCTTTGACATTACCGTACACATTATCCTTCGCATCGAATCCTTCAAATAAATATTCTTTGCGCTCACCGGAATCATCTCTGATTGTGAATTTAATCGACTGTCCTTTCCAAGCCATCTGCTTATCTACCTTAATACAATGTTTCCATTGGAATAGTATAAAAGACTTGAATGGATTTGTTACAAAAGATGCATGTGAGACGCTCATAAAAAACGATCCGTGTTGTTTTCTTCCTTTAGATATAGTGAAACACCTATGACTGTGATATGGGTGGTCAGGTAGAAAGTGTAATTCAGGTGTTGGGATGGCTTGCAATGTTATTTTTAATGAAATCTTATTTCTAATTGCCTCTGCTATCTGCGTATCATCTTCTATGACTGGACCATCGTCAACACTTGACAATCTCCATCCTAAGAAATCTGACAACGACTCAGCCACACCCTCACCTTTTATAAGAATCCTGTCCTTGAATGTCGCTCCTAAAGGTTCACCTTCTCGAGATCGGTGAAGAGTTATATCAATTTCTTTTTCTCGGTGATAACTTCTTTTCCATCTTCTTCTTCTGACCATATCTGTCTTTCTTCTTGTATGATGATATTTCCATCTCCAATTTCCACTGTATTCCCATCCTTCGTTGTCTCCTCGCGATGAATCTATTGACCAAGACGAGGCCCAGATGCATCCTGCTGGAAGACGAATTTGCCGTCTGTCGACAGATTTTCGTTTCGTATCATGCCATTCTGGTATGTCTGTAGGAAGTCGTTTTTGACCCCAACCAACAATTGGAAACCATCTCTCTGTTTCGAATATATACATCAGCATTTCATCAGATTCGTGTGATATCGGAGTTGATGATCGTATGGTTTCATTAGGAACTCCACATGGACCATCAAATTCAAGAGATCCACAGCAGCTCCAATGTTCACCTTCGATCATATCAGCGTTGTGTTCACAAAGCATTCCTTCAACGTGACCATCACCAGAGCACCAATGCTCTTTTTCTTCTCCTCTCCATTCACCTTCATGTAATCTCACATCATTATCAGAGCTTCCTGTATCACTCAGAGGGTATTCATTCATCAATGTTTGTAGAAAATTCTAATTTTTTTTTTTTTTTTGAAGATGAAGAATGACAGTAATAAGGTTAAAAAACCGGATGAAGGAAACCAAAACTTCAGAAGATTACTTATTTTATTGATGTTTCTGAATTAGAGAGAAAAAAAAATATATTATTACAGTCGGTTGCGTTTTGTATGTTTGGAATTTTGACTTTCGAGTCTGAATATTGCGAGATGTGTCCCACACAAGTCAAGAACCTTCTAAAAACTGTTTTTTTAAGTATTTTCACTGGACTTAAATACGGTTTTATCTTCATTTTTTTTTTTTTTTTTTTTCAAAGCCTAGGAGCCAAAAAGTCAGGAAAAAGCTCAACAGGGGTAACAGTTATATCGCTACCAGCCAACCTTGAGACTCTCACAGACGATAAGAGACGTAGAATAACCTGGAACAAATGACTACCTAAACCCACCACCCGCGTGAGCAGACAGTGTTAGAGACTTTTAAAAATATAAAAAAAAAATATAAAAATAAATTGAGTCTGGACCCCCTTCATGTAAAAACACAACAGACGATCACAAAGTATGGAGAATTGCGGCTCCCAACCTTCGAAAAAAAGAAATAAATAAATCGGCTAAACGAAGAAAATGACGGTCACCAAAGCACACACACAATGACGAGGGGTACTTGCAAAGAAGAAAAATAAATTAGCAAGAAAAACAAGACAGCACAAAAAAAACCTGCCGTCTATCACAACTTTGAGGCTATGTCGCGAAAACAGCGAAAACAGAAACGTGAAGGAAGAGGGACCACTCAAAAATAGAAAAGTGAATGTTTTTTTTTTTTTTTTTTTTTTTTTTGCGTGCGTGGGGTGGGTGTTTGCGGTGATAAAAAGAAACACAACCGAACAACAAACCAATACCAATAACAAAGAAAAACAGCAACAGGGCAATAAATATATTTTTTTAAAAAAAAAAAAAAGTTTACTTTAAAAAAAAAATTGGCTTTAACTTTTTTAACCCACTTTCTCCAGGTGACCTATCTTTCAGCATTTAACCAGGGCAGAAGGGGAAATTTGATTACGATACGAAAAGATTTATCTGGGAGGAATACTGCAGGTCTTTGCACAAAAAATAAAAGTACTGTCACCATGAAACAAGAGGCATTGAACATTTGCCTGGTTTCTCTGATGGAGGCCACGTGAACGTAGTTGAGCACCTCTTGTCTACGCTACCGTAACAGTGAAAAACAGCTGTAAATTAAAATAAATGTGAAAAAAAAAAAAAAAAAAAAAAAAAAAAGTTAACAGTGGACGAACCCGACGTAAGGCTTTCCTAGCAGTCCGCTCGGTGATTGCAGCCTGGGCAGAAGGGGAGTGGGAAAAAAGATCAGATCCCCCCAGCGACGGCAGAGGAAGGCGATAAAATCATTCCATTGGCTTGCGACAGTTCGAAAAATCAAAAAAAAAAAAAAAAAAAATACATTCACTTACAGAAATATGCATTTCTTGTGCATGATATGAAGAAACCTATCATTACGTCAATCTCCGCTTTAGGGTGTATAGTCGATTTTCTTTTCTTTTTTTTTTTTTCTTTTTTTTTATCATCAACGAGAACGACACCTCCGGGTAGACCTTCGATTTCTTCAAAGTGGTTGTGACAACACCATTTCAGATTCCACACAATATATTTTTTAATCTTTGTCTACGAGGGTGAAGTTCGAGAAAAGAATAGAGATAAGCCTACGAAGCAAAGATTTTTCTTTTTTTTTTTTGCGGGTCAACTCCCTCAGGGAAAACAATATTAGTTTCCTATATATGCCTTTTGTAGGATAGTCTCAATTCAAAAACAAAAAAAAAAAAAAAACGAATAATAATAATAATAATAATAATAAAATATAAAGTGTCTGGATTCCGGAAAAAAAAAAAAAAAAAAAAAAAAAACCCATTCAGATAAGCAGCCTTATTATATTTTTGTTGATTTGCAGCTAGTTTTACTGGCGGCACAGGGAAAATAGATAAACATGACATAATAAATAAACGGCTCTTTAATCTGAATAGTTTCTTCTCCGACTTCGTCGGTGCAAAAAAAAAAAAAAAAAAAAAAAAGTCGTTCATCAGGCTGATCAACACTACCGGGTTTTGTGGGTGTTGTGACGATTTCACTGGGCAGACGAGACAAACATTTTTTTTTTTTTTTTTTTTAAATTATTTCAGCTTCCAATTCCTGAAAAATTCAGGAACGTCACTCCGTGTCACTCATCCTCCTTTCCGTTGATTGCTTTTAATCAGTTTCAAAATGTTAGGTGGAAGCAGTGCAACGGGGAGTGCGTGAAACTCGTCCCCCACCCCAGTCCGGTATTATGACTAGTCCGAATGATACAAAAATGAATTCAAAAAAAAAAAAAAAAAATAGAAAATAAAAACGAAGGATAACGAACCAATAACATATCCCCTTAATAAACAAAAAAAAAAAAAAAAAAAAAAAAAAAAAAAAAACCCCAAATCATTCTCAAGCTAGAAAAACAAACACAAGGTGATAAAAAATAAGGTTTTTTTTTATAGAAATTCGTCAACAAACAAACAAACAAACAAACAAAAAAAAAAAAACAAAAAAAAAAAAAAAAAAACCGCACTACTATCTCAGAGTATTAGCTGCCGCTTGAAATAGTACAGGCAAAACAGGCACTGCGTGACCCGTCATGCCATATACATTTTTCACAGGCAAGACCCCTACATTGGGTACATATTTTTATGCAAACACCACAGGTACGTCTCATAACCATTAAGTGACCACAAGGATGAGGAATCCACGCTCGAGGTTTTCTCCAAATTTTTCTAAGTCGCATACTATGTGAGAGGTCAGTCCGTAACGTACCACACCACGGACATGATTCCCATTCCGGCTGAATACGACCACTACATGATCTGCAATTAGCAAGAGAAAAGTTTTTTATCATTAATTCTTTCGGCATTAATTCTATCTTCGCACATGTTCTACAGCTACTTATACAACAACTGTCACAAGCGATTGCTTGTTTCCAGTTAACGGGTTGATCACATGTAAGGCAGAGTGCCTTAAGACTATCAATTCCATTTTTAAGTGAACGTCGGGTTAGACGAAGACTGAAAAGTTCTCTGACCGGCCAAAGAAATGAAAAGATATACTGCAAGACATCGTCAGATAAATGAATAATCTGTCTTCCTTCCATTGTATATCTTGAGTAGCTGGAACCAGGTCGAGAGACATTCCAAGAATTAGTTTTTTCATTACTGCTTGCCGTATGAGAAGGAGAAACACTCATCGGAGCTGGTGATAGCGGAACGTGAATCGTTGGTGGTGATCGAACTTTACCAGAACCGGGAGCAACCTCCAACAACAAGGCGTTCAACTGATCATTTGATGGTCCATTTAACCAACTGCACTCATTCAGATCTACGGTCTGCAGTTCAGATGCATCCAACTGAGCTACTTCACATGGCATTGATTCCTACCTGAGGGGGGTAACTTGATACTAATATTTAAATGGAAAGCAACTTGAAAACTTGGCTAAAAACCTTGGTTGCAATATAATGCTGTCGAATATGGGGATGTCGGCAGGGAGGGTTAGCAAAATAAATATGACTGCATTACATCATAGACACATGTTGACTAAAAGTAATGTTTGTTATACATACTTTGCGGGTTTTGTGGAGGGTCATAGATTATTTGTTTCAACTTTTTTGTAGAAGAAAAAAAAAAGAAAAAAAGAAAAAAAAAAATACAACACTCGTATCATAGAACCTGCATTTAAAAAAAAAAAAATATTAACTAAAAGTTGAAACGTTACACTCATAAAGTAATTGATATCGAATATGATCAACAAAACAAAACAAAAAGGATAAATTGCAACAAAAAAGACGCATCTTAAGTAGGATAGAGTAAGATGCTGTTCAAGGGTTAACGTTGCTATTTTGATGCCATTTTTCGTTGCATTTGATGCAACTGTCTTTCTTTCTCTTTTGCTTCAGCTTCCTTCTTCTCTCTCCATTTAGCTTCTGCTTCAGCTTCCTTGTCGAGGAGTTCTATCTGTTCTAAGACTGGTCGACACTGTATTTGTTTATATAAAGTAATTACAACTCAAATTATAAAAGTAGTCTCCATTGATAAATACAAACCTCACTGTAGCGGCGAGTACAAACTCTGAAAGCTGATTTTCGAATAGCTTTCTGAGTGTCTGTTGTAGCCTTAGCTGCCACCAGTAAAACTCCAACTTCCAAGTGGTAGCCAGTCTCTTCGAGCCAGAAGTCGAGAGTTCGATTATAAAAATTTCGAAGAGTCTCGTGAGTGTTGGGTGTTGGAACATCCTCATCAGCGCCAAGTTTGAGGCGAAGCTCATCTCTTTTCGATGTGACACGACGGCGTGTGTTTTTGGTTGATGTTGTTGTTGGTTTTTCATCATCATCATCATCACCATCACTGTCCTCATCAGAATCAGAATCGTCTTTCTTGTCGGAGTCTTCCTCCTCATCATTACCTCCTTCATTCTCTTCGTCTTCATCATCACCTTCATCATCGCTCTCAAACCAATCGAGTTTTGTTAAGTCCATCTCTTGAAGGGGTTCAAAAGTTTCTAAAGTGTTAAGATTTAATTTATACAGGTCATTGAGAGTTACTTCTCTCGATCCTTCCTCAAACTGTCCTCCATACAGGTACATGTAATTACCTGAGCAGCAAGCTGCAGCACTAAATCTTCCACAAGGGACTATCTGCTCTTGATCATTTGTGAAATAAGTTTTTCTCGATCTCTCTTTGACAGTTGGATGAAAAGTCACAACTTTAGGAGGGTTATCGATGTAGTAACCTAGTCCTTGTTCTCCCATCTTAAAGACGTATCCTTTTTTAGATTCAGTGTACTCTTCAGAAGCAATAAATGGATTTTCTCGTAGTTTTTGCATTTCTCGAAGTTGTTTGTCTTTTTCAAGCTGCTCAGGAGTTTTTTGATATCCGACAATAGAATTTCCCAAATAAATTGGCATTCCTTGAGGAGCAACCTCATCCTCCTCTGCGTTTGTTGTGTCTTCTGCTGAGCCGTACTTCGAGTGGTCCAGTGATTTTAATGCTTCTTTTTCTGCTTCCTTACGAAGTTCTTCCCCAGCCAACCAAGCAGATTTTTGCTTGCGAGTCATTTTAGCGGGCATGACGTTGGTTGGTTTTCTTTTTGGTTGAGGAAGAGCGGGTGTTGATGACTTGTCCCATCCCAGTTCAGTTTCTTCATCGCTGAATTCATCATCGTCTGCTATGGTAGTGGCGTCGTCATCGTCTATGGTGGTCTCAGTGTCAATCGATTGTATTGAGGACACGTGGTTCTTGTTTCTTCTTCTCTTTCCTCCGCTTTCCTTCTTCTTTTTTAACATCAGTGGGAACCATCTTTTCGTGTCCATATTGAAGACGTACATGTCGTTAAAAAACTTACTTTTCACATCTTTCTGCTCATCATAGTCCATGACTCCTCCAAAGAAGACTGCTTTCCGAGCGCTGACTGCGATGGACATTCCTGTTTTATTTTTTAAAATTGGTTTTTTTTACAACAACTCTAATAAGTCATTGTTAGTCTTGACATACCTGTTCTTAGGTTGGGTGGAATTCCAGTCTTCTTGACCCGAGTCCAAGCTAAGGAAGTTAGATTAATGCTCCATAAATCTGTGTGAGATGTTCCTCCACTCTTTCCTTGGTGAAAACCTCCGTATAAAAACAACGTATCACCGTAGACGCAAAGGTTTACAGCAGAACGTTTTGAAGGTCCTTCACCACTGGTTTCTTGGCGTTTCCATGTTGCGGCAGCGTCTAAGTCAGTTAAGAACCAAAGATCGTCAAAGTACTGTCCGTTGGTAGTCAACGTGTCGTGAAACCCTCCAAAGAGAACTGCTGTACGTTTCCATAGTGTCATTCTGTGTCCAGATCTGGGTGTTGGTGAGGTTCGTTCTTTTTGTTTAAGCTCTTCCCACTCCCAAGTGTTTAAGTTTAATCTCCACAAGTCTTTGTGGTGATAAAATTGACTTTGCGAAGGAGAAGTGAACTCACCTCCGAATGCGAGCATATAATGTTTATAACAAACCGACTGATGAGATGATCGTGGTGTTGGAGAATTACCAGCAGTGACTGACTTCCATACTTTCTTATCTAAATTATAGCGGTAGAGCTCATTGAAAGAATCGGTACGATCACCGTTCCAGTACTCTCCTCCAAACAGGATAAGTTCAGAAGGGTTCGTTGGGTTTGATACGAATGTCATATTAATTCGTGGTGACGGTGCTTCACATTCTTCAACAATAACTTCTCTCTTCTTTCGTTCTTTTCTTCGATGTTGTTCCAATAACAGTTCAATGTCTTCTTCTTTTAACTCTCCAGCATCATCAGTTCGTCTGGATTGTTTTTCAAGATTTTTCACTCGATTCTTTTTGTCATTCTTTGCTTTGTTCCGACCTCCCTTTTCTTCTGCTGCTTTCTTTCGTTTGTCTCGACCTTTTCCCATATTTTTTTTTTTTTTTGATGAATACTATTTTCAAAATGAGAAAAACAAAAACAAAAACAAAATAGTGTTCACTGTATCCCACTCTACTGGAACTACGAGACAACATAATCTGATTCATCATTTCCTTAATCTGTTAAAATGACAACAATAACAATATCAAACATTAATGTCTTGATTAGTGAGGTGGGACGCATATGAAGCAAAGGGTCCTCCTGTAGGCGCCGAATAAGGAAACTGACCAAAGCTGAGAAGATAATAAGAAAAGGAAAAAAGAAAAAAGAAAAAAAACGCATCGCAACCCCTTCTTCCAAGCAGTAAGAATAGAATGACACACACAAGACAGAAGAGAAATAATAATTTATAAAAATGAGTAACTTTTTTTTTTTTTTTTCTTGATTTTTTTTTTTTTTTTTTTTATGTTTTTTTTTTTTTTTTTTCATTCCATCACGAAGTTTTAAAAACCTTTCCAGGCTCGTCTGACACCTTGACCATGCAGCCCTTCTCATCACTACCACAAGTGTTTGATCCGATATAAAAGAAACAAAAACATGTAGTAGCGTGTGTTGTTCCGCATGGTCTTTTGTCATTTAAATTTCATCCATACGATAGTTGAAACATCGATACAAAGTCACATTATTAAATAATAAACAGGTATTATGTGAGGTAGTCGTTTCGTGCTACTTTAATTAGTTATTTTTTTATTATGAGTCATAAGAAATAGATGAAAATAATCTTTTTTTTTTTTTTTTTTTTTTTTCCTCATCTAAAAAATTCGTCATACCCCTTGTCTCCAATCAAGAAAGAACCAACAGAAGGAAAGAATTGTTAACCAACAACAGCTGTTCAATTTGTGAAGACGACGACTAAAATACAGAACACAATAATCTCAAGTAAAGTCGAACTAACTTATTATTTTTATTTTTTATTTTTTATTTTTTTAAAGGGGGGCAAAAGAACAGGAAAATATCAACAAGTGGTTGCCAACAACGCAAAACCTAAACCAAATACAAAACAGCAACGTATTACATTATGAAAGGGGTCGGTGGATAGGGGATGGGGAGAGGACCATGGGGACAACTTTTTTCACCACACTTTCGCACTTTTTTTTCCATTCTTGAAAAAAAAAAAAAAATTTTTTTTTTTTTTTTTTTAAAATAAACAACCAAAAAATGGAACATCATAAATGCAAGAACCTCACGAAAAGTACTGTGGTTCACATCAGTACCCGATATTCATTCGGAGCGTGACCTACCCTTTTTTTTTTTTTTTTTTTTTTTTTTTTTTAATTTTAAATACTGAACAGCTATTGTATCGTAGACCAGGCCTATCAACTCGCACACAGACAGCAGTGTCAACAATCAGCACCTCGGACAGCAAAGAAAAAAAAAACACAAGTTTTTTTTTTTTTAAAAAAGGGGGTCGTGATCTGTATCACCATCGATGGATATCGCTGTTTGTGGAAAAAAAAAAAAACACGTTTTTTTTTTTCCTCCTCCGCTTGTAAGACATTTTGGCGTGAGATCAACTAGTTGAGAATCGTTTTCGATAATAGGAAGATTTGTTTATGTGATATAAATAATAACATAGCTTACTGCCACTAAGAACCCTAAGAATCTAACCTTTCGGCTGATTGAAGTGGGACGATTTACTTTGTATCACGCAGAGAGAGGTAAAACAGATACGAAAAAGAAGGGAAAAAAAAGGGGGAAAAAAAAAAAGAAAAAAACTGCAACCGTAAAAATAGTCTCACAAAAAACAGGGAGGAGAAAAAAAACTTTTAAATTTTTTTTTTTTTTGCATTCCGTCAATACAATAAAAAACAACATTAAAATTAAAAAAAAAAAAAAAAATCTCGCAGATTTTTTACCCCCATCCAAAGCTGTTAACGAGGCTTACCATGAAATGCTTTACTAATATTAACAATTTACAATACGTGATAAACTTCAGCACGTAAATACAAAAGAAACTTTGCAACTTCCTTCTTTTCTGAGTAGTTTTAATTGGCGAGATCGAACAATAATTTTTCGCCTTTTTCTCTTAGAAATCTAGATCAAGCAGAGGATTCGGTTTTGTTTTTTGTTTACTATCTGGTCTGCCTTGAAGATACGATGGGCGAGGTAATCCTGTAAGCCCAGTAAATCCAGACATCCCTTGCACGTTTGGTACTGTTTTTTTTTTTTTTTTTTTTTTTTGATTTTATTTATTTCACAAAAAATACTATTAATGGAACATAATGAAAAAAAAATTAAAAAAAAAAAAAAAAAAAAAAAACATACAGCCGTCAGGACTATTTCGAGTCAAGTTCAATCCCGAACCAAAATTGGGTCGACGAAGACCTGTGAGACCGGAAGAACCCGTACCAGAAGTTGGAAGCGGAAGAGGTCGTCGAGATGTTCCCGGAGATATACCTGTTGAATAATTACCTCCACCACCACCACCACCACCACCAGTAGCACTGATGCCTGAAATACCACTAATTGGACCAATTGAATCGACGAGACTACCAGAAATAGGCGGAGCTCTTCTACCAGCAATTGGGTGTTTAGTAGGTGAACGAGTCACAGTACCCGGAACGTATCTAACTCTAGACAGAGCTCCGCTGAACGATCCAGCTGATCCATTTGAGTGACTTGATTCCACTCTTGTTATAGATGAGTTAAAGACGCCAGCTAGTGGTTGTGTGTGATCTAATTTCTCTAACTTATTACTTGAAAATGCTCCTCCTTGTAAGAGAGACTTCGTTCCTCTGAGTGATCCAGTCAATGAATGGTTTGATTCAACTTTTTTAATAGGACTGCCAAGTACTCCTTTTGAATTCTTTTCTTTTGTGAAGCTAGACACTTGTGGTATCGATGACAACGTCGCCTTTTCTTTTTCTTTTTCTTTTTCCTTGTCTTTTTCTTTATCAAACTTATCAAGTGAGATTGCGCTGTCTATTTTAGGGAGGTGATTGATGTCGATATTGTGTTTATGAGTTTGAGTAGTCTGAGGCTTCGCCTGAGCCTCAACAAAAGCCTTATCACGTCTGTGAGTCTCTTGTGCTATCGCAAGAGACGGAGCAGAAGCAGGTGCTTTTTGAGATGGCTGTTGAACGAGAAAGTCGTTGCCCTCGCCTTCGACTGAAACTTGAAAGAATGGATGACGTAGCAGCTGACTAGCTTTTGGACGAGCTTCTGGATCCCATTGAATCATTAAGTTCATAACATCAAGAGCAGCAGATCCAGCATTCGGTAGTAATTGTCGTAAAGGTGTTTGAACCATTTGAGGAAAACTAAACCCAATTTGCTTCGCAAGTCTCAACCCCTCAGGCCAATTCTTTTGAGTCGGAGTACCCAACACAGATGTTATTTTAAATAGCTCATCTGGTTCTGAAGAGCCAGGGAACAATGGTCTTAACGTATACAACTCCGCCATGATGCAACCCGCAGCCCAAATATCAATGGGACTATTGTATGCCTTATGCTGTAAAAGGACTTCAGGAGCTCTGTACCACCTGGTTGAGACATATTCAGTGAATGGAGGTCTCGCTCTTATCTCTTTAGCTAATCCAAAGTCGGCTAGTTTCGTCAATTCTCTTGAAACTAATAAATTTTCGGGTTTGAGATCCCGATGCATAAATCCCAGTTTGTGCATCCAAGACACTGCTTGCATAAGTTGATACATAATGTTTCTTATTTTACTCTGAGGAAGACCGTTTTGACCACTCATAGCATGTTGTTTCATTACGTGTAGTAGATCTGAATCCATAAATTCAAACACGAAAAACAGTTGATTTTGTTCTCTTATAACTTCTCTAAGTTTAACAATATTAGGATGGTTGTTAAGTTTTCGAAGAGCCTGAACTTCTCTGAGAGCTACACATTCAGCCCATGAATAAAATTTTTGTTTCATTCTTTTAATTGCTACGACTTCCTTGTTTTGTTTATGAACTGCCTTCGAGACTGAACCGTACGTTCCATCTCCTATCTGTTTTACCATTGAATACCTCTCCATTGGTAGACGTTTACGTCGTCCCTGCTTCTTCTGATTTTACGTTTTTTTTTTTTTTTTTTTTTTTTTTTTTTTGTCAGGTGGGCACTTCTCTTCAATGTGTGATGGGATTCACTGTAACATGGCTTTTTTTAAGTGTTTTTTGAAAAATCCTGGGGGAAAAAAAAAAAAAAAACAGAGTTTAAAAATTAAACACAAGTGATTTAACGAAAATAACAAACTGATCGATTCGCATGGTCAATATTTTTTTTTTTTTTTTTTTTTTAAATCCTGTTTAAGTGGGTGATACCAGTGATTTGAACAAGCTAAAAGTGTTTTTTTTTTTTTATAAACTGAAAAGAACGATAAAAAGATATCCTTATCCTTTTAGATTAAGAAAAACGGAGATCATCAAAAAAAAAAAAAAAAAAAAAACCAACACAAACTTAAAAACCAGAATAGAATAAATAGTAAATATTTTTGAGACACAGCGCGGGGGGTCTCTTTTCCATGATGTTGGTATAGCAGACACAGCCAACGAGTAAAAAAAAAAAGTAACATCAGCGCCGAGTCAATATAATTGTGACGAAAAAATTAGGGAAGAGAGAGGGGGGGAATTTAAAAAAAAAAAAAAAAAAAGAATCGCAGGCAGTAAAACAACAAGTCTCCGAACATTCAGACACAAGGGCATGAAATGTGTGGTCCTTCGTTGCTTTTTTTTTCTTTGCACTACGCGTGGTAGTAATACAGCATCATTATTTTTTTTCGACTTTGGTTTTATTTTATTTCTTTTTTTTTTTTTCGTTTCCTCCGTCTGCACGTTTTCATTTTATCAAAAGTGACTAGAATTTTAAAAAAAAAAAAAGGGAAAACCTCTAATTCAACAAAAATAGTTTGCGAAATCGCCAACTCCCTACAAAAAAAAGTTGTCCACCAGGACTCGAACTTGACCCAAAAATTTGGCTTGCGGCGGGTTTTTTGTTTTTTAGCCTACTAAGCTGGGAAGAGTGCAAGGGGGGCTTGCGTCCGCCAAATTCTTGGCGGGACGCAAGCCCCCCCCCAAGGGGGGGGAGCCCTAATAAAAGCCCGCCTGTCCCGTACAAAGTCCAACCTGAAAAAACAAATTTGCAACTGATGACTCTCTTAAGGTAGCCAAATGCCTCGTCTTCTAATTAAAGACGCGCATGAATGGACCAATGAGATTCCTTCTGCCCCTACCTACTATCTGGCGAACAGCAGTCAAGGGAACGGACTTGAAACTGTCAGCGGGGAAAGAAGACCCTGTTGAGTTTGACTCTAGTCGGGTGTAGTTATAGGTGGGAGGTTTACCAACAATGAAATACCACTACTCTTATCGTCGCTTTACTTATCCAATGATGGGGGAACGGCAGCTGCCTCTTCGGAGGTTAGGGTCCTTTCGGACTCGTGGCTTTTCCGATTCCGGCGACAAACGGGCTTCGGCTCGACCCCTCGTTTGGAGACACCAGTCATGTTGGGAGTTTGGCTGGGAGGAGGGCCACATGACGAAGGCTTCTGAGTCACGAACCTAAATCGATGATGAGGATCGTTAAGCCACATTTCTAAAGGCTTTTACTAACGTGAGAATTTCTGTTGTCGATGGTTCGAATATGCCTGACAAAAATTACCTAATTTGGAACTTGAAGTCTGGTGAATTTTGGTTGGAGGTCTTAGTCTCACTGGTGAACTGCACAGTAACATTTTAAAGTGATCGATCACACGGGAGGGGTCTTGGTGATTTATTGCAACGGGAATATGTCTCAACTCGACCAGTGGGTGATCAATCCGCCCTTTGACTATGTTTTGGTCACATTTTCCGTCATTACGAAAAAGAGAAAAAAGGATGTCACGGGGTTCGAACCCGAGACCTCCGGGTCATGATTCGGCGGTCATAACCAGTAGACCACCGGAGCTCCGAAAATTCTGAAATTTTTCCCGTCATGTTGGGTTGTTTCGAGCGGTTAAAATTTTTGTGATGAGTTGGCGATTTCGCAAACTATTTTTGTGGAATTAGGGGTTTTCCCAAAAAAAAAAAAAAATCCTGAAACTCCAAACCTAAGAAAACACACGATTCATGGTACAGTTAAATGAGAACAGCTGGAGATATTTTTTAGCTGTTTAGCACCCTACCATGAAAATAATTTCCATGATCTAACAGGAATCGGAGCCGCATATCTTTGATGAACTGAAGGAAGGAGAGCACAGAGCTTCTCAACACGCTCTTGTTTTGTTGGATGCGTACTGACAATTCGAGAAGCCCATGAAAGGTATTTATTTTCAATTTCAGGAGTGTTATGGTGTAATAGATCGAGTGATTTTGATATAAGTTTCTCATCTATGTGATAACCCGCAGCAACTGTAAGATGAAGTCCAATAGCGTCTGCTTCAAGCTCATTAGCTCTACTGTATGGAAGTTCAAATGTAGTGTGGCCAAGACCAAGAGAATGAACAACTGAATCAGCAGACCACAACATTGATATCATCGCATAACTAAGAATTTTCAACAGTAATCTCTCACTTCCATGTCTAGCGATAGCATGACCGACTTCATGAGCAATCAAAAGAGCCAACTTGTCTTCTGAGTTAACCTTTTCTATTAACCCTCTATTCACGCATATCCTACCTCCAGGAAAACAACAGGCATTTAAATCTGAACTGTCCATTACTGAAAATCTCCAATCCCACAACTTACATCTCTTTAAAGCTGGTTCAGTAGCAGCATCAGTTGACACGACTACTAAAAGTCTTTCGAGAATTTTATAAACGAGTTCAGAGTGTTCGTGGTCTGCTTCGAGAACGGCGTTAGCATCGACGACTCTTTCGTGCATGTAAACACCTATGTACGTATCGACTACTTCAGGTAGTCCATTAAAGCGTCTTCTGTGTGTATAAGCAACAGGTTTTCTCTGAGCTATGAAGATAGCTGTCAATAGTATCCCAACTGATATCGTCACCCAGTATTTCGGTTGCTGAAACTTACTACCCAACCTCCTTCTGTATGATCCCATTGAGACTTGATATGGAACATTTCTCGTTGTTCTCGTAAAGTTTTTCATGTCTACACGCATATCGAATGTTCGAAGATACCGACGAGTGACAACATGTTTTGGGCGAGGGAGTCGGTGCATTGACCTGCACTCTCACCCTACCCTTCTTCCAGTAATTATATCGTGAGGGAGTTGGGGGGTTTACTGTTTTTTTTTTTTTTTAATTAAAACTTCAAAAACCTAAAAATAA
Organism: Flectonema sp. DT1601; assembly: GCA_964019425.1. Lineage (NCBI taxonomy): Eukaryota > Euglenozoa > Diplonemea > Diplonemida > Diplonemidae > Flectonema > Flectonema sp. DT1601. The sequence goes on along the minus strand of OZ025812.1, from coordinate 848,465 downwards.
GCAAAATAAAAAAAATCGTATAGGAAGACTAATCATCCATGAATGAAACTGTTTTTAAAAAAAAAATGAAATAAACAACATAACAAAAAAACTACTTTAATCTATATAAATACATAAAAATCGTATTTTTTTTTTTTTTTTTTTTTTTTTTTTCGTAGCGGTAGATCCCACAAAATGTAAATATCGAATACAATAAAAACTTTTTCCATAATTCACACAGAGGAAGTATAACTCATATAAGCTGCAATGCTACAATGTGATACAAAGGAAGGATGAGATTATCGACCTGGTCAGTCGTCGCCTCCAACAACACAACAAGAGCATCAGAGAGGATTAATTTAGACCAAGAAGCAGTAGATAGATTATGAAACCCATATAAATATAACATCAATGTTTGGAATACAACAATTGATATCACCATCGCTAGAGATCCCTCAACTGTCTTGCGAGAGACAGAACTCCATCGAAGTCTACCGTAAATAACTCCCATAATAGAAGCACATGCATCACCAAGACCAGTGACTGTCACTCCGTCAATCGCACATAAAAGACTTGAAGCAGAGAAGATACCTCCATGGTGACAAACAAATATATACCAAACAGGAATAGCACATCCCAGTAAGAGATGAATATGAGTTAGAATCGCAGTACCAGTATCCTTGTCATCAACATAAGTTGACATCAAGGGTGTTAAATATGATGTGATTGGTTGTATCTGAGCAACTCTACAGGCTTCAATCACCATGAAAACCGAAAACGCAACTGCGAATGCCAATGCCAGAAACCGAACGTGCAGTAGTACAGTTGGAACGAACATCACCAACGCTAGAGCATGAAAATATTTTCTTGCAATTGGTCTGCCTCGACATTCAAATTTTCTCGGAGCAAACGGCAATCCAATCACCAACACCAAACAGTAGTATCCAATAAATTTAGCCGGAACCGCTTTTTTAGCAAAAGTGTATCCCCACAACCACACCAAACTGTTTTGATCAAGAGCCACTGACATTATCCAAAACACTGTGAAAACCCCAACGAGTGTCACTCCAGTTATGATCGCTTGACGAGCCTTGAAAATTCTTTTAATCCCAACGACGATTACCGCCACTATGAATGCTCCAAATATCCCAAATGACATCGCAATACGTAGTCTGGTCATTCTATCTATCTGATAGTTATAAACAGCACAGCTAAGCAAACCAAATAACTGACCTAGAATGGTTGCTTCTCCAGTGCTGAATGATTTTGGAAGACCGTGAGTCAGAGCTAAAAAACTACCAAAACCAATCACCGAGTGAGGAATTGCACACCATGATGGAGTGTTGTAAAGTCTAACTGACAATAATAGAATTCCAGTCAACAGTCCAAATTTAAATTTCGGATGATTACGTCCGACGACGTGGGTTGATATTCCAACAGATGTTAACCAGCTTACTAAGAATCCCATATTTACTACAATTGTTGTCTTATTGATGTCTTGTCCAAGAAATCCCAATGGAATCAAAAGACTACCCAGTAGTAACCCACTCGTACAGTTTCTGTATAGATCGCCTCCTCCTGGACACACAGCATGTCCTGCAATGGCAGTCAACAGAAGTAAAATCAACGGTCGGATTGGAGCTGTTTGACCCAAACTCCAACAGGTCGCTATAAATAATAATAATACGAGAGTGTTCTCAGTTGTTGTGAGTCGATGATACCATAGTTTTAACATTGTTGTTGTTGTTGTTGTTGTTTTTGTTCTGTAATTTTTTTTTTTTTTGAATTAATTTTTTATTTTCAATATCAAGAACAGTGAAAGAAAAAAATTCTAAAAAAAAAAAAAACTAAAAAACAATATAACAAAGAAAAAAAAAAGCTTACAAAAAAAAAAAAAAAAAAAAAAAAAAAAACATAAAACAATAATAGAAAAGAAGAAGAAAAAAGAATCACTGCTTTTTTTTTTTTTTTCTCACTTTTTTAGTTTATTTTCAAATCATCCCATAGTCATCTAATCAAAAGGAATAGCACAGAATGGTGGGGAGTGATGGAGTTTTTTTTTTTTTGTAGCATTGTAATAACATAAAGAATTAATTTACATTTCAAAAAAAAAAGGAAAAAAAGAAAAAAAAAACGATTATAACGAAACTACTATTCATACGCGAGACTACTAAGACAACAAAGAATTTTTTTTTTTTTTTTCCTCTTTAATCATCTAATTTAACACACAATTCTAATTAAAATGGTCTTTCAGTGTGTAATTGCTTTCTACCAACGGCAGTTGACCCTCTCATTGACCCGGTTATGCTTCTTGGAACAGAAACCTGTGAACTTGGTACGGACACTTGAGAACGTGCGACTGACACTGGAGGAGTTGCAATTGGTGGAGGTGGACGATTCCGAGCAGTGCTTCGGACAGGAGCCGGAGAAGCATCCTCATCACCACCAAATATATTTAAAGTTGATCTCCCTCCTCCAAATCCTTGATTAGAGACGAACCTTCTACCAGTGTGATGGGTTGATGAGTTGGGATTGCTAGCTTCTCTCTGTTGTGAATGTGACATAGAAGGTTCTCTAGTGGTTTTCATTTCTTTATTTTCAGGTGTTCTCATTTCAACTGGACTACGACTTCTACTGTAACCACCACGAGATACAACAGGACTCTCAACACCCACAGGCAATGTATGTTCTAACGGGACGGATCCCTGTCTTGGTGGTGGTGGAGGTGGTGGTGGCGGAGATGCTGTCGTATTTTGATGTTTTTGAGATCTCACAGTCGGACTCTTAGACCTACGAGAATTCAACTCAAAAATATTCCAAAGGATTAAAGTGAAATCTTTATCTGCTGCAATAGAAGCAGACATGTCATTCCAGAAATCTCTGAAATCGTCTTCCGCAATATCGGATGAAGACGAACATGAGCAAATCTGAGAAAACACATCAGGAACAAGCTCCTTGTTAACAATCGATGACTTAAAGTGCTCATGAGAGATGAAACCAGTCTCTTGAGGATCTAAGTAATCCCAAATTTGATTAACAATATCTTGTTTAGGATTACTAACAGGTCCTCTGATGTATTTTATTAGTGTACAATAGTCAATTAGACCTATTTCTTCAGAATTCCTGCTCCTGTAACGGTTAAATAGGATTTCAACTTCTAAGTCTGGAAACTGCTGTGCAGTTAATAGCGATCGAGCAGCTTCAGCTAAACAATAAACGTCGATGAGACCAGTGCGATCTGGATCGTATTTTCGACAGGCATGACGAAAGTTAACTATGCCATGTTGATGCCTTGTGATTAATTCTTTGTGAAATTTTTTCAATAACAAATGAATGTCATCCTCAGTCACTGGTAATGGGTCTTGTTGTGCGAGACTTATAACAGATTCAACCTGAATTGTGTTATTCTCATGCAGGGCTTCGAATATCAAATCGACCTCACTATCACGCAACGCGCATCCGAATGACTTCATCCCTTGCTTAAACCTATCAATGTCTTGAACGGGTCCGCCTACTCTCATTAATAATCTTGCTAATCCAATGCTTCCAGAATGAGTTCGATCGCGATCTTCAATCGCGTCTCTAAGTTTTAATAAAACTAAATTCATAACTTGATTAGTAGACGGTGGTCGTAAAAAACTTAAAACACTCTGCAGTAGTATCGTGTTATTGTGATCGTCTCTTCTTCCAGAATTTTCTTCAAAAAATCGACACATGAAAACTATGTCAGACGGTGAAAGACCTAAAGCTGTTCGATACCTGCGAAAACACTTATAAAAAATCATCGATGAAATGTATGGGTTGTTGTTACTGGTGATGTCAATTCCCTGGAAGAGATCTTGAATGCATCCTCCAGGAATCTTCATTTGTCGATCTATTTCAGTTGTTTTAGACCTAATCTTCCTGAAGATGTCGTCAATTTGTTGATGGGTTGATGAGAACCTCTCTCTCGTCTCTGCCAAGAAGGAGTCCATGTCGATTTCACCAGTTCCCTCGACGTCGTGATAGTAAAATAAGACTTCTTTTTCTCTGTCAGATAATTTTAACCCTTGGTCTGCCAGAGCACTTTTAAACTCCCAAACGTCAACGTGACGTTCTCTTTCGATATCTATGCTTCTGAAAGATGATTGTAGTTGCGGGATTCCGTTGACCCCTCTAGACATAAAACATTGTCGTAGCTTACGAAGTAGTTTTTGCATGTATGCTGAGTCGTTCGCTGCTTCCTCAATTGCCATTCCAGCTGTGGTTGCTCTGCTGCTTGCAGCAGTTGATCCTTCCCATCCGTTGCCTCCTCCTCCTCCCCCCCGATATGACATTTTTGTGGGTACAACTTAGTCTTTTCAATGAGTTGATTTTTGATTTTTTTTTTTTTAAAAAAAAATTAAAGTTCCATTGACATCCTCTCTCTCTCAGTTAGAACACTCAAGATTAGGAAGGTTACCTTATTACGAATCGAATATTAGAATGGGGGTAGTAACATAGCAAAGGGGGGTTGAAAATTTCTCAAAAAAAATCATAAGTAGATAAAAAAAAAAAGGGGGGAAAATAAAAAAAAGATCATCGAAATTACCACTTGAAGTAGGTTCCTTTTAATTGTTGCAGACCAGTTCCGAGAGCCTTTAAGTGTTGGAGTCCTGATAATGTCGATGGTGAAGACTGTGATTGAGAAGCACCAGAAGCAGCAGCCACACTCGAATAGCGTATCAAATTTGAACTTAATCCAGACGAAGCAGTCGTTGGATTCTGCTGAAGTGAAGCAAGATGATACGTAACAAACCGCGATGGACATTCAGGAATGAAATCTACAAACGACGCATCTCTCGTTGAAGCACTTTTATCTTTACCCGGTCTCTTCACACCATGAACTGCTAACAATAAACAACTCGATGCGATTGCCGATAATAATATTTCTTCAAAAAGAGATTTTTCGGTACTCCAGTAAACAGGATCTACGCCAGTCTCTGGGTTCATTAAGATGGTTATAATATCTGTATAGGCAGGATGATCTTCACTTTTACAAACAATTCCAATAAAGCGAACATCGAACAATATCTGCCACAGAGCTGGTTGACAAATTGAACTTCCACACTGAGCAATAAACGTTTTGTATGTTTCAAAAGCTGATGCCATCTTAGTATGAAGACCAGCTATAACATCATTACGGAGCAGCGATGGTAAGTTTTCTGAAATACGACCAGCAGATTCATGTAGTGCTTGAAGGACACCTGGAGTCACTGAGCCAGGTAGATTTATATTTATTGAGGACCCGTCAACAACTTCTTCTCTGTGTTCCCAACTGCTGTATGAAATTTGATCGAAAATCTCTTTTTCTGGACCCCAATAATTGCTGCTGAGAATTTCTGAAATCGACGAACAGTAGTTTTCAGCAATCTCAGATGTCCAGTTTTCAAAACACATCAGGTATGTTTGATGCATTTGCTCAAAAAATGGAGTGAGTGCTCCTGCATTCGATTTCCAGATGCCCTCTTCTCCTGATCTCCGGGAGACTACTTGTGAAATAATCCTTGATATCCCTTGAACCAGTATCCCCGATCTCGGTTTTGGATTATTTGTTATAAAATTGTTTATTTTCATTGACATGTTAGTGAGGGTGTTTGTCAGTTCCACGTGTGGAGTATTCTCTTGAGTAGCTGCTGCTACCAATTCAATGGATTTGGTGATCTTTTGAAAATGTTCTTCGAATGACATTAACACCATTCCAATGTTGTTTGGAATCGACGGATCGAAACTAGTTTCCTTCGTTGATCTTCCAATCGTATACCGGAGAGCTATCTTCTTATCACTGCCAGTTGATATTTCTTGTAATTCTTCTTCAGGTTCGTTTGCATCATCAGATTCACCATCAATACCCGTTATTGAGTTCTGTTTTGTTTATTTAATTTAGTTTTTTTTTTTTTTGACCCCATCACCTATGAGAAAAATCAGCAAAAAAAAAAGGGGGAAGTTGCGGGCATACCTCAAAAACGGTTAACTCCTCACGGAATAAAGCAGTCATGCGATCAACGAATGATTCCTATGGTTATTATTATTATTCTTTATTTTTTTTGCACCGACGAAGTCGGAGAAGAAACTATTCAGATTAAAAGAGCCGTTTTTATTTATAATGTCAAAAATGTTTATCTATTTTCCCTGTGCCGCCATTAAAAACTAGCTGCGAATCAACAAAATATAATAAGGCTGCTTATCTGAATGGGTTTGTCAATGATTGTTGTAAAAAAAAAACAGAAAAATCACAATACCTGAAAGTCCTTCATCCAGGCAGCAGGTGGTTGAGCATGCAGTGGTTCACCGTGCCACAACGATGATAGATTTACAATTTTTTTTTGTAAATCAGTAACCTCCTCAACCGAGGACAACGATACAAGAGAAGATTTAAGTATCAAAGAAACATGACGAGCAGTGTCAATTTCCCAACGAGAGAGGAGGAGCTTGACATCTGAAATCGCAGGTAAATCCTCAGGCAGCAGATCAATATGATTAGAATTAAAATAATCAGATGAAGATATGTATTGCGACATTTCAATTATCGGTTTACTTGTTTCCATATTCGATGATAATATCGCGATGGATGTCAATTGAATGCTGTCCTTCAGTCCTATGCTGTGTTCTATAAAAACTTTGTAAACAAACGATCTAAACGTGTACAAAGCTGACACGCATGACAGGGCGATCGATATATCAACTTGTGATTGTGATATAGCTTGTAATCTCACATCTTGATGTCGGATGAAAAGTTTTAAGCTATCTAACAATCCAGAATCATTCAACAGTGAAATACAACACAAAGTAGTGCAACAAATACCTATCAGGGATGGTACTTCAGGGTTTACAGTTAGCTGTGCTTTTGCAAGACTGTTGGTTGAATGCTCGATTATCGACTTTGATGTGTTATCGATAACTGTTTGGCATTTAGTAATTTGACGAGATAGGTAGCTTCCGGTAACTCCATTGTTGTTGTTTAATAAAGTAACTCTTTGAAGAGGAGCTCGGGTATGTTTACAACAGAGAGCTGCTTCTAAATATCTACCTTCAGATAGCCATGCTTGAATTTGGTATATAGCATTTGTAATATACTGAAGTGTTTCTGGTAGTTGTGCGAGTTCCAATTCATTCATAGTGTCTTCGTGTGATGTGTTGGTTGATTGTTGGTTTCCAGTCGATTCAGCGAGTCGCTTTGCATTGGTTTGTTCAAAATCATCGGATAAGTATTCACATATATCACCCATACCCACAATCATGTCACTTGCTGACAGTAAGTCTTTGTACCTATCTCCGACTAATTGCCTCAGATGTGTTTGCATCATTTTACATTCTTTTCTCTTCTCTGACAACGTGTTCCACAATTGATCAATTGTTTGATCATTAAACAACGTGTTGACATCCATTGGTTGCTGGACAACAACACCACTCCCTCCTCCATAAGGCATGTTTGTGTGCTGTGATTCCTGAGTGTGAATTTAATTAGGATGAATGTAAGGATTTCTAATAACATCAAAATCAGCATCCATACAACCATCTCATCGTATAAACAAACAACCTGCTGAAATGAATAAAAAGAGAAAATATATGTAACTCGGTTGTGTTATAAAAGCTGTATTATTTGAACGATAAACAAACCAGGGAAAAGTTACTTTTTTTTTTTTTTTTTTTTTCTTCTTTGGATAGTATCGCTTTTTTTCTCTTTCATTCTCCGTTTGTCTTAATTCCGCTGTTAATTTTTTTTTTTTTTTCCTAACGATTCTTAGGTTGTTCTCTTTTTTTTTTTTTTTCCACACACTAGCAGTTCTGATGACGAAGTCCAGGCAGAGACAAGAACACACAAGAAAAAAAAAAAAAATGGGTTGGTAGGGGAAACAAGAGGTTTTGATTTCCATATTGTGTCTCAGGTGAAGGTCGTGATGCCAACTGCTTACAGCCAATTTAAAAAAAAATAAAAGGACGGGGAGAAAGGGGAATTTAATAACAACGATACGAAAAGATAAGAAAACACCCCCTCCCCTCCCCTCCCCCCCACACACACCCTCTCTCAAGATAAACATAGGATCTCGTATGCAAACCAAGATACGTGAAATAAGATCGCGAAGATTAAAAAAATAAACTAAAAAAAATGGCTGGATAGGTTATGGAATTAACAGACCTTACGTGCGGTAGTTAGCGCTAAGATAGAGCTCGTTTGTATGTGAAAAAAATGACTTCAGAGACTTTGAATTGATCTCCAGACAACAACAGGAAACCATCGGGTTTTGTTTTTTTTTTAATCTTTTTTTTTTTTTTGTTTTTAAATCAGAACGAAACACACTAAAGCCTGCAACAAGCCAAAAAAAAAAAAAAAAAAAAAATGGGAAAAAATAAAAGAAAGGGGGAAAAAAAGCAATAATTCTCATGGGTGGGGAGGTTTAAACCTAGGTAGTTAGAAGCCTTCAAAGAAGACTGAAGAAGAAAGAAGAGAAGAAAAAAAAAACTACTCAAAATAGTCATTCTCTGTTTCTTAGCTGCTGTGGTCAATGCTGCTACCGCTGGTGTAGATGTTGTAGAGCAAACGCTTTTGTCTTTGACAAGACACTATCGATGGAGAAACTTTACAAAATGATAAGCACCCACTCTATCCACTTTGACTAACTGAGCGCTGAAGACGAAGAAGCATATCACCGTAGCTCATAACCTGACATACCTATTTTTATTATTATTATTTTAAAATCACACATCAGTATAACACATAAAACAATATCAACATACCTCATCCTCTATCAGTAGTTTATTAAACCAAACTTCTGATTCCGGAGAGTCCTCTTTAACGAGAAGAATAGGCTGATGGCTGACACCTAAATTACGTTGACGACAAGAATCAATAACCTGTTTTTTTTTTTTTTTTTTTTTGATTAATTAAAACTCCCCTGATGATGATGTGTTATAAAGACAAACCTTCCAAAATGCTAAACTCACTGGATTATTAAGTCTTTGTGGTGTGTCGAAGGTAGGTGGGTCACCGAACATCGATGTTATTGTTGGGTGAGGAGTCATCTGTTGTTGTTTTTTTTTTTTTTTTTAATCCAATGGTGAGTACCAGTGCTATAATCAAAACATACCTTTCCAATCCATACAATAAGAGACGTGGTGTTGTCTAAAATGAATATTCCATTGCGTGAAAGAGAAGTCTTTGTTGGAGGGAGTGCTGTGCATTCATCTCCATCAGTTCCAGGAACTCCCCACAATCGAGGAACTACACTGACTAACATGTTTTCACAAGACAAATTCATCATCTTGTTGATGGCAAATGTACGCAAGTCCGCAGTAATGTTCTGATCAACGCGGAATAACATACTCTTCAGCAATCCGAGAGTGTACAATGGAAGGCATCGCATAGACTTTGGAAGGTACAGAGGTTGAGTCGAAAGACCTTGCTGAACAACTGTTTGTTGTCTGTATTCTTTCAAAAACAGTTGATTTTTATCAACCAAAGTCGATCTCGCAGACTCCAATTTATCTTCAAAAGCTTTATCAATAGCCTGACGACAAAGCATTGCTGCTACTGCTAAAGAGTCGATGCTGTTGATAATTTGTTGATATTGACCTCCAACAGATACCATAGCAGTGTGGATTCTGATTCGTCGTTCTCTGTTAGAGTTGGTGAAGAGAATGGCTGCTTGGATACAGATCTCTTTAGTGTTTTGGTTGTCAGAGGTCTGGGGAACTAGATTGGCTCCATAGACCTTATCACCATCAATGTTTGGAATCACCATCAGTGTTGATTCCCCGCTTTGATAAAAATTTCCATAAACATTCTTAGCATTCCATCCAAGAGAGAGTCTCAGTCTCATCACTGCTTCGTAACCAGTTTCTTTACTGAGGAGTCGCCTTACTTCATTATCAAGTCTTTCTGACTGACTTGTTCCCATTCCCATATTATAAAGAAATAGTTGACCACCAGAATACTTTGGAAGTTGTTGTAGTGTAGCCAAGTCAGTGTACTGTTTACTGCGACATACAAACAAATCAACACCAACCTGAAGCCTACTCGCTAACAATGCAATGTCTTTGTACCAAGCTGATCCTGGTTTTAGTAGTTTCATTTCCTCTGCTGGAGTGTGTTGTTTTTGATTGTCACGGTTTTTCAATCGACCGACACCAAGAGAAGGAAGACCTGCCGTGAAGAGGACAAGCTTTCCTCCAATGTATAGCATCTTGAGAGCTGTGCATATGGCAGGACCAGTTGCCATTTCAGGGTTTTGATTTTGACTGAACATAACAGGAATCTTGTCTAACAAGTCCATAATCAAGTGGTGAGAGTCCGATAGCGGTACCAGCAAATCATCTGTTAGTGTTGGAAGCCAGACTCCAGGAAGCTTCATATCGTCGTTGAACTTACACGAGTCTTCATCGGTTGAAAGTTCTGGTAGTACCATCATTTTAGCTTCAGCAAGATTAGATCGAAGATTGTACACGTGAACAAATTGATCAAACGTGACAATAGCAATCTGAGCCTCACCCTGAATAGACATTATATTATTCTTAATAGCAGCACAGGTTGATCTTAGAAATCCAGATTGGACAGAAGCAAAGCTAACGTCAATCACGAATACGAAATTTGGATTCTGAGGAGGTCCAGATAAGTAATTAGAAGGTGCGCTAAACTCAACTGTACACCTATTCAGTTCAGGTCTCTCATGAATATCTCTTCTTATTCCGTTATCCAAAGGGGCATAGTAGTCCTGATGAACATTGTTCATCACTCTGCATACAACACACACCCATGCTTTACCGCCATCAGTAAATCTGCAGTAAGGATTTATGTAGGCTTTGCACTTACTGCAACGTACTACTGTCTGAGCCCTTCCTTGTTTGAATGTGACAACTGGAATCGGTTCTTCTTCAGGTTCACGATCAGCGAATGGTCTGATGATGATACCAACAGGAAGACCAACTTTAGTAGTCAACTGTTGAGAATTTGGAATAATCCCGTGAGTGAAACGCATATACTTCGATGATACAGGTTCAACAGCATCGTGTGGAATTCTACACTGATTAATCTTTTGATCGTAGTCTGGTCTTGGAAGGCCTCCCTCACACTGAACAGTTCCTTGATTCAGACCAATGTTAGGTTTGTGAAGAATTAACACATCATACGGAGGACCTACTTGTTGATATTGTTGTTGAGGTTGTTGGTATCCCCCTTGAGTATATCCTCCCTGCTGTTGTTGTTGTTGGTATTGCTGCTGCTGTGGGTAACCACCTTGCTGTGGATATCCCTCCTGCTGTTGCTGTTGCTGTTGCTGTTGTTGTGGATACTGCTGCTGCTGTTGCTGCTGCTGGAATTGTTGCTGCTGTGGAGGTTGTTGTTGCTGCTGCTGGAATTGCTGCTGATGTTGTGGCTGCATGTGTCCAGCCATACGTCCACCCACTGGCTGTTGTCCGGGAGGTCCAGGCATTGCATTCTGTCCTGGGGGAGGCATAGTATTGTTAGACATGCCGCCCGGTGGTGGTCCGGGCATACTGTTACCGCCTGGTGGTGGAGGCATAGTATTGTTAGACATGCCGCCCGGTGGTGGTCCAGGCATACTGTTACCGCCTGGTGGTGGAGGCATAGCGTTATTACTTCCCGGTGGCGGAGGCATAGCGTTGTTACCGCCATGAGCCATTCCACCCTGCGGCGGCATGTTGCTCCCAGGTCTTACAGGTCCGGGCATAGTATTCCGACCCGGAATGTTATTTCCGGAAGGCGGCATGTTACTACTAGGAGGTGCCGGCATTGCATTGTTACCAGGTGGCGGGCGCATTCCACCCTGACCAGGTGGAGGTGCCTGCATATTATTACCAACAGGTCTCCCAGCCATAGTATTCTGAGGTGCAGCATTGACACCGCCAGGTGGTGGAGGCATAGCGTTGTTACCGCCAGGTGGTGGAGGCATAGCGTTGTTACTTCCCGGTGGCGGAGGCATAGCGTTATTACCGCCAGGTGGTGGAGGCATAGCGTTGTTACTTCCCGGTGGCGGAGGCATAGCGTTATTACCGCCAGGTGGTGGAGGCATAGCGTTGTTACCGCCTGGTGGTGGAGGCATAGCGTTGTTACTTCCCGGTGGCGGAGGCATGGCGTTGCTACCGCCAGGTGGTGGAGGCATGGAATCGTTGGCACTTGGTCGTCCCTGCATTCCGGGTCGAGTCATTGTTTTTACCTGACCCTGCGGCAGATTGCTTCCCGGTGGAGGCATGCCCACGTTGTTGCCCGAAGGTGGTGGACCAGACATACGTTGCTGTGGTGGAGGTCCAGTCAGTGGATGAGTTGTGGGAGGTTGTTGTCCAGGTTGCTGGCGTACCTGCCCTGGCTGTTGCCAAGAAGGCTGTCCTGGCGGGCCTGGTTGTCCAGGTTGTTGAATAGGAGCTTGCATACCACCCTGAGGAGGTCCCGGTTGTCCAGGTGGCGGTCCTACAGGTGGCGGACCCGCCTGCTGGGAAGGTCTCTGCATCGAAGGTGCACCCAGTTGCTGTTGTTGTTGCTGCTGTTGTTGTTGTTGTTGTTGTTGTGGAGGCGGTTGCCCTGGACGGGGTAGCTGTTGGCCCGGCATTTGCTGTTGGCCCGGCATTTGTTGTTGGCCCGGCATTTGTTGTTGGCCCGGCATTTGTTGTTGGCCCGGCATTTGCTGCATGCCTGGTGGTCGCTGGACTGGCGCGCCTGGTGCCTGCGGCATACCCGGTCTCTGCAACTGGCCCGCTGGCGGCATCCCTCCCTGCTGTGCTGGTGGAGGCATTCCTCTCTGCTGCTGCGCTGGTGGCGGCATTCCTCCCTGTTGTTGCTGTGCTGGTGGAGGCATTCCTCCCTGTTGCTGCTGTACTGGTGGAGGCATTCCTCCCTGCTGCTGTGCTGGTGGAGGCATTCCTCTCTGCTGCTGCTGTGCTGGTGGAGGCATTCCTCCCTGTTGCTGCTGTACTGGTGGCGGCATTCCTCCCTGCTGCTGTGCTGGTGGCAGCATTCCTGGCCGTTGTAACGGCACCCCCTGCCCTGGTACTGGAGGCATGCCACCCTGACCTGGGGGGGGCTGTTGCATCTAATTAGGTTCTCCTAATGAAAAAAAAATGAAAATAATTCCACCGACCACAATACATCCATCCAATCGACTACAACTACATAATCTCCCTGTGTGAAAATAATTAAAAAAACAAAATTAATTAATAAAAAAAAACAACGGAAGAGCTTGCTACGAAGGTTAGTCAAGGATACATCACCATGAGTAGGACTAAGACAACCTTTTTTTTTTTTTTAAAGTAAAGGTTCGTTTATGTAATCATGCCATCTACTGTCTGCGATCAATAGAAATATAAAACACCCTTATTGGAATAAATAAAAAAAAGGAAAATAGAGACATAGTGAATAAAACCGGCGAGGTCAATCTGAAAGAAGATTGACGGATCAAACAAAATATTAATAACAAAAAAATTGTTTTTTAAAAAAAAAAAAAATAAAAAAAAAATTATTATTATTATTAGGATAGAGCGAAAAAGGAACAAACACTTTACGGAAAAAAAAAAAAAAAAAAAAGTTTTGTTTTTATCGAAAAAAAATCGGGAAAAAACAATCATCAGAAGACCTGCTTTTTGTAAATCGCTTAACTTATCCTTTTTTTTTTTTTTTTGAAGTAACCATTCAGGAATTCGAAATCAATATCATCGAGGTGCGGTCAGTTATTTAAGTTTTACTACTGCTCTCCCTTCATCAGTAAGTTCTGGGGACTTCATTTCAGTTTTCAAAGACGATCAAGCCTGGCTTTATATGAGAAAGTTGTTGTTGTTGTTAATCAAAGGAAGGGTTGTAAAATATCAACTGTTCTGTATAATAATAATCTGTTAAGGATACAGCGCACCACAGCAATGCTTAACTTGTCCTTTTTTGAAGTAACTACTAGTGGGTTTCGAACAGCAATTAGTATTTCTCTGTACCTCCTGTCAATTATTGGAGGAGGAAATTTCAGTTGTTAATTAAAAAAGGAGGGTCAAAAAAAAAAAAAAAAAAATACTAGTCCCTGATTGACATGTAGTAACATGACATAAAAAAAATCAATTCGTGAAGAAAAAAAAAGAAAAAAATTGACAACACGTTTTAAATAAAAAGACAGTTCACTGCCTTTTTTTTTTCATTTTTCCCATTTTTTTTAAATCAATTTATAAATAAATAGCTGAGAGAATAATACTTTTTTTTTTTTTTGAGAGATTCAGTGAGCAACAACACACTTCACCGTCATTACGACCGTCTAGCTTTTTACTAGAGTTAGATTCCATTCTCACTCTTATTTTTTTTTTTTTTTCCCGTTCTACGCAAGATCCTTTTGAGAAAAATAAATGAAACGACCAAGAAAAATTAATTTTGAAAAAAAAAGAAAAAAAAATAATAAAAAGTGCGTATTAGTTTTTTTTTTTTTTTTTTTTGCTAGTTTCTACATAAAATTGGAAAGCAATGAAAAAAAAAAAAAAGGAATCTGAAAAAACAAAAACCGACGCGCAATTGCCTTCACTGATACGACGATTAAAAGATAAGTAGAAAAAATGCGAATAAATAGCTGGGAGAATAATGCGTTTTTTTTTTTTAACGACAACAAGAACTAGGTGACTAGAAGCCAAAGGCAACTTGCTTTTTAAAGCAGCAAACTCACAAAAATAAATTAGATTTAAACAAACACACATAATTAAGATAGTTTAAAAAAAAAAAAAAAAAAAAAGATAAATACAGGACACCTTCCCCCCTTTTACAGTTTAATTTTGTACATCGTATACACAAGGTCATTTTAATCATGTGAATTTGCAGTCAAGACTCAAATACAAAAACACACCTCTACACTAATGACGAAAAGGGGTGTGTGTGTTATTGGGTGGTAACTTGATACTAATATTAAATGGAAAGCAACTTGAAACTGGCAAAAACGAGAATAGGGTTCGGCCAAACCTTGGTTGCAATATAAGAAATCAACAATTGGTATCGATAAAAAATCCCACATGTGCTGTCAAATATGGGGATTCGGGGACCACGTACTACAGGTTGAGCGCCCCATGCCCTGTAGCCCGTTACAGCTTAAAATAGTATTCCTTCACACTTCAAAGGTTGGATGGGTTACGTAACATGGAATCCATCACAAAAATATTGCTATTTCGGTTTTGGTTTTTGAATACCAAAAAAGTCTGTCGTTCGAATGGAAACTTTTTTCTCAATCGGAGGCTGCGCTGAGTTCAATGGAGGAGTACGAGAAGGAGCCTGAATTGGTGAAGTCTGCTCCATAACCTGTGTTGTGTTGTGTGATAGATACTACTTAGTGAGAAGGGGAAAAAAAAGAGGAAAACAATACAAACATCTTGTCGCACGTGCTGTGCTGTTTCCATGAGCGTCTCTACTACAGGAAGAAGCTGTTTGTTTGTTTTTTTGAAATTTTTATACACAACAAAAGTTAAACACGCAAAATTAAAGATGGAGAGGCAAAAAAAAATTTAAAAAAAAAAAAAAAACAACCAAACCTCTTGCATTTTGCCCACTATATTTCCAATGTTAACATTCACAGGATTATCGCTCACATCGGGATTGCCAGAGAACGAACCACTGCTGACAGCGGCTTTCGGAAGACCAGACAGGCTGTCATTATCAAGAAACTGACTACTACTCGGCGGCGGGGTACTTGCTGGAGGAACTGAAGGCAGAGACACCGGCGAAGTCTCCGTGCTCGGAATAACAGACGACCTACGAGCAGCAGCAATTTTATTTCCACCAAAAAGAGACGTCGCGTTGACCTTTACTTTTCCTAAAGTTGGTTTTTCTTTTGATGGAGTCTGCGAAGGACTCGACAACACTTTTTCTGATTTTTCTTTAACAGCTGCTGATTGAATTTTTCCATTCACGGAACCTCCCACAGAGTCAATAATCACATCACTTATGTCCTCCTTAGACGATTCCTCTATCAAAGGAATATAAAGGTCTTCCATGTTTGGAAGCACCATGAGTTGAATTATTTCACTTTTTAAATAGGTCACAACCAGCTCAGTAAGTTCTGGAATCTCCAGTGCTGACGACAGTCGAACAGGTGCATTTGGTATGTCAGACTTGATCGATATTTGAACGTCAGGTTCTGATGTAAATCCCAACCATACGTAGTCAGAAACTGATGAAATAGCTGCACATAGTCTACCTTCTAAATGTTGAATGGTGATGGTTGTGAATACTCTTGGAAGCGGAATTTCAACGTCAAAACTTTTTATTGAAACGTCAAAGTCAAGATCCAACATTATAGAAAACTCACCTCCAGTGTACCTCACGTCAAATTCTAGCTCAATATCACCCACTGAACTTGATTTTTTTAACAACGGATTTGATAAAGTGGGTAGCACTTCTCCTACTGTTATTTTTGATGCGTGAATTCCACCTTTTAAGTTCTCCGGAGGATCAATTTTTGAAAGTTGTTTATTTATTTTTTTTAAAATGTAATCAGTGAACGGTTTTCTAGCTTGCCATTGAAACAACAATCGACCCAACAGAGTCGTTACAACTGCTTCTGTACCTTCTGGACGAATACCGGAATTTTTAATTTCATCAGTTAGGGTCTGTAGAGAAGATCTCCACGACTGTCCTTTGCTTGACGAGCTGTTATTGTCAGGTAGAGACCAACTACAACCTTGACTTATGATACTGTAAAACCGCTCTAATTCTCTGTTTAATGTGAATTTTATTTTTATTGAGTGATAGTCACTTGATCCAACTTTAATTATAGGTTCTTGTCTTCCGTTTATTTCTTTACTAGTCAAGAGTAGATAATTGTGTGCTGACCATCTGTGACGTGGTTTTCCTTTTTTTCCTAATGTTTTAACTATATTACACTTACATTTTTCCAACAGCACTGTTCCGAGTCTGTCGTCCTCAGAAGTAACAAAAAGCATCGGTAAATTCAATTTCAACACAGTTTTTTCATATATTTTTTTAAAATCATTCTCACAGCAGAATGTCACAGTGCAATCTCCACTGATGATTTGCTCTCCCAACTGAGTCTTGTTAGTCGGATTTGGAGGTGTTTTTGTTTTTAGGTCTCGTAATATGGTTCTATCATTCTCTAGTGATTTGTTTGCTTTTTGTTTACCAATCCACCAAAGCACCAATACAAAGATGATTACGATTATTATTACTATGAATGCGCCTAAACTTATTAGGGCACATTCATATAACATTTTTTTTTTTTTTTTTTTTTGTGAGAGCTGAGAAATGAGAAACAGAAATAACTAACTAACGATCGCAATACCCAAAAAAAAAAAAAACCCCTCAATCGTAATGACTATACCTGGAGGAGGGGGGTGATTTTGTTGGGGGTAATCATCTCCCGTGCGAGAGAGTGAAACTTCACTTGCTTTCCACAGGCATTCGTGTAGGCGAAACATGAATAGGGAACTAACCAGTCGCTATTTTGTCTCGAATTAACATAGAACAATAATAACATAACAATTTCTTAAAATAAATCTAAGTGAAACTATTTTTTTTTTTAAATTTTTCTCTTTTACCTTTCTCTGAGTGTGGGTGAAATAATTTTTTTTTTTTCAACACTAAAAACCACCACTACTATCGTCACTATCATAAAAAAAAAAAAAAAAAATTCTAATAATCTGTTAAGGATAACGGTGAAATATAGCGATGCTTAACTTAGCCTTTTTTTTTTTTTTTTTTAAAAGAATTGAATAACCATCAGGTAGAAAAAAAAAAATTTTCCCCTTTTTTCTCCCCTTCCTGATAATTTAAGGGGGAAAACAAAAAACAAAAAAGGGAAAAGGGAAAAAAAAAGAAAACTATGAAATATAATAAAATAGAAATAACGAAATTTCCAGAAAAGCCAAAAAAAAAATACAATATAATTTCAAACCACAGAAAGTCAACACATCAAAAAAAAAAAAAAAAAAAAAAAAATCACAGTGTAGATCTGCACACCAACCCAAACACACGCACGAGGTACTTAATTTTTCAATAAGAAAGCCACCAAGTGGCTTTAACTCAAATTTTGTAATCGTTTGTTTTGTTTTGCTTTGTTTTGTTTTGTGTTGCTTTGTTTTGTTTTGTAAAATAGATAAGAAACTGAATACAGTAGTGTCAACTGTTCTTAAGGAAGGGAACCAATAAAAAAAAAAAAAAAAAATAGTAGGACTAGAATACATAATCACCATCAGCATCAGCATCAGCAACCAATGTATGTATTCGGGTATAGCTTTAAAAAAAAAAAAAAAAAAAAGAGAGAATAAAAAAAAAACTTAAAAATGATGCATTGACTTTCTGTTTATGAAAAAAAGTAAAAAAAAAAAAAAAAGAAATCAGTACCTTTTTCACTAAAAAAACAAATAATCCTCACACTTTTTTTTTTTTCTGTTTTTTTTTTTTTTGTTTGTACGTAACCAGAAAACAAGCCGCATAAAATAAAGGTGTCAACGTTACGGTTCTGTTGGTATACTTTTGCTCGTAAACATGTCTTTCGAGATGGGAGAAGGAGGTAATTTGATACTTTCTCCAACAATCTTGACTGTCAGCGGCAGCGTAGTAAATGACTTGCAAATAAATAAATAATACCACTTGGAGGCCACGTGAACATAGTTGAGCGCCACTTTTGCCTATGTTACCGTAACAGCTTTTTATAAAACTTATGAGTACTTAATTAATACATTATATTGTCTTGAAAATTAACCATAGAAAAAGACGAACACCAGGAAAGGGGGCGGCTCTCTGGTGAAAAGAAAAAAGGAAAAAAAAAAAAAAAAAAAAAGGATACATGTTAAGACCGTAGTAACTTGTTAACAAATAACAACAACAGGCCCACAGATTCATTATCTGGGGGGCCACGCCATTTTTATTGTTTTTTTTTTTTATCAAAAAAAAAAGATTACACATGTGAATAAAAAGGGGAATCCCTCCTGGGGGGGTAATATAAGAAAGTTTCCTTGCTGCAGATTGCCAAATGCTAACACCAATATATGTATCAGTCAAAATTATTTTTTGCGACTATTCTGAACAATGAATTTTTTTTTTTCAAAAAAAAAAAAATAAATAAATAAATAAAAAAAATTAAGGATTTCGATCGAAGCAGCATTTCAAAAATATGCCGCATCGTTCGGTTCATTTCCATCACATGCTTGTCACCTGAATTGAGAAAAAGAGATTCTTGTGTGTACTCAAACCGTGGACAAGTAGGTGGCATCTCGGTGGAAACAGACCTCCGTCTCGGTATTCAGAGCTCTTCGCATGATTCGGATAGTTCAGATAAACACTATTCGGTGATATCCTGAGTGAGGCTCTGGCTTCCACTAAGAAGAACTGGTAGGGGGGAAAAAAGTAATAAATTAGGGGTGTTTTTTACTCAGATTTTCTCAATGTTTCCATTGCAGGTCCGGGATTAATATTTATCATTGAGTACCATCAAGGAAATCCCGCAAAAAAGAGACGCTCATCTCCTTTTATCAGCACTATCTATGTTTAAAGTAAGTCTCTATGTCTACTTTTGACAGATCGCGATTCCAAAAAAAAAAAAAAAAAAAAAATCAAGTAAAAAATATCATGGGAAAACCTCTACTCTAATTCCACGCAAATGTTACCGAAATGGACAGCTCTACACACGAATGTTTCCGAAAAATAGCTGTCTATTTCGGAAACTTTTTTGGAATTATAGTTTTTCCCAAATATCATAGTGTGCAACCTTGCTCAGGCAGTAAGAAAATGGTGTGTTTTTTTTTTAGTCGCAAAAAAAAATATAATTTTTAACTGATGTATTATATTATTATTATTATTATTATTATTATTATTATTATTATTATTTGGGCTCAAAATACACCACCTGGTGGCCCAAAATACACCAAAATGGCCCAAAAATTATAATTTTTTTTTTTTTTTAAAAAAAAAACAACCTTTGTTGTAATTTAGTGAAAAAAGGAAAGCATAAGACAGTCATAGTTAGCAAAAGAAAAAAGAAAATAATCGCAAAAAAAAAAAAAAAAAAGCAAACTAACAACAGCAATCTCAGCAGGATAATTCAAAAATTTTGTTAATCGCAGCTAGTTTTACTGGCGGCACAGGGAAATAGATAACATTTTGACATAATAAATAAACGGCTCTTTAATCTGAATAGTTTCTTCTCCGGTGCAAAAAAAAAAAAAAAAAAACACACTACCTCTTTATTCCACTCAGCAGACCTCTCGACGCAACAGCGTCAGGGGGCAAAACTGATCAAAAAAACGTTTGAATTGAAAAACAAGGGAAGGGAAAAAAAAAAAAAAAAAAAATAGAAAACTCAATGAACAATCCCCACCTTGTAAAACTGTCTGTTTATAACCTTACATTACGATAATAATAAAAAAAGAGGGGGAAAAAATAAGAAGAGGTAGTGAAGCATTTTTTTTTTTTCGATCACCTCATGTGACCATTTTTTTTTTTTTTTTTTTTTTTTGTGTTGTAGCGACAAGTGAACCTCACGAGACATAAACCTGTAGTTGGTATTTCTTGGGTTTACCATTATTATAATTAAAATATTGAAGATTAGGAAAAAAAAAAGGGGGGGAAGAAGAACCTAACGCAAAACAGAAACAATCTGCATAAAATAACGTGATTGCTTCCAAAAAAAAAAATCTTGCTCGTAAAACATGTTTTCGAGATGGAAAAAAAAAAAAAAAAAAAAAAAAAAAACGGTGGGAAAGGAAGAGAGAGAAATATACTTTTTTTTTTTTTTTTTTTTTTCCCCAAGTGCATACTTTCAGATGGCACAAATTCATGTTTTATGAAAAGGTGCACATCATATGCGACATGGTGTTATCAAATAGTATTTAAAAAAAAAAAAAAAAAAAAATCAATTATTAGAAAAACAAACAAGATCAGAAGGAGGAGATGGGTTTTGCCGCGAGACCTGCAAACGAATGCAAACTCGCTTTTTTTACGTATTAAAACTGAGAATCCAACGAATTACCGAGTAACTCGCTAAACAGAATGCACAAAAAGTTAGTACTTTTGACCCTTTTGTAAAAAAAAACTCAGCCACCCCCTTTCAACGGAAACCTTCCGTTATAGAAGTTATATAAGTGAAGTAAGAAAAAAATGAAACAAGAAGAAGGGGAGGGGGTGGGAAGAAAAAAAATCACATGTAGAATATTGTTGGAAAAAGTTGTGAGAGTTTTTTTGTGAATTAAAAATAATTTGACCCGTTTTTTTTTTTTTTTTTTGGTTTGATAAAGAACTTTACCGCTGAATTGATCTTTTCGTCAACGTGAGTACAAAACATGTTTTTTTTTTTATAAGAAAATTTTCGTACTCTGCGATGAGGAAGCGTGGGGGGTCAAAGAAGAGAAACACCAAAAATGTAATTTATGGTATTAATTTTTTTTTAAAAAAAAAAAAAACTCAAGCAACTGCTCCTCTCTTTGTAAGGAAACAAAAAAATAATCGCAAAGCAAGTTAGGAGTACGAAACCCAATTAGAAAAAAAATAAACTAGGCAACAAAAAGTTTATGATAATTATTATATATGGACAACTTGATAGCGAAAAAGAGAGGAGCGAAAAAAAAAAAAAAAAAACTACACAGAAAAAAAAACAGTTATTGATTGTTTTTTTTTTTTTGTTTGTTTGTTTGTTTGTTTGTGTCACGAAACCGCGGGGAACCGACTTAAACTGATACAGCTAAAAAGAGGTTTACGACTGCTGTCTCAACAATTTCTTTTTTTTTTTTTTTTTTTTTCGTTCTTACAATACTTTGTTAAAATGAAAGAAAAAAAAAAAGAAAAAAAAAATGAGAAAAAAAAAACTAAGGACCAGACCAGCTTCACAAATAACGAAAGCTGATGGAAAAAAAAAGACAGCGATCCCACGCGTATCATTACAGTCACAGAGAGACCATAGATTGTGAATTTGATTGTTGCTTTTTTTAAAGGGGAAAATAACATTGTGAAAAAACGAGGGATGGGAAAAAAAAAAAAAAAAAATTAAATAATTCTGGCAATCAAGACCAACCATCAAATTGGCACCACAACCAAGGTGGTACATCTGAGAATGAAAAAAAAAAAAAAAAAAGAAATCACGTTTCGACAACTCATTAATGTCAAAAAAAAAGTTGATTATTTTTTTTTACTGCCACATGTCATTAATAATCAGTCTTACGGGAGGAGCCTTTGAACTTTCAAGATACTCACGGTAGTCTTCAACTATATCATCTGCGTTATCACTCTTGCTAAGGATATCAAGAGCTGCCACGCTATCACCATTGCGTAAGAAGCTTTGAACAGATGAGTTGTATCCTTCCCACTTCTTTGAATAACCCAAAGCATCAAGTTCGTACATCCATTCGTCTGGTGGACGAGTCTTGTCGATAACTGAATAAGAATCAGTCAGGATTCTATAAATATAAATAGAAGGGTTCAGCTGACATTCCATTGTATACAATGACACCGCACACTCACATGAAAAAGCAACATCACTCGCTGTTGAGGCATTACAAGTTAATGTATACCCTAAAGATTTTGAATACCTACTCAAGAAATATAAGTACTGAGGAAGAGGACCTGCGATGCAAAACTTTCTAGTTTCATGACTACCGAGGTCTCCACAAAGAGCAGCACCAGTAGCGATTGACATGAATATTTCTGTAGTACGAAAACTACTAACCTGATCAAAGTACATTGGTGATTGGGTTCCTTGCAGCACCGTCGATGATGACGAGCTTGACCTACCAGGGGCTACGACAGAGTAGTATCGCAGAGCAGAAACAGCCGCACTTGGACCCGGAGGAGCACAACCCCTCGAAGCATTGAAAGAAATCGTAATTTTATCAGCGGTAACGTGTTCTACAATTCCTTTGTGAGCCTCAAATATCGACAGCCCTTCAATCAGTTGTTGATGAGCTGCTTGAAAATTAGCAACACGAACCCCACCCGAAGGCAATGCCAACTGTGCTAATATCGCCTTCGTATCAAAGTGTAAATCAATAAGCAACAGTGAAATGGTATTTTTTCGAAGAGGAATACAAAGAGGTGTGGCAGGATTATCGGCTTTAACCGTAACCCCAGTAGGTCTTCTACTCAAACAGATACCAGTAACTTCTGTGTTAGTTCTTGTAAACGACGTCGATTGTGTGAAGGTGCCGGACTTGCTTCCAGCCATGGAAGGTTCTTCTTCAGACTCTGAAAATTGAAAACAAGATTTGGGTAAATATGGCTTATAAGTTCTTAAATTGTGAAGCAAAGTTTCAAATGAACCATACAATTCCTCAGGAAGTAGTTCCCCGCTCTCGTCTAAACCAATTTCCGCTGAATCCAAATCAAAAGCCGCCAACGATGCTGACATTGTTCTCGCAACGTGAATCACCGCAGCCATTTTTGTTTTTTCTTTCTCAGCTTGTTTAGCAAACCCTCTCGTGAACCAATAATCTAACAAGAATACGATTGTAATACTGCAACCATCTAACAGACTCGCAACCCAAGAAACACTACAAGGAGGAAAATCACAACACGAATCCTGACGACGAGTATTGTAGCTGGTGGTGTAGCGATGGGGGTTAAAAAGACCTATACGAGTGGCTCGTTCGATGCAAAGGATTACCTGCCAACACACCATTACAGTTATTAGTAATTTTACACTTCTAGACTCAATTTTTAGAAGAATATACATGTCTAGGATTAGAATGTAAAACGGCATCGCTGTTTGAGCTCCGTTTGATGCTCTGTCGATATCCACAAACAAGAGTCCAATTGCAAATACTATCATGCTCAGCTCAACGAGTTTTTCAGGCATGCTTTTTTGTATAAATAACCAAAGAAGCGATACTCCGAATAAAACAAAAAAAACAGCATTGGCAGCCCATAATATTTCATGCTCCGAGTTCCAGTAATGGCCAACGACCGAACCACTAACGACCACAGCCCAAATATTAAATACACACATGTATTTCTTTCTTTGAATTGTCAGTTCGCAATCATTCTCCACAACGAACAAACTTTTTAATTTACGCCTAGCTGAGAGGTAGTGATTATACATTTTTTTTATTTTTTTTTTTGGTGTTTTCCCCCCTCTTCCTTTGTTGATTTTTGATGAAATAATAATAATTTTTTTTTTTTTTTTTTTTTAATACCAAACAACTTACAATTAGCGACCTTGTTTGAATTGCTCAACATTTTTCATTTTTTTTTCCGCTGTTTTTTGTGATTGAATAAAAAAAATAAATAAAAAATAAAAACTAACGCAACACTGGTAACTTCACAACTCGCACACAACACCAAAAGTGTTCGCAATGTAGCACAACAATAAGAAGAAGAGAGATTTGTATGTGCGTTCAAAATAAAAAAAAGTTTTTTACTTTTTTTAGAGGAAAAAACACAGCAACCAACTATTTATAAAAAACGGGTAATCGCGGGACCTGTAAAACCAGCTTAAGACTGTTGATGTGGTTTATATTTTTTAGCACACATTCTCACATCAACAGAAGGATCGCTGGTTCCGAGAGGGTTTGCTCTCTCCCTCTATCTAGCCTCTCTATCCTTAAAAAAAAAAAAAAAAAAGAAATTCACACAATCCAATGATGAATTTGAAGTGACTGACTCTTCACTTTTTTTTTAATTATTATTTTTTTTTCTAAAACTTGGTTGACTCAACACAAATAACTATTCATATTTTGATATGTCAAGAAGAAAAGAAGAAACAAGAAGAAAAAAAGAAAATCCCATTCAGATTTGACTTACATTCTATTGAACTATATTTAACAACGGTTTTTGAACCTGAATAGTTTCTTCTTCCGACCACGTCGGTACAAAAAAAAAAAAAAAAAAAAAAAAAACAGACACAGACACAGGAAGGGTATATATTGATACCGTATTATCAATGGAAATAAAAAGGAACAACAACCTCTCGGACAAGGGAAAAATCGTTTGTGATTCTAACTGTTAGTAATATTGGGGGAAAAAAAGTCTATCAAAAAAAAAAAAAAAAAAAAAAAGATAATAACCAAAACTGAAATAAGAAAAAGTGACAGTCAAAGAAGACAGAATAAAAAAAATTTAAAAATAAACTAATAACCAGCTCTTTTGGTTCGTCTCTCCATTGTGAGAGGAGCGGTTCTTAACAACTCATCCCTGAACGATGGTGAAGCAGCAGTGTAAGGACGATCATCGGCAAACGTAACACGAGACGGGTCACTAGAAGACGGGCCAGTAAAAGAATCACCTCCCGTGTATTGCGATCCTCCTCCAGGACTGGCTGCATATCCTCCAAATCGATTTGGGGGTCTGGGACCAGGAGGAAGTGTTGATGAATAGCTTGATGGAGTTGGTTCTCTTCCATACCCTCCTCCTCCTCCATATCCACTTTGAGCTGTAGGATATATTGGAGACCCACCCTTATATGGAGCACTCCTCTCAGGACTAATTTGATCAGTGACATCTCTTCCAACAAAACCAGAAAGTAATTCATGAATTGCGTGATCAGCTTTTGTTGACGCCACAGGCTGTGAATGAGGATGTGGATGTGGAGGACTTCTCGCCCTCGGTTGTCTCACCACTCCATAGTCAGGTACTCCGAAGCTGTCTGGATCACTTATGGGTACGGATGGTGCTGTTGTTGATGTAATCAGTAGTGTTAAAACAACAAGTAGAAAAAACAATATTACCATACCATTATTATCAATACCGTGATCGTCTAAAATAGGATCATATGCGAGTACTGTAGCATCACCATACTTCTGAGCCATCAGACTTAATAGTTCTCTTTCCTTACCACGATACTCGTCTACGAGAGTGTCGACCATACCAAGTTTTGATGGATTGTGTCGTTGGTAGTATCTGTTTGATGTGTGTTTTTGTTTGTTATAGAACTCGTGTAGTGGATTATATTAAGTTAACATACTGGTTTACCAACTGTCTCAAACGATCTTTCTTTGACGTCGAAGGCTTTGATTGATATTGTGAAGTGTATACTTCAGGTGCAGTTGAGATGTCAGGTGCAAGACCAGCCAAGTGATCTCGACCGACTGCACGCTGGTTAACGTTCGAGTTCCAGTACTTTGATTCAGCACGTTTAGTGATTGCTTGCTCAACGAGACCTGTTAGTTGTTTATTACTCTTGACACACGCATCAAAATCTAATCCAACTTCACCAATTTCTGATTTCGTTTGTCGAATTTCAGACTCCAGCCATGACGTGTACGACTGCTGTCTGTCCGACAGCTGTGAGAGCTCAGCAGCGTCTTCCTTCGCCTGAGTCAGTCCTCCGTTTAGTTTGCTGATTGCTGTTTTTAAATCATTCGCTTCAGCTTCCAACATTCTCTTTTCACCTTCCAAGACTGCTCGCTGAGCTTCTAAAGTATCAGCCAGCTCACGTTCCATTTCGTTGCTGAGCATTTTCCCTTTCCTAAGATCGTCTGGGATATTCATAGCAAAAGGACGACCACAAGAAGGACACATCGTTGCAGTTGAGATGGGTCGATTTTTGATACCAGTCGCTGGTCCTACAGCGTTACTCTTCCACGACAGGGCTGATATTTTTAAATGTTGCAAAGGAAGAGTTCCACTAACTTGAACCTCATTATGTTTTGGTAAGTCGTTAGTGTCCGTTGCCATTCCTGTTTCAGGTTCCGTAGGAGCGAATCCAGGAGGAGGCTCATCAGGAAGTGGTGCTACTTCTGGTTCGTCATCTTCTGGTCTTTTCTTTCTTAGAAAAAGATGAGTCGATGGGTCTAAGTCAACTGTTGACCATGAAATTGGTTTTCCTTTCTCAACATAATCGAGAGACTCTGTCGTTACTTTCACAGCAATCAATAAGACGTATGTAGTCATGAATTCCTCGGGTGTCATTCCTTCTTCGAAATTCTTCTTTTCTAATGTTTTTATCAATTCGGGTACTGACACTTCCAACTGAGCTCCATCGGTTACTTGCCAAACATGATTATCATTCCCCTCAGTTATGGGAGGCTCAGTATGAACGTCGATATGCATTTTAAGTTATTCCGTTGTTGACTTTTCGTCTCCGTTTTTTGTTATGGTTTTCTACTTCAATTGGAAGGAGAGTAAAAAAAAATTATATATTCCGAAATGAATGATCAAAACAATAAAAAAAACATCAAAATCTTTTTTTTTTTGCTGTTTTGAAAAAAGAAAGAAAAAAGAATTATTAGTTAGTGTTAATCTTACAGTAATGCTCACGTCTGGAAAACGACGTCCGTATGTGATAATAATGTGATGAGTATAAACGAAATGAACAAACTTTTTTTTTTTTTTTCTTTGGTCCTCCTGGTTGTGTACTTCCCAAACAAACATGAAAAAAAATAATTTTCAATTTTTTCATGTTGAGGTTTTTACAGATTTTTTTTTTTTTTTTTTTTTTGGCTAGATAAAAAAAAAAAAAAAAAGAACAAAAAAAAAATAGATAAAAAACAGCCCTCAACTTCTCTACATTCCAACACCTCTTTTGTAATCAATAAACGGCTGTAAATTATTAACAACAATATCAATCCTAGGTGCTATTTCTTCAGAAATTGTATTTGAAAGAATTTCCAATCGAGACGGCAACGCCGATGCGAATGTTTGCAAATGATTGAGAAGACGTAATCTTGAAAGATGCTGATTCCAATTATCTTCAGAGAACGAATCTATAATGGCGTTAGCTGCTTCGATATTTTGAATCAGAGATGCCTCCTTAAGAAAATCCATACAGAGCTGACATGAACTAGTTGCCGCTTGAATATTAACTTCTGATGCTTCATTCAGATGAGGGACAGCAGAACCAATAAATCGAAGAACGTTAACGTAATATTCCTCACTTTGGATTGCTTTTTTACACATTTTACGTTCAGCAGTAAATCCAACAAGACTAGATATAAA
This sequence comes from Flectonema sp. DT1601, assembly GCA_964019425.1. Classification (NCBI taxonomy): domain Eukaryota; phylum Euglenozoa; class Diplonemea; order Diplonemida; family Diplonemidae; genus Flectonema; species Flectonema sp. DT1601. Next base: position 820,630 of record OZ025812.1, on the reverse strand, counting down.
CCCACCGTCTGGAACACATCCAGGATCACCTTTTCTCAAAACTGTCCATAAACACGCACAAAGATTTTCAAGACGACTGAGAATTCGACGTTCTGTGTTCGGAGAATCGTGCAGACGAGGGATGAGCAGCGCATCTCTTTTAAAAACCATCTGAAGACCGTTCCACAACATATTTGGAGGTCCTACATTCTTAATCGGAACAACCATAATTGTGTTAAGAACGAGTACGATCATTGCAGTCTCTACTTCGTCGTAGACTTCCTGAAGGGCTTCACCATCCTCACCTTCTTCTGATCCAGCTGAAAGAGGATTTCTAAGAGCATCATCCACAGCAATATTATTTGAGTTGGCGAGTATCTCTGCTGCCTTTTGTCCAACAGCCGATGCAAATCCCTGTTCCAAAACAACTTTTCCTACTTCTGTTCGACGAAACATATTTTCATCATCTTCTTCACCAGTTGCTTCTGTTGAGCAGATTATGTTGGTACCAATTTCTAAAACATTTTGCAGAACGAGGAGATTGTCGTGGAGATGTTGAAGAGCAGTTCCCTAAGTTTTTTTTTTTTTTTTTTTTTTGAGTTATATTAACTACCAATGTCTAACATTATGACATATTAATGTAATAACACAGAATCATACCTTTGCCTCACCTTGTTGCGCCAATGCTTCCTGACACTCAGCATGCGGATGAAGAGAAGCCATTGTGTCCATCAGAAGCTGAAGCACCTGTTGTCGTATTATTTAAAAAAAAATAGTAGGAAAAATCAGTTGTGATTTAAAAAACCGACTACATACATTACGCAATGCCTGACCTTGATATTGCCACATGACCCCTGAAATGATGACTCTAGCAAGAATGTGAGTAGGAGTTGTCGCTGGAGAGGTGAATAGATTGGTGAGAATAGCCTGTGATTCAGCAGAAATCGAATGCTGAAGGGTTTGCAACGCTGTTTGATTATCGTCACAGAGGAGGAGGAGAAACTCAGCAGCAGCAACAGCGACAGTAGAACGGCTAGATGATATGTGATGCATTGCTGTGCATTCAATTACGGCTGTGAGAACTTCGACGTCAGTACTGAATGACTGTACAAATGAATCCTCGTAATAACAAAACCCAGCCAACAGTTGTAAGTACTCTGTTAGTAGTTCACCACATCGATTAATAGTTTCCGGGACGTCATCCTGAGGAATTGTTTCATCGTCTACTTCCATTTCCATTCCTTTTTTTTTTGATGGTTTTTCATTTTTTGGATCGACTCGATTCTCGCTTATCGCAGTCTTCAATTTCGTCAATGAATTACCAAAACAACTTCTAAGTTGTTGGAATGCCGCAACGTTCCCTGAATATATATTTGAGTCTGCTCCCAACAAAAGGTTTTGCATAGCTCTGATGGCGTTGAGTCTGACGGTGTAGCTTTCATCAAATAACAGTGGAAGTAGCAATTCTCCTGTTCCACATTGAAGCAATGGCTGTACAGCATTTTCCTCCAAGGCCAATGAAGCTATATCCCGACAGCCTACACTTCTCGTAAACCATCTCTCCTCTTTCAACTTCTTAACAGACGGTAGTAGTTTCTGAGGTGCGTCAACGGTGGTCGTCACATCCGGAAGTTTTTTTTTCTTCAACGTGCTGGTTTTTAATTTCGGCATTATTCAGATACCTTTTGTGTAATTTTTTTTTAAAAAAGAAAATTAATAATAATAATAATAACAAAAACAGTTGCCAAGAACTAACCCTTGAATGCTAGAAAGCGACAGTCAACGATGATTACTCATAAGTGTGTAAATAGTTTTTTTTTTAAAAAAACAAAAAAATAAAACAACGATCTGTTTTCTTTCATAAAGACTTTCTTCGATCACTTAAACCACAGACCCAACATTCAGGAATAGTCGGTTGGTGAACTAGTTTACTGTAAACCTTACTGATTTCTTCTTCTCCACCAGTCCATAATCCCCTTGAGACATTTTTAAGAAATTGAAAATCAGATTTTGGGATTGTAGTAGCGCTGTATATGTCTCTCTCGATACGACCATGGCCTTCTTTGTCAACAGTTAGCTTTGAGTAGGTACCTGGAGATATAGAATCAGAAATGGATAAGAATTCAGATTTAGTTGAGACTGGAGTAGAACACAAAGCTAAGATGGTGTCACCCCGTCGTAATCCAAATAATGAAGCAGGGCTTTCAGGTTTGACTTGAATAACGCGGAGATATGGTCTTCCGAGTTTTTCAAAATCAGCAATTGCAACACCAAAACTACACTTACAAGTCTTTAAGAATTGTCTTGCAGCCATGACGCACTTAATCGTTGGATCTGATAGCACAGGATTTAATTGTTCGTTATCTACCGGTGATGTAGTTTTATGAGAATCACTTCCAAAGTGTGGAACTACAGCAGAACAACTCCGTGACCGAGGTTTCGAAGGAGCTGCGTAGAATTCCGGAGGTCTAGTTTGTTCTAAAAATGATAAATGTGATCTCAATTCTAAAGCAATATCAACGTTAACGAACTTACCATTACATAGCAAACCAGAGAATTCACGTCCATCAGAAGCTGTGTACGAACCTTTTCCATGAGGGCTGTCGTATTCCCAGTTCCCATCAAAGGACGACTGGTCAGTAGCGTACTTTAATTTACCTTTACCGTGTTTTTGATCGTTGTGCCATGCTCCTGAGTATACGTCGCCGTTTGGGTAGAGGTAGACTCCAACGCCTGTTCGTTTGTTTTCGCGGAATTCACCTGTGTAGGTTTCACTTGCATCTGTACCTCCGTAGTACATGATGCCGTTGCCAGTTCTCTTACCCATGTACCACTGTCCGTTATATATATCACCATTTAGGTATTGAAAAGATCCTTGACCATGTCGAAGTTGGTCATCGAAATCACCGACGTACTTCGATCCGTTTGAGTAAGCGTATATCCCTTTACCTTGAATCTTACCTTCCATCCAATCGCCTTGATATACATCACCGTTGGGGTATATTTGAGTACCCTTGCCTTGTTGTTTTCCTTTTTTTGTATCACCCCAGTAGCCTACTTTTTTATCAGGTGGTTGGGTCATGGTTTTCTTATGAAAAAAAAAAAATGGGGTAAATTTTGATATTGCAATTTTTAAAGGCTCAAAGGATTAACAATTTCTTGACTTGTCAGCGGTAGCAGTAGTAAAACGAATGAACAAAAAAAAAAGTAATCCATAATTGTTTTTTTTTGTTATTTGTCTTTGTGAATAATGAAGGTGTAGAGGACACAAACACAGATATAGTTAGTTAGTTAGTTATCAAAATACAGAACTGATGACTACGAGGGGTCTGGGTAGCCCGCATCAGTAAGGACCCAATCGCGAAGATTGTAGTTTCATAGTATTGGCTGGAAGTGATCGACTTCCAGCTTCCACCTTGCCCAGAGGCTAACAGGTTGTAAACAACTAAAGAAAATAAAAGAGAAATGATCTGGGAGTGGGGGGAAGGTGAAAAAAATAAAAAATCTTCTTTCTTTCATATACATCTTTCTTTATAATACGACCACATGTGCCATATGCCCACACTCCACGAAAGAAAATAGAAACCCCCGGAACAGTACCGAGGATCGTTCACCCCCAGTTGTCCAAAGCATTATAAGTGTACTGTGGGCTTACCGAAAAGCTTTAGAAATGTACCACAAAAGATTTGGGCAGCACATAGCCATATCACTCAGCAAGAAATGAAAACCAAAAGGATCAGGTAAGATGACAGTCAGTTTAAGGTCATAACTGCGCCGGACCTAAGCATCTGTTGGGATATGGGTTGGACTCCTGATCTGTTGAGATATGGGTTGGACTCCTGTCGAGGGGTAAAAAAAAAGAACAACTAAATTAAGAAAAAATCAAACCATATACAATAGTGAGATGCCTCACTACGATGTGCTGATTCAAAAAAATGGTTTTTTTGGAATACACTCCCAACAGGTTATAATTATTTTTTTTTTTTTTTTAGATTAAAGTCATCAATCAAAAAAACAATGTCCACTTTCAGAAACTTGTCTGGATAAGTTGTCCTGGAAGGACATCTTCTAGCGTGATGTGTTACTTCCTTACACCAGTTGTTGAGTTCTATTTTCCTAACTCAGCCTGAGCATATTCCATACGCGCCCAACTCTTCACGGTGTGTCCAGTAGTCTGAGCCTCTTGAACAATTGATCTGTACTTCGCGATTCTGTTTTTTTTTTTTTTTTTTTTTTTTTTTCTAGAAATTCTTTTTTTGAAGGGGAAAACCCATTCAGATACAGCCTTATATATATTTTGTTGATTTGCAGACAGTATTAGGGAAAATAGAAAACATTTTTGACATAATTAATAAAACGGCTCTTTAATCTGAATAGTTTCTTCTCCGAATTCGTCGGTGCAAAAAAAAAAAAAAAAAAATCCATACCTCATATGTGGATAGTAGTTTTCTGGAAATGGAGGATTTTCCTGTCGTTTTTTACCCCATTGTTTCCAATCATGTTGAGGACGTCTGTGGAGAGTCTCTCCAGAGTTGTATCGCTCTCGGGCGATCCAAATCATTTTTGCTTCAGCTGCGGGTATGCTCTTTCTATAAACTAATTCCATGTAACTACAAGTCATTAAATCATTCCAGTCAGAGAATTTGCTCTCATGTTCTTCAAGTTGAAAAGCGTCTGGATCAGATCGCTCTAAAAAGGTCATTACGTCCGGTATTTCATCACAAGGATCTCTAATCTTCTCTGGTTCAATGGTCTTTCTATCAAACATTGCTCTCTCTTCTAACTCGTAGTGGTTTGGGATATAACCAAAATATGTATCTCTGTCTCTTCCTCCAGTCCCATATTTATTTACTGGTCTGCCGTTTTCATTCACCGCAGCTAAGGAGTCGTTATGAGTACCTGTTCTTACGAACCTATCAAACCAATAACATCTTCTCTGACAGACTACACCTCTTGTTGAGGTTAACATATTGCCCCTGTCACCTAAGGTGGGTAGTAAATTAGTATAAAAACACATTGTGGTATACGCAGCCTTAATCTTTTACTACTCGTCCCTCTTAGGCCTTCATTAGTTTGTTTTGAGGAACTTCATTTTCAATTTATTAATACCAGTTGGTCTATTTTAAATTAACATATTGCCCCTGTCACCTAAGGTGGGTAGTAAATTAGAGAGATGAGGTAGATCAACATGGACACAATCAACATTCAACTTAGAAAAAAAGAACAACACTTCAGAAATACATTTCCTAGTTATAATCATAAATCACAAAAATTCTTATTATTATTTTTTTTTTTTTTTTTTTTTCTTCAATCGGAAGCTGCAAAAAAAAAAAAAAAAAAAACTTGTGACGCAACATAACTTGAATCACCGTCACGTTTTTTTTTTTTTTTTTTTGCTTTTTTGTTGTTATTGTTGTTGTTTTTTTTAACGATTTGCTCACAAAAAAAAATGTTTAAAAAAAAAAATCCTAAAATTGTGAATTTTTTGACCTGTTAAACAGACGAAAAGATATCGTTCTGTCTATCCATATTGATGACGATGAATATAAAAAAGAAAACCTCATCATTCAGTGATTGCGCTGCTATTGTTATTTCTAATTGCCTTCATTAACCTCCTCGCTCTAACTCTGTCACCCGCTAATTGAACTTCTGATTCGTGTGGTAGATGACAATTAAATATATTATCACCATTCTCCACAACCTGATATAATATTGGTAGCGTCCTCCATGGATTCCCCAACGCCATCCTCTGTCTTCGGAGGATTAAAGAGTCCGATTGAACATAATCTCTTTTCTTTCTGCTGTAAATTATTCCTTGAGGACTGTTATTAACCCTAGGAGTTCCACCCGTCATCAGAACTTCAGATTCTAACAACCTCTCTTTCAATGAATCCTTGAGTATTCTACTTCTGCGAATCATTTTATTTTTTTTTCTAACTTTTTTTTTCTGTTAAAGATAAAGACAGTGAACTCAAGAACTTTATGGTACTAAGGATAACTTGATATAAAGCAACTTATAAAGTAAAACTAAATTAAAAAATTTTGACCAAATCTGGTTGCTATGTGCCGTCGAATATGGGACTACGTACTTTTGGTTGAGCGACCATTGCCAGTAGCCTGTACTGAATGGGGGGTAATAGAAACGTTAGTTTAGATTTAAACAGAGTTCATGTGGAATCGAAGTTGGAAACAAAAGGCAAAAGAAAAAAAAGAAAAAACAAAGAATCTCTTTTTTTTTTTTGATCCCTTTTATTTCCACCGTTTTTTTTTTTTTTTTTTTGGGGTGGCTGACTGAGGAAAAACAAGAAAAGAGTCACAAACTTGTAACGCATTTGCGTAACCTATTAAGTTCGCTATCTTACAGAAGCAGAAAACGTTAAAGGGCACGACGTGCTTCCTCCGAATGTTTTTTTTTTTTTTTTTTTTCCAACTATCTTACTGATCTTTAACCCCCTTCAAGTTTTTCCCAACTTTTTTTTTTTTTTTTTCCTCCTTTTTTTTTCTTCGGAGATGAAAACACTAAACGACAACAAAAGATAAAAAAAAAATATGCAAAGAAAAAAAGGACATTGGAGCGGGAATAGACCTACATGCGTTTAAGCTTAAAAAAAGTCCAACATATACCCTGGCATTATAGAAGTATACATGTGTGTGTGTGTGTTATTTTTGGTATTATGATTTAAACTGAGAAGCCAGTGAAACACAACAACAACAAAAAAAAAAAAAAAAAAAAAAAAATCAATATTGATTACGTGATAAATTACGAAAGACAAATGGGGAGCTGTGAATGGATTTCATTTTTTTTTTTTTTAATTTTTTTTTTTATTTCCTTTCGCTGATGACACTGAATCGGTATATTACAACATTTCTGATTGTGTTTGCTGCTAAAGTTTTAAAAAAGGTGCCTCCGATAGGGGTAGTAGTAGCACCTAGCAAAAAAGCAACCTGCTTATAACTTTGCGACTACTTTTTTTAATAAGGGAAATGCTCTACCAACCCTTTCCTTTTCCCTTTCCCTTTCCACCCTTGAATCCCTTTCCACCTCCCTTCTTTCCACCACCCTTTCCTTTACCACCGCCCTTTCCTTTTCCACCTCCCTTCTTTCCTCCCTTTCTTGGTGGGTCGGTGAATCTGTTGAGTGGGGTGAACTTTTGGGTGCTGATGTAGAAGTTGTCGCCCTGTTTGTTTGTTTGTTTGTTTGTTTTTAACAATAGTGTTCTACACAAGAACTGTCAACCTTGAAAGGTGAATACATACGGCGTTGAAGCTGCTCGCGTCAACACCACGCTCAGGAGTGATTGACATATGAACATCTCTGATAGGTCCGAGGATCTCATCGATCTTTCCTAGTTTGGTCTTGTCTTCAGTGTAGACGAAGGTGTTGAACATCGGAACCTGTTTTTGTGTTGTTTTCGTAGTTTGGGAGAGTTTCGTTGTGTTTGTTATTAACAAAAAGAAATTGATAGAAAACATACTCTCTCAGTGTTTACACTCTTGGCAACCATCTGGTTTTCGGCGGAGTGGAGGAAGGTTCCGGCAATCTCAACCCATTCTGGTGGATCTGGTTCTCCGAATTTACCACCCTTACCTCCTCCTTTACCTCCTCCCTTTCCTCCTTTTCCTCCCTTTCCTTTCCCGAAACCTCCCATGTAGCTGATGGGTAATCTGTGTAAAGAAAAAAATGATTTTGGTAGATTTAAGTTCAACAAATAAAAAACATTGAGAAAAAAAATATCATTCTTTTTTTCTTTATTATTATAATTACTTTCTTATAATTAATCTCAATGGTCACTTTGAAGATCTACACTGAGTTCTCACCCAGTCAAGATACGAGGGGTTTCCGTCATCTATTTTCATCGATAAAACTTCCGGACAGTCATAAGGATGATTTTCTTTAACAATATTAATTACTATCGGGATATTCGATTTTATTGTTTTTATCATTAATAAATCTTCTTTATCACAATTCATCTTTCCTTCCCATTTATAATAACTTGTCACCTGAGGTATTACGTTAACACATGCTACTGCCTCAGATTCAAGTAGCACCGATGCTATTTTTTCAGTTGTATCCTTTTGACATGTTACCCAACAAACTCTTACGTCTTGTTCACTCATGTTGTTGTTGTATTCGGAACCTGAAAGAAACTAATTTAAAAATTATATCGGAATTCTGTTTTTTTTTTTTTTTTTTTTTTTTGAACGATTCAACAACGCAGATAAAATACAAATGTATTGTATCATAAAACAACATGACGATAAATTTTTAACATTACTTCTGAGATACATGTTGACTAAGGTAATGTTAAGTGTAGGTATACACTCTGCGATTGACGTAAATACTTTACATTATAATAAATGTTTCTAACTCAGCTGCATACACATCTCTTTTTCCGTGCTGTACCAATGAAAAATTATATTTTAAAAAAAAGAAAATGCTCAATTTGAATTTTTTTTTTGTTTACAAAATACTACGACACCTACTCGTACTTTGATTTTTTTACTTTTTTTTTTTTTTTTTCAGTTTTTTTTTTTTTTTTTGTACTTCACGAATTCAGTTTGATCAACGAAGACTACGCTGCTGAGAACAATCTCAACCACAACGTTGCCTGATAATAACGTTCACAAAGAACAAATTGATACAAGATCTCACTGTAAGAATATTAACTCCGAAAGTGATTCTACTTGTCAGCGTTGAGGACGTAGGTCAAATGACACTTTCCGCAGTACTGTCTGTCCTTGTGGGCAGCCATGAAGATACCGGCACCACAGTCAGGGTGAGGACATTCCATCTTAGTTCTCTGGATCTTACCCTCACCGTCAACCTTGTAGTACTTCAATACGGCAAGTGGAACCTTCTTGTGCTTGTGAGAGTTCTTCTTTGGCTTGGTGTAGTTCTTCTTCTTCTTCTTCTTTCCTCCTCTAAGACGAAGGACCAAGTGAAGGGTTGACTCCTTCTGAATGTTGTAGTCAGCGAGGGTTCTTCCATCTTCCAATTGCTTACCTGCGAAGATCAATCTCTGCTGATCTGGAGGGATACCTTCCTTGTCCTGGATCTTAGCCTTCACGTTCTCGATGGTGTCATTTGACTCAACCTCGAGGGTGATGGTCTTACCGGTGAGTGTCTTAACGAAGATCTGCATATTAATGACCTGAGAGGATGGAAGTAATGTGATAACTAACCAACACGACACGTAAAACTATTACATCCAGTCTGCAGTAAGTAACGGCGCCAGAAACCCCCTGAAAACGCCTTGCAACATCTATCTGTGAGTTCTGTAAAACAAAATTTCATGAGTTTTGAGAGTAACCGAAAAACCATAAATGTTTCCTTCCCTTTCTAACATGAGCCTATAATAAGGTCTTCACTAAGAAACAAAAGGACCACTGACCGATACCAAACTGAAGTTGTAATAGGAAGTCGTACTTTATTACCAAAACAACTGTTATTCAGAATGGACAGAACGATTCAAAGCTGATATTGGCTTTTTTTTGTTGTTTTTTTTTTTTTTTTTTTTGCTAACAGCTCATTGTGTTAGGTGATACAAAGAAAGACATCATTCTCTCTACTTTTTTTTTGTCTTTTTTTTTTTTTAAGGACGCGTAGTGATTCTACTTGTCAGCGTTGAGGACGTAGGTCAAATGACACTTTCCGCAGTACTGTCTGTCCTTGTGGGCAGCCATGAAGATACCGGCACCACAGTCAGGGTGAGGACATTCCATCTTAGTTCTCTGGATCTTACCCTCACCGTCAACCTTGTAGTACTTCAATACGGCAAGTGGAACCTTCTTGTGCTTGTGGGAGTTCTTCTTTGGCTTGGTGTAGTTCTTCTTCTTCTTCTTCTTTCCTCCTCTAAGACGAAGGACCAAGTGAAGGGTTGACTCCTTCTGAATGTTGTAGTCAGCGAGGGTTCTTCCATCTTCCAATTGCTTACCTGCGAAGATCAATCTCTGCTGATCTGGAGGGATACCTTCCTTGTCCTGGATCTTAGCCTTCACGTTCTCGATGGTGTCATTTGACTCAACCTCGAGGGTGATGGTCTTACCGGTGAGTGTCTTAACGAAGATCTGCATCTTACAATTACCTGAAGGGTGTTGAATTTAGTAAAATAAAAAAACACAAAGAGAGAAAAGAGACTTAACTTCGACTGGGCATTCGCTGTTTTAAAATAATCTTTTTTAAACACAAAAAAAGAGCAACAAAAACACTACACAGTATGTAGACCGTCCACTGGTGATGAGGTTTTGCTCGTTCCGTGCTCTTCCATTATTATTAACAAGTAATTTGTTTTCCTTTTTTTTTTTTTTTTTTTTTTTAAAAACTTTTTTTTTTAAATAATAATTTTTTTTTTTTTTTTTTTAAAACTACTTGCACTGGAATTCGTTCAAAAAAGGGAATGGGAACGTTGCTACAGTAGCAACACACACTAAGAAACACTGCTTGCCTTGTAAGACAACAAGAAGATTGAAAACTACCAAGTCATTACCCTGAGATATCTTGATAAGATACAGTGATTCTTGACACAATAAGGAATCGTCTGTTTTTTTTTTTTTTTTTTTTTGTTATTTTGTTATTTTGTATTTTTGTTGTATTTTACTAAACAAACTGACTGATAAACACATAATTATACATACCGAGGTGGCTGACTTCCTGAAGGCATGAGTAGTGTCATATTACGACGGTCCATATCAACGTTAAGAATCACAACAAATCCAGCAATGTTAGCATGAGGTACTTCTTCTGGGAAAGCTGCATGTGAAACTGCCGCGATGCAAAGGATTTGAGAGGTGTCTGGGTTGACAGTTTTAATTTTTAAAAAGTCAGGTAGTTCTGTGGTCTGTCCGGATGAGAAACCAGAACCAACCTGAACGAGTTCGATATCACTGAAAGAAACAACAGCTTTGACCGGATGCAACAGAGTTTTTACTCCTCTGAAATAGTCTCCAACCCTCTCACCTCTCGCACACTTTCGATATGCGCTAGTTCTGGTGATGGTAGAAGTCGATCTCGGAATATCAAATATTTCTCCTCCAGGTTGTAACGAATTTCTCAAACTTGCTGATGTTTCAGAGTCACCGATACTAATAATTGTATCTATCTCTAAGGCGTCAATAATCATTTTTATCGCAGTCAGTCCTAAGTCTTTAACCCATCCCATTGTGTTTACCACTATTCCTCCGTATAAAAATTGAGGTCTTTGCTGAGCATTTCCCTTTAGACAAGCTCCAGTTTGGGCCATCAAATGCTGGTATTTTCTCACATTAGCTGGAGTCAATGAAAAATCTCCAAAGAAGAAAGCTAATGGTGGAAGGAGAGTAAAACTCTCTTCAACGTCGACTTGTTCACCTGATTTTTTTTTTTTTTTTTTTGGATTTTTTTTTTAACTAAAGCCATTCTATGTAGAAAATAAGGAAAGCAGATTAATGAGCAAGGGATTGACTGAAAGGAAAACATTTGTAGTTGTTATTCAAAGAAAAGGGTTTACGTTTAGAAAAAAGAAAAAAAAATTGAATTTTTGAATTTTTTTATTTTTGTTAACATACCTTCAATAAAAACTGATGAGAGAGAACCCGGTACAGTGATACTATTCTGTCCAAGGTCACCATCGACGAAAGTCAATGCATGTCCACTCTTGACAGCTGAGTTAATGATATATTTACAAAGTGTACTCTTCCCAGTGTCTGTATCACCGATTACTATTATTCTTGGTCCAGCATTTTTGTTGGTCCTCGCGGCATTTCGTTTTGCGGTGAGAGTGGCTAACATTCCAGTGTATACATCACCAGTCCATGGTCTGGTTTGAACTTTCTCTGCGCACATTAGTTCAACTTGACAGCCACCAGTGCCTGGAGGACAACTCAGCGCTGCTTTTGTTCCTAATGGAAATTTATAAACCCTTTTTTCTTCGAGAATAGTACCGAAGCATTCGCAATGTCCTGAATTCAGTTTAACCATCACACGGGTAACACCATCCTGAGCTGATTCAAATTTTAACTCCTGACCTTCACTGATTTCAATAGGTTTGGGATCCATGTTTTTTTTATTTTATTTTATATTTGACCCACTGTTATTTTTTTTTTAAATTAAAATAGTTGTTTTTTTTTAATCGTCTTACCCACCCTCTCTCTTTTTTTTGACAATTGATTAATATGTGTGTGTGCTGCGTATGAAATAAAACAAGATTATGAGAGTAAGCAACACAAAAAAAATCAAAATCAAAATCAAAATAAGGGAATAAAGTGCTGTAAAACACTCACTCTAGTGTAAATGAAACATAACAAACGTATCTAACTATAACTTACTGGGAGGTTGTGGAGTCATCACGAGAGAGGGTGAACAATCTCGTCTATGATGAGGGTTCGAATTTATATTTTGTTTTGGTCTATTTCTAATTACTCTCCTCCGAATTGATTTCCCCACAGACATCCAATCCTCAACTTGTTTGTTTGCAACTTTTGATGAATTTTCTCCAATTTCTTCAGAAAATTTAATTTTGTTCTTTTGCAAACTCAACATCTCGAAGACCTGCCTGCGATGATGTGCTGACCATCCGAGTTGTTTCTTAGCTGTTGTTGAGACACTGAGAGTACAGGGTGTCGATATGCACATTTTATCTTCCCGACGAAGGTCAGTGGAACTGGTAGTCGGTGAAGAACAGTTTATCTTTTTCATTACAACCCCAGCAGGTCGACGTGATCTCTTTCTCAATACATTTCCAACTACTAAGGCCGTAGTGTCGGTTGGTTTTGGTATTTTTAATGAACAGTTTTCAGGTGGTTTTCTACTACTTGGATTTGTCATCTGCGTAGTAGTAGTCGTAGTCTGGATTAGGTGATCACCCGCTTGTCGTGTCTTCTTGTCAGAGTTTGAAGGAACTGAATCCGTCATATCAGTTGTGTGATTTTCGTCTAAAGTTTGATTACTTTGAATCACTGCTCTCAATGTTTTAATATTATCAGAACTAATCAATGATACTGACATCTTATTCTTTACTGAAACACGTCTACACACAGAACTAGAATCTGAACACAGAACAGGAAGTGACGGTACTTGTCTGTCAGCCTCATGATCACCGTCACTATTGTGTTCTAATTCACACGAAGCTTCACATCCAGCAACTGGACCTGAAGGTGTCATTTCTGATTGTAATTTATTTATTAATTTTTGTGCAGACAGACAAATCCCCTGAGGAATGCAATCCATCTGTTCATGAAGCCCAGGCATAACTTTTATTGATACATCGTCTGGTTCAATGTGACAAGGTTGTGATGGAATGCAAGAGTCGAAAAAGCTTTTTTGAGTTTCACCTCCTTTTTTTGATGCATATTTTTGAATATTTGCTGTTTTTTTACGAAACCTCGACGACAACGCGATCTGTTGTGGTGACGATACGAACGGCGTCTGAGGATCGATAGTCGATTCATAAATACTTCCGTCATGTTGACGACTTTCAATTTTTGGAAAAAGTGGTTTTCTGATACGAGGAGTGTTTCCGTCTTGACCTGATCCCCATTCCGTGGGCTGCGTTACTCCAAATTCCCCAATAAAACATCCTTCCTGAGAATAGGCATACAGCTTACTGTTACTACAGCCTACTACAACTTGGTCAGCATGCGCGCATATTGAAGTGATTCTACTTGTTTTACTGACCTGAAATTTGAGTTCACGAACCACACTAACAGAATAATGTAAACCTCTGCATGAGAATGTTGTTGTAGTTGGAGATGGTTGCTCTATAAAATCTAACAACCATGATCTAACCATACCTGTCTCATCACCAGTAAATACTCGATTATTAGCAAGGCTGCTGTTACATGAAGAACTTGACTTAGATCCAGGAAGCCAATGGTACAATAATCTCCGCTGTTGAATATCCCAAACTTGAATTCGACTATCAGAACAGGATGCGATTAGAATTGGAGGAAATCCTTTTCGAACTTTATCATCAACAGGAAGCAACTCAATATTCGCAATTGAGATGCTCGAAGACGGAGGCGACATCTCTGGACTCGCACGACTCACTTGCTTCGAATCCGTTGATAATCTACCCAACGACATCGGGATGATAGGAACTCGCTGAAGAGCACCCGTCAACGTTTTATTCCTCAACTCATAACAAATAATCCTTCCTGTACTAGTTCCCAACAACAACGTCCATGGTGGAACATGAGCCAGATTCGTAAAATGCTCATTAGAATCCGAAGTTGGCAACGTAAACGTATATTCCACACACGAGACAGTCGCCTCTGTATCCTGCCAAATATTCAAAGTATTTTTCGACGTGCCATATATGTATTTAAAATTCAAAGCGTCATACGTGCAATGCCAGACACATGTTATTTCTGAGGTAGTAACATGCCCTGGTGAAACAGGAGGATTGCAAATTTTTAAAAGCTGACCAGAAATGTAATTCCAAAGTAGAATAGTTCCGTAATGTGTACCGAGCATTAGTCTTCTTCCATTGCCGTCGAGGTTGACTGAAGTGATGACACAATCTTCATGATTTGCAGGGAGTAAACCACTATCACAAGCCGTACGTATAGACTGTTGTATGTCATATTTAAACGACCGCTTACCACTGGAAGGATCCCAAGTAACAACTGCGTCAGAATCAATAGCTATAATTTGATTAGCAAGTTGTAAGTTTTTAAGAAGAACTGATACAGGCTGTTGATGGAGCAATCCACCCCCTATATCAGATTCGCACGGAGATGATGTTTTTAACGATGACCACGATGTTGGATATGTGCTACACAATATAAGATCAGTAGAAACACTTCTGTTATAACAAAGTTTTGATAGATGACGAATGTGATTATTGTCTTTAAGAGTTTGAACGCATTTAAAAGTTCTAATGTCCCAAACTTTAATTAAATTTTCCTCCGTTAAAGTGATTAGCTGACAATCTTCAGAGTTAAAAGCCATGTCACTGACAGTGGTTGGGTGTTGAAGAAGTGCTACGGGTTCAGACATGTACGGATTCCATAATTGAACGATGGGATCTTTACCATGCGTTGCTAGTAGTTTGCGATCGTCATTCCATTCTAAGCGGAAAAGAGATCTTGTGAGTTGAGTTCTTCGATCAGGTTGTAGAGTTCGAGAGACTTTGCAGCATTCGACATTTAAAAATTTGATGTAACCATCCCATGAAATGGATATTAAATTATCAATTGATTTACTCCATCGTATTCCTGAAACACTCGAGGAGTGAACACCACTCCAATAATGCGAATGCGACATAGTCAAATTCTCAAAATCATGTCTTGACGTTAAATGGTCATTCACAACAGGATAAAAAACTATATCACCGTTTTTAAGACCTGCCAATAATAATGTTTTTTCATCTGAAACATATCCAGCCAATGCTGATCCGAACCCAATGGTAACCAACTCAATACAAGATGGAATATCAGTCAGACCTGTTGTTTTAATAACGTTAGGTCTCGTCTTTGTTTTCGATAAAACCATTTTTTCTCTATCTTGTTCAAGTTTTTCTTTCAACGCCTCAATATTCTTATTGCTAGTAATTGACGTGTAGTCAGACACTCCATGGTGTGTTTCCGGTGCTGATATTTTACCTAAACCCTGCCATCGATATGTCGAAGCTGATTTCTTTGGTATAAACAGCGAGATAATATCGAATTTTTCAGTGTCAATAACGGATATGCTTCCGTCGCTGTGACTCGATAAAATTCGACGACCGTTTTTTAGCATTCTGGAAGATAAAACCCAAGCAGGCATTTGTAGTGTTGCGTCAAGAGATTTTGATGCGTAGTTCCAGACTTTAACAGTCGCGTCTGATGACCCGGTGAAGACTCTGGTCCCAGACCTGCTTGAGTGTAACACCGCAGTGGTTACTGATTGTTTGTGGACTTCATTTATTGATGGAGTCCATTTTGATTTTTTATTGCAAAATTTTGCTTTTTGGTAGGTTGCAGTCTGATGTTGTCCGTTCAGCAGAATGTACGAACTAAACTCATCCCAGTCGACTGACCCGTTGGCGTTTGCGTCGATTCTACGAAACCATTGTTTTAACTCATCCTCAGAAGACCCATTCATTATTCTCGCAAAAGCTTTTGTGAATTCATTTTCGTTAAGTGAGCCTTCCCCGTCGACGTCTGCACCTTCAAAAAATTCTTTTAATTTTTTTAACTGATTTAGAGTTAAATTCGCACCGTCTTCGATATTATTGTATGCTATGGTTTGTATTCTTCCGTCGAATGACTGTAATCTAGACTCTTTGATCATGTTAATTATTAATACTGTAAAGGGAAATATTCTTGTGGGGGAAAACCCCGCGAGTTTTTTTTTTTTATTTTCTCTAAATCTGCGAGAATATTTGCCAGCATACATTTATCCAGCCATTTTTTTTGTTCTTTTTTTTGTGAAGAAAATATATGTGTTATGAAGGAAAGTTTCAGCAAAAATTATTTTTATTGTGCAGTATGGTTGTTTTTTATTGTGTTTACTCAGTAAATAATGCCTTGTTCCAACTGACACATGGAAGTACAAAGGTTTTTTAGATTCTTGATCAACTGACTTTCGCAAAAAATCCTCTGTGGCAGGGAAATATTCTTGTGGGGAAAAACCCGCGAGTTTGAAAAAAAAATCCCCAAATACGCGAGAATACTTCCCTTTATAGAAGCTAATCTAGACTCTTTGACCATATTAATTATTAATAGCTGGATAATTTTTTGTTTAAATTTTGTTTTCATATAGTTTATAGTTTTTTTATATATTCAAAAAAAAAAAAAAAATTAAAATGATTCTTTGAACCTTTTTATTAAAGGTTCTGAGGAAGGTATTTCGGGAGAAAATTCTTTTTCAATTATTTCTGGTTTTGAACACCATTCGTTTCCTTTCAATCCATTTCTTTTAAATAAAATAATACGTGGTTGGCATTGTGATAATTGACTACTAGCGTATGAGATTCCAAGCGACTGGGTGTTATAAAAAATTAAAAGTGAAGATGGTGAGAGAACAATACCGCCAATCGGAACTTTGTGACTATTCGCAAAATCAAAAATAACATCTCGAGTGGCATTGGGAAACCACGATAACTTGGCAGCTAACAGTTCCGAAATAATAATTTCACCGGCGCCTGATAAAGACACAGCGCAATTTTTCGATGCCCAGCTACCAGCACCTGGAGTCCCAGCAGCTCCAACTCTTCCACGCGGTTTTCCTTTAAATCCACCACTGCTTGAAGCAGAAATGAATATTTTTTTACATTCCTCATCATCACAATTGTCGTTCCAGTAGATTACAACACCGACCGTGTCTGGTGAGTCCATCAGAGGATTGGATTCTGAAGAAACAACACCAGAAGTATTCTCTTTCAAAACTTTCTTTTGTTTCTGATCAAGACCACTGCCAGTTATAAAGACTGGTGACGGAGTGTCATTTTCACTGCTGAGTAGTTTGTTTCTCGCTAAAGCAGCAGCTGACTTTATCGGGTTTAAACTTCTCGTATCAGTGACAGCTCCAAGTGTTCCGTTACTCGTGATTAGTGTCGCATCGTTTACTTGAATACCATCGATGTTTGAGTGACCACCACAACCACTATTCGTCATACCAGAATCCTCAATAATCTCAACAACTTGTTCAGCTACAGATATTAGATCTGATTCTAGTACGAGTGTCTTACTCGATATTCTTGATAGCTCATCAATTCCCTCGCGAATAGCAGTCTCCATCATCTTCTTTAAATTGTTTTCATTCCCAGTCGGATAACTTCCAACACCTATGTGAAGAGCTATGCTCCAAATGGCAGTCATATTTTATTTATTTGTTCATTGATACTAATCGGGTGGGAATGCTTGCCGCTATTACTTTCTGTAGTAGCGCAGATGAAAGTGCTCCCCGCAATCAACGAAACACCCAAAAAAAAGGTAAGCAATTTTTTTCACCCAAAAGATTCTTATTTTAAAAAAAAAAATTCCCCCTCCCTCCTCATCATTACCCAGTTCATATTTTAGTAGAATGGTATATTGGTGACTAAGATGTCCGACGTAGTCTCCCTGATATTAAGGTTAAGTGTTTATCTCTGTTGAGGAATATAATTAAAGACCGATCACTCTTCAGAAAGGACCAGAAAGGGGCAAAACGACCAATAAATGCAACAAGTTGCTGAGCCCAAAAACTACTCCCCATAAACAACACGGAAGGCAAAACAGAAATCTCAGAGAGCATATGTAGAAGGGTGAATTAATTCCACTACCCCATCTCATCAGAACAATACTTAAAGTAATCGTCATTTGTTACTAGTCAGTGTACCCAGCTGCTTTCCTCCACTCTCTGTTGTATGGAGGATGACCTTTGTATGTGTGACACCAGTAAGTGTTGGCTGCCTTACTATCTCTTTTTATTGGATCTAGTCTGCTGTATTTCCAATAATGGTCAACAGTGCGAGAGGTTCCAAGACCATATTTGTCTGCTTCTGTAAGAATGCTTTGCCTTGTGTTGTTGTAAGTAGTAATTTGTTTATTGTGTTCATCTTTTAGCTGAAGTATGAATTGGATTCGTTTTGAAGAATCTCCCTGAATTCTCCACCAATCTCTAGAAACAGATTCCATCCGAGGCTTACCTTGTCTGTAATAATGGTGATAGAGAATGTTATCACCAGGTGAGAAGAAATCATAGCCATGAGTCCACAATCTAATTGTTATCAACACTTCTTCTCCATGAAACATAAACGGCAAATGCGGATCAAACGGAACTTCTTTTAAAATACTACTCGATCCAAACACCAACCCCGCACCAACATACGGCTGTGGTCTATTCTCTGATGATACAGCGTATACAGAACCTGCATAAGGACCTGGATATCCTCCAGCTTGCCAATTTGAGTTGGCGCATAAAAAAGCAACGTGAGATCGTCCTTCCAAAGGAGTATTGTCGTTTGCGGTTAGTCCCATTGGGTATACCGACAACACACATTTATCACTGTCACATCGATCGTGGGAATCTAACAGTTTGACATCCCAATCTTGTACAAATAAATTATGTGAGTCAATCATCATAAAATAATCTTGATCCTTATAAAGCAATGACGCTAAGTACCTCGCGTATGTTGGACCTTTCGCTTCCTTTGCTTCAATGTCGTGGAGATATATATTATTGAGAAAGCATTCAGTGCAGTTTGGCCTATGCCACTCAGGTGGTATGCATAGCTCGTCAGGGACATAAGGTTCTCGTTGACACACAACACCAGCGAATAACCGATGTGGGTACTTCGCTTTTGTGAATAGTGATCGAAGGGTTTCCTGACATTCGTTGTCTCGAAATGCAGCCACGCTTATAAAAACACGTCTTTTGTGCAATGGAACATCCTTTCTTATCTCAAAAGGGGTGAATTCATCGGTTATAGATTTCCCAGAAGAACTTAGTCGTTGTTGATTGTTAAGTCTGCGATTCTCTTCTTTTAGTGTTTGCATTTTTATTCGATTACCCGCGATCCTGCCTTCCATCTGATACACCATACTCCAGACTGCCAGCAACAACGCTGGCAGTATAATCATAGCCAGACGTTTGGCTGACATCTTCAACTGTCATACTAGTTTTTTTTTTTTTTAGGGGAGGTAGAAAAAAAACATAATAATTTTGATGAAAAACAGACAGTGGTCGGGAATTATTGGTTTTTTTTTTTTTTTTGCATTTTTTTTTTTTTCCCGTCAAAAAAAGTAAGTGCAGTTAAAGATATAGAATTTAATTTCTATAAAAAAAAAAACAGCAAAGTGTTTAATACGATATTGACGATCATGACGCAGTAAGATTCTCACTGGCAAAAAAAAAAAAAAAAATCGCCAACGATACGCTCGTAAAGTTATTTCAAGGCAATAAAATAATATTCCTCTTTTTTTTTTTTTTTTTTTTTTAAATAAAAATAAAGAGCGAGATACATTGATATTAGTTTTCTCTCTGTCTCTTTTTTTTTTTTTAAAGTCTTAGAACCGAAGTAATAACTACAACAAAAGAAAAAAAAAAAAACAAAAAACGAAGAAGAAACAAAAATAAAGGGGGGAAAAAAAAAAGACATAACGGTACAGTACAGCAAAAAAGAAATTTATTTTCTGCAATGACTCGATCGCAAAAAAACAAATTTTAATACCATTGCGGCTGTGAGACATTCTTTTTTTTTTTTGAAATAATTCTCCTCAACAATTTGGTCTATTATGACTCTTATGTAAAATAACACAAATATATAATACCAATTACTGGGTTTGATTTCCGCAAGAAAAAAAAAAAAAAAAAAAAAACTATAAAACCATAACTGTGAAGAGAGACGCACAATGACATTCACTTGAAGAGCCCGAAGACTATTAGCCAATACCTGGAGTCAATACCGTACTACCGAGAGAAAAAGAAATCTCACTGACAAGACGGGACGATGGCATCGCCAAAAGGTATTTAGCACTTTACCCAGTTACGGGGAATAACAAGCCACTACTACACAGCAACAGAGCTGTGTGGCCGTTTCTGTAGCTGAAGAGATATATAAATTTAATTCATAAAAATCAAAATAATAACCCTAAACAAGCTTTTTTTTTTTTTTTTTTTCCACCGCAGTGTCTGTGCTTTGACGATAAACTTAATATAACAAAAAAAAACAAAAAACAAAAACAAAAATTGTTGATACGTTTTGCCAACTCAACAAGAGTTGACTACTTAAAAAAGACGTTAATATAACAAATTGATCGAAAGATAGCATCCAACAAGTAGACCACCACACCGTGTAGAATCATTGAGCCTCAGTGAAAGACTTAACAATAGAGGAAAGAAACATACTTTACGTACACTGCTGAAGAGAGAAAAAAAAAAAAGAAAGAAAAAAAAGATCATCACCAGGTGGCTAAATACTGATATAGCCAGAGTCCACACAACACACACACAATATCTCAGTGGAACATGTACACTGGTCACACAAGACAATGTCTCGCAGACAAAACGTGCTAAAGACAAGAAATGTTTAAGCCCCTTGCAATCAGAAAAATGGAAAGAATACGAAATAAGTTCAACATCAATAGAAAGGTCGGAGGGATTTCCTATTTTCCTTATTAAAAGGTTTTTATCTGCAGTGTGAAAAAAAAAAAATGCTCTTTTACCTTATAAACGAAAAACGGACCTGAGTGACGTGATTAATATTTTTCTTCAAAGTCAGACAAGTTCGAAAGTGACAACAAGGGAAATGAATTCTTTGAGAATGTGATGAAGCTTTTTCTCGCTCAAACAAAACACACAATGTTAGAGTGAATTTCAAAGCATTAATGTGATTCTTGACGCGATGCATACAACAAGCGTTTTGAATTCGGTTCCAACCTAAGCCTACAAAAAGAAAGATTCCAGAGAAGGATCTTTTGTTGAACACCTGATAATTATTCGATTTTGAGAAGAAGTTTGGGTGACTGATGGCTCAGAGGTTGTGTAATTAACATTACTACTTTTAGTTCTATTTAACACTTCTGATGTTGTACTGATTTCACTGTTGGTATCATCAGGTAGCTGACTGTGATCAGGCAACATACCAGGCAAGAGAGGGGATGCAAATTCAGAAACTATCGACTTATCCCCTTCAGGTAGAGGACAGCGATCATTGTTTGATCGGAGCATCTTTCGAACATAAACTCGTCTGCCAATCTTCATGTCGACGATGTATGTTCCAAAATCCCAAATACATTTGAGCACAACTAATATTGCCGATATCAACAACAACCAAGCTGCTACAGTATAACAAACACCTTCAGTTGATTGGTGAATCCAAAGACCGATGGTCATCAACAAAACAGAAACAAACATAATCCCAGCCAACATCGAAGATAAAAAGTTATCCATCGGAGAATTATACGGTCGTAACAACACCAAAGAGAGAAAGAATAAAAAAAACAACAGGCAAACGAGAGTGTTTCTCAGATTACACAATTTTTCATCTCCCCCAGGTTGCCACCCAGAAAACAAGCTCAACGAAATAATAACACCCAACTCGATAAGACAAAAATGAGTCATCGTTGACTTGTAAGCCTCAAACACCGCACCGTATTGCTCAGCAAAGTAGCTTTCCTTCTCCCTGGATACCCAGATTGTTTCACCAAAGACGAATGAGTACATTTTTCCTTTGGCGCCGGTGTAGGGTTTTACACTTTTATCTCCTTCTTTTAGTTCGGCTGGAAACAATCTTGGGTCCATCATCTGGTATGCCTCATTTCCGATTTGTCGAAGGACTTTCAAGTAAATACACAATGGTGAGAAGACACAGACAACCAGGACCACCCACCCTAAAACAACAGTACCAGTGTTAGACTGCGATGGTACAAAAACAACCCTAGAAGCGACGAGACTTGTTCCTTGAAGTAGGTACAAATAGGGAATGTATAAAAGCCCTGGTGTTCTTGCATTTCCGAATGACTTTTCAACTTTTCTTGTCGATGCATACCAAATCCCCGTGAAGGATAACAGTAACAAGGACAGAATTATGATTAACAATGGGTTCATTATAAGAGCTGCCACCATATATTTGCGTTTTTTTCCTCCGAAGTCGAAACCAATTCTAGTTGGGTGGAATTCCCAATCCAATTCTTCAGCTTCAGCCAAATCAACGTCATCAACGTTACAACCAAAGGAGACAGCTATGTGAATCCTAGCCACTGATCCAATACCACCAGCAGACACTGCAAGCGCAGAACCCACACCCGCAACCCTGTTTGCAGTCATAACCCGCTCCTTATCGTCCTTATGTAACCCGTCGGTTTTCGCAATTTTCAACCCCGCATCCGGAATTGCCGTTGACTGTGACAATGGAGCTACCGAAGGTATTAAGGTCGGATTTGCCACTGGGACAGCTGTTGGAACCAGTGTAGGAAAGGTTAGAAGCGCAGTTGGGGTGGCTGTCGGAATAGCTGTCGGAACAGCAGTGGGGATAGCTGTTGGTACAATCGTTGGAATCGCGGCTGTCGGAACAGCTGTGGGAATCGACGTGGGAATCGCAGTGGGGATAGCTGTGGGAACTGCCGTTGGAATTGCTGTCGGAATTGCCATCGGATTTGCTGTGGGAGCTGCTGTTGGATTTGCCGTTGGAACTGCGGTAGGAATTGCTGTTGGAGCTGCTGTTGGAGCTGCTGTTGGAGCTGCTGTTGGAGCTGCTGTTGGAGCTGCTGTTGGAGCTGCTGTTGGAGCTGCTGTTGGAGCTGCTGTTGGAGCTGCTGTTGGAGCTGCTGTTGGGGCTGCTGTTGGGGCTGCTGTTGGAATTGCTGTTGGAGCTGCTGTTGGAGCTGCTGTTGGAATTGCCGTTGGAACTGCGGTAGGAATTGCTGTTGGAGCTGCCGTTGGAGCTGCCGTTGGAGCTGCTGTTGGGGCTGCTGTTGGAATTGCCGTTGGAACTGCGGTAGGAATTGCTGTTGCAACAGCAGGCGCAGCAGTAGCAGCATGCCCTTGTATCGAGCCCGGCCAAAGAAATGGTTGGCAGGCATTTGCTGCGCTGCACCAAATTGGATTGAGGTTACCTGTTTGTACGTTTCTACAAGCGTCGCTTCCCGTGCATGAGATCGGGCAAGATATTGACGCAGGGCAATTTGGTGAGGGAGCAATTAATTGAAAGCATGAATTAACTCCGTTGCAAGTTGTAGAACAAGTGCTCGTAACTTTAGAGCAGTCGACGGTGGCTTGAAAACAAGATGTGGATTGTGTACATGTTATAGAGCAAGTATCAACACCGCCACATTTCAAAGTTGACTGGTAACAAGCTTGAGAGCCATCGCAATTAAACGAAATCGCACCAGGACTTACCCCACCAGTGCGTTCAATGTCGATTCCGTAACAGGAGTTATATCCGCTGCAACTTATTTCACACAAAGCGTTATTTGTTGTTGGACAACGTACATTTCCATCTTTGCAACTATCTGAACTGCAGTCAACTTTACAATTAGCAGAAGTCGGGCAATTCAAAGTGATCCCTTCACAACTTTTTGTATCACCGCAAGTTAAATCCAAAGCACCACTACTTCCGGTAACCGTACTGCTTTTGCAAGCATCCACTGCAACGCAATTTATATCACATTTCCCAGGTGTACCCGGACAGGTAACATCAATGCCTTCGCATCCCTTTTTCTTACAGGTCAGTTCTAAGTTTCCAGTCGACGGAGGATTGTTACTCTGCAGAATTCTAAAATTATTTCCTCGACATCCCTCGAATTCACACGCCACTGCCAGGTCACCGCTCTTTGGTTGTCTAACAGTGGCATCACGACAGCTATCTGGTTTCGCGCATTTTAAAGAACACTTGCCTGTGTCACCACAGTTTAAAGTAACTCCCTTGCATGCTGAGTTAGCATTACATATTACTTCACAATTAAATGTGTTATCACAATCAATAGTGCAAGAATCACAAGCATTTCCTGTACACGTCAGTGTGCCGTCATCAGTTGAGGGAAATTGTATGTTACCCGAAGTACAATCCGAGCTCACGGTTACCCCTCCAACCATGCATATCAGTGAAATACTAATCCACGGTCTTTTCATACTGTGGACAACGTATTCCTATCAGAAAAAAGGAATTTTATACACACAACAAACAGAGCAGTAGTCCATAGCCCTCACACCTTAGACGACAATTTGTAATAAAGAAACTGAGAAAGTTAGGCAGATGACGTAACTTCATTCTAGAATGGCAGCTATTTAAGTAATTTGCTTTCCATGTCTGTACAGCACCTGAATAAAGAATATAAAGTAATACGCACAACTGGCAGAACAGATACTAATCTTAGATAGGTTCACCGCGCTGGGGTGCCAGGTCCGTGAGCTGGTCCGTTTCGATTCGACCAAATACTGGCAGGAGAAGGGTGGGCGGGGAATACCAAACGGGGTTGTCAAGAGTGGGAGCGAACACACATCTTCTTTTCTGAAAACACTATCAAATAACAAGATAAATTAAATATCTTGAAATAAAACAAATTCTGGAGGAAAATAGGACGAGCGAGCTGTCGCGCCAAACACAAAGAGCGGACCATGCTGAAATGTTTTTTTACAACTTGCAACAAAGGTTCATTCTTTTAAACAATGAACTAAAATCTAAGTGTAGGGATGAAACTGAAACAAAAATTCAACTCTATTTGTCTCAAAAAGAGGTTGCAACTTTGCGTGCTGGCCCTCAAAGGTTCCATTTTTCCCAACAATTTTCCCCAACACCCCCTTTTTTATTTGAATCAACGTCCACGGTAAAGAATTGCCGACTCCCTCTCATCGCAACAACTCATTGCTCCCGGACTCCCAAACCCCGTCTTTCCTTTTTTTTTATCCCTCATTCGCCATTGGTCACGCTCCCTTCTGAGCTGTCTCAGAGTAGACTACCGGTTTCCTCTTCTGCTCAAACGGAACAAGAAAAAAGACAGTGCGGCGACCTCATCGACGGAAGAATCACCTATTGCGAGGCAATGGTCGGAAGGTAGACTCGATTTACTGGACAACTATTGTCAAGCGGTAAGTGACTCTCTCCAGACAAATGAGAAAGTGGCGCTGCTCTCGGAAAAACTGTTGGAAGAACAACGTCGATACTCCGAGTTGAGCTATCAACAGAAGACTGTTCATAAAGAACAGCTGGATTAATCCATGTTGTTGACGGAGATGGCCAGTGAGCTCGCTGAGCAACTCTATTTGGCAAAAGACCAAAACAAAGCTCTCAAGTTTCAGTTACAAACTTGGGCAAATGGTTTTAACCCGCCGAAAGAAGAAGCGCAAGAAGAGAATGAGACCCCAACGCGTCCAAAGGAGCGCTTATCACAAAAAAAGCGAACTCCACCCTCAACGAACTTTCATGATCGCAGAATAATCTTTTAGATGACGATTGCTAAGTTCTAGTTTCTATTAGTATTTATTTATTTGTATTATTTTGTCGATATGTTTATGTCTGTTGTGACAAACACAAAATACACACACAGCTTACAGTGTGTTCTTTGTGTATGTTTTCTTCAGGTGTGAGTAGTTTTTTTGTTCTTGCTCTTCAGGGAGGGCCTTAGCCAAAAGCTAACAGTCCAAATCTCACCTGGTAATTCAACTCACTTCAGCTTGCCACATGACTGTGTGACATTATTGCTACATTGTAGCTCCCTACAAAAACCTTTTTTTTTGCAGTTGTCTTTTGGTTGTCAACTTTTATTTTATGCTTTTCTAATGTCCCAAAGTTGGTTTATTTTACTTTTTTTTTCTGCAAGGGAACAGTCCAAAGCATAAGTCCGAACAGCCCTAAGGCCAGTGAACGCACTGATTGTTAGGTATTGTATTCCAGGTTTGCATCTCCCGGGTGTTTAGCGTTACCCCCCTTGCGATGCTAGCGCATGAGGCGATCGGCAGGGTGGAGGTGTTCACGATTTTTCACTTTGCTACACGAAAATTCACGATTTTTCACGATTTTTCACGATTTTTCACGATTTTTCACTTAATTTTTTGCTGCTTTCTGGTAGTGAAATCCCGTGAAAATGTGTGAAAATGTGTGAAAATGTGTGAAAATGTGTGAAAATGTGTGAAAATGTGTGAAAATGTGTGAAAATGTGTGAAAATGTGTGAAAATGTGTGAATTCTAGTGAAAAAAGTGAGTGATATCCAGATGGTACCGTTGGTGCTGTGCAATGTCAAACCTGTTCAGTTTGCCATACATGTCTCTTTGACAACTAAATCACCCGAGTTCGCCTCGTTCCAGCATTGGAACAGGCCTACCGCCCTGCCCCTCGCCACTGCGTACCACTTGCGTGGACTGACTCCCTCCGTGGCCCGGGTCGGTTCCCTGGTCTCCGGCTGCCACCTCTCTACGAACCTGTCCGCCTCCTTCCTGGAGGAGAAACTCTGGTGTGTCGCATTCGGGCACCCTTCCGTCTGTGCCTTCGCCTCCCACGATGCATACACTCCCGGTTTCCATCCCACCGCCACCGCGTACAGCTTCTCCTCCTTCGACGGGGGGTCGGGGGATGGGTGCTCTTTTTCCTCGTCTCAGCCCTACTGCTTCCGCTCCTTGTGCGTCCGTCGTCCGCGCTTCCTCCTGGGCTGGCGCTTCGGCTCGTGGTCTGTCTTCGCCTGACACCGTCGACCCTCCCCGGGAGCGACTGGGATTCCACCGGTTCCGCTGTCTTTCCCCTCAAATGGGACAGCCCCAGATTCATCTCCAGCTCGATCACCAGGTAGTCGAGCCTGTCCTCCGAGAGCTCCACCGGCTCGTCCCACGCCGCCGACTCCGCTTCCCAGAGGGCCAGGTTCTCCACCCCTCAGGGGCTTTCCGTCACCTGGTGTTCTATCACCGACGGGAGCGCTACCAACTTCAGCGCCTCCTGCTGCTCGACTCCCCACCCCTGCTGCGGTGTGACCACCTCGATCTGCGTCTCACCCCCCAGCAGTTGCCCTGATCGCGTTGAGCCCTAGCAGTGCTGCCACGTACTCCGCCGTCGCTTCGTCCCATGTCGGTAGGCAGCCCGACCACGTGAACCTCCTGTCGAGCGTTCCCATGTGTATCAGGCATGCCGCCGCCCCCAGCTTCTCCATCTCCGCGTTCCAGACGCTCGATACCAGTAGGAGCAGCTTGCGCTGTGCCTGCCCCCCTACTACTCGCGTCCGGAGGACACACTCCGCCTCTTCCCTGGACGTGTACCCCGCGGTGTCCTCCGACGGCGGTGCCTCGCGTACCTCCATCCGGTCCTTGTTCGCCACCGGAATTCATCTCACCGGCACCCCGACGTCCTTGGGTCGATCCCTCTACCCTCGAGTAGACCACTACTACTGGTCTCGTACCGTGGATCTCCTCTGTCGACACTTGGCTTCTACTAGGGCGTCTACTATGGACGTCAGGGTTCCTACTACCTCCCCCTGCCGCCTGTCTTGTAGCGGGTCGAACATCTTGTTTTTTTTTAAAATAAATAAAAAGAATAAAAAAAAATAAAAAAAAAAGAATAAACAATGTTTTCATTGTGTTTTTTTATCGATCGACCATGTTGATCACTTTCTATTTTCCGTCTTGGTCAAGACGCTAAACTGATTGTTTTTTTTTTTTTTAACCCTCTAATAAGAGGCCAAAAACCCTGTTTTTGAGAAAAATCGAAAAATTTGACAAAGGGGAAAAGGGGTGTGGGGAAAAATACAAAAAAATTACAGGGTGAAAGACACCCCCCCGCGCATTGAAAAAAAACTGAGGTCAGCCCGCAAGGGGGCCAAAATAACTTGAGAAAATGCAACAACAGCCTAAAAAAACACAGTTACTTAGGACCCCTGGGTTCGCTTTGATTTTGGCAATGTTGTAGGAGTAGAGTGCTTCCGTTTCATGTTTTTCGGTGGGATATGATTGTGCGTAGCAAAGGTATGGTTGTTGCAAACAGGGGCTGAATACTTGTCAATATTTTCGTGATATTGTTTGAAGCAGGGATCCATGCATAAGAAAACCTCGCTTTTTGAACAAGAAATCGATGACCTTACTTTTTTTGAGAACAAATCCGTGAACTGCAGTCCCCAAAAATACCGAATTTTCGTAGGTAGTGACATTTTGTGTGAGTTTGGTGTGTTCCGTGATCAATAAGTTGAGAACATAGCCTCTTTTTGAACTGAGCATATGTCCCGACGTCTTTTTCAGACTTCTTTTGGAGGGTGAAAACATTGAAGATAGAAATCTCTAACAAGTAGTGAAAGACTTTCAGGGTCCAGCGTTTTGTCATCAGAGTTCTTCTTGCCTTCCCCCTGATACCGTCTACGAGGTTAACACCACCCATCAGTTTGTTGTACTGATGGATCTGTACCGGTAAGTCGATAGTCACTTTTTGATAGATATCCTTATTTTAGTCCATCACGTGGCTGTCTCATAATTCTCCTCGAGAGGCAATGTGCTGAAGACATGTACTTCTTTTGGATTGTCCCTGAATTTATGTGATGCACATTGTGCTAGGACTGAAAGTACGAGGCAGAGAACTTCTCCACCCGTCCCTGCGCCTCCGCCTTATTGATCTCGGACTATTTGGGAACTATTGTTTCCCAAAAGCTGCGGATTTTGTAGAGCTTGTCAGTAGGTACGGGGTTGGTGACAGTGTAAAACTTTAGATTGGTTCGAATTTAGAGGAACCGATCTCAGGAAGCGAAGTGGGGTGTGTACGCTGGGTCTGATGTACCGTTCCTGTAATCTTAGGGTAATCTGAGATATTTGGCTTATCACAGAGACCCACGAGGATATTGAGTCCTAAAGAGAGTTTGAGTTCAGCTACGTTAAGATTGAGTGCCTAGTTGTTGCTGCAGTGCGAAATCATCTCATCACCTTTGGGGTGAACACAAGTTCAAATTTCTGCAGTTCCTTCATCAATTTCAGGTCTGACATGTCCTGCAAGGACCGCCGAAACGTGTGTCGTCTTACCTTGGTGATTTTCTTGCTCCATTTCAGAGGGGAAATGCTTGGCTCTATTGTACTCTTTTCATCGCTCGAAGAAGACTCAGGAGCACCCGAATCTGGGATAGGTGACCCTACTGAATCATTTTCGATGGAAATAGTTTTAGGGATTTTAATTTTTGGCTGAAAACATGGGATAGTCATGGGCAACCTGGCTAAGACTGTTCCCAGTGCAGAAAAAAAAAAATGAACTTTTTCTCAGAAAAAGCTGGTGATTTTTGCAGCACGATCCCACATAAAATTTGTCGTTTTTGGGCAGCTCTGGCTCCACCCTTGTACTCACAAGGTACATTTTTCCCCTTTGTCAAAAAAAAAAAAACGCGAAAGGCCACTATAGTGGCCTTCAGGGCTTAAAGGGTTAAAATAAATAAAAAAGAATATTAAAAAAAAAAAAAAAAAAAAAAAGAATAAACAATGTTAGCATTGTTTTTTTTTATCGATCGACTATGTCGATCACTTTCTATTTTCCGTCCTGGTCAAGACGCTAAACTGATTGTTTTTTCTTTATAAAATAATAAAAAGGATTTAAAAAAAAAAAAAAAAAAAAAAAAGAATAAACAATGTTATCATTGTTTTTTTATCGATCGACTATGTCAATCACTTTCTATTTTCCGTCCTGGTCAAGACGCTAAACTGATTGTTTTTTCTAAATAAATAAAAAGAATTTTAAAAAAAAAAAAAAAAGAATAAACAATGTTATCATTGTTTTTTTATCGATCGACTTTGTCGACTAATTTCTATTTTCCGTCCTGGTCAAGACGCTAAACTGATTGTTTTTTCTAAATAAATAAAAAGAATTTAAAAAAAAAAAAAAAAGAATAAACAATGTTAGCATTGTTTTTTTTTATCGATCGACTATGTCGATCACTTTCTATTTTCCGTCCTGGTCAAGAAGACGCTAAACTGATTGTTTTTTTTTTCAAAATTAATAAAAAAGAATATTAAAAAAAAAAAAAAAAAAAAAAAAGAATAAACAATGTTATCATTGTTTTTTTTTATTGTTCGACTTTGTTGACTAATTTCTATTTTCCGTTTTTTTTCTTTAAAAAATAAATAAAAAGAATTTAAAATAAAAAAAAAGAATAAACAATGTTATCATTGTTTTTTTATCGATCGACTATGTCGATCACTTTCTATTTTCCGTCCTGGTCAAGACGCTAAACTGATTGTTTTTTTTTTCAAAATTAATAAAAAAGAATATAAAAAAAATAAAAAAAAAAAGAATAAACAATGTTATCATTGTTTTTTTTTATTGTTCGACTTTGTTGACTAATTTCTATTTTCCGTTTTTTTTCTTTAAAAAATAAATAAAAAGAATTTAAAATAAAAAAAAAGAATAAACAATGTTATCATTGTTTTTTTATCGATCGACTATGTCGATCACTTTCTATTTTCCGTCCTGGTCAAGACGCTAAACTGATTGTTTTTTTTTTCAAAATTAATAAAAAAGAATATAAAAAAAATAAAAAAAAAAAGAATAAACAATGTTATCATTGTTTTTTTTTATTGTTCGACTTTGTTGACTAATTTCTATTTTCCGTTTTTTTTCTTTAAAAAATAAATAAAAAGAATTTAAAATAAAAAAAAAGAATAAACAATGTTATCATTGTTTTTTTTATCGATCGACTATGTCGATTACTTTCTATTTTCCGTCCTGGTCAAGACGCTAAACTGATTGTTTTTTTTTTCAAAATTAATAAAAAAGAATATAAAAAAAATAAAAAAAAAAAGAATAAACAATGTTATCATTGTTTTTTTTTATTGTTCGACTTTGTTGACTAATTTCTATTTTCCGTTTTTTTTCTTTAAAAAATAAATAAAAAGAATTTAAAATAAAAAAAAGGAATAAACAATGTTATCATTGTTTTTTTTATCGATCAACTATGTCGATTAATTTCTATTTTCCGTCCTGATTGAGACGCTAAACTGATTGTTTCCTTTTTTTAAATAATAAATAAAAAAAAAAAAAAAAAAAAAAAAAAAAAAAAAGAGCATCTCCCTGCTATCCCTCATATCCCCACAATAATATTATACCTTTTCATTTTCTCTTTCCTTTTCTGGTCTTTTTTTTTCTTTTTTTTTCCTTTTTCATACAACGTTTTTTATTTATATATATCAGTCATTCCTTTTTTTTGCGAACAAATTTTGGACATTGAAAAAGATTTTCAAAAAAAAATTGTAAAATTTTCGATCGAAGCGGCATTTTAATGCGCTGCATCATTGGGTTCATTTCCGTCCGAAATCGGGAGGTTGGCATCACATACTTGTCACCCGAATTGAGAAAAGAGATTTTGTGGTTTACTAAATCAGCTCAGCCGTGGACAAGTACCAAAACTAAAAATTAATCGAAGGTTCTAATTTTACACTGCTGGTCCAGCGGGATCCAGAGAAAAAATAATCGAGCAAAAATATATTAAAGAGTACTAAGCATGTGCCGGTGAGGCAGATTGTTACTACCTGTCTTTTTGGACCTACTTTGATACTTAATGATCATTATCACCACCACAGATGCAACATTTTCCTTACATAATTGCTACTAGGGTTGATTTGTTAGTAAAAAGGTGCATATCTCTTGAGTGCGGGAGAAGGGGGAAAAAATAGTGAAAAAAAAAAATTAGGGGTGTTTTTTACTCAGATTTTCTCGATCTTTCCATTCCAGGTCTGGGATTAATATTTATCATTGAGTAGTACCAAGGAAATTTTGCAAAGAGACGTTTATCTCTTTTTAGCAGCACTTACCATGTTTAAAAGTATATCCCTATGCCTAATTTTACAGATCGCACCCTCCCCGATTCCAAAAAATAAAAAATCGAGCAAAAGTAACATATCGTGTAACCTTGCTCAGGCGGTGAGAAAATGGTGTTTTTTGTTCGCAAAAAAAAGGAATGACTGATATATATTTTTTTTTTTTTTCATGTTTGATTATTTCCTCTTCATTTTTTTTTTTTTCTTTTCTTTTCTTTCTTTTTATTTTTTTTTTTTCTCTGCCTCTCTCTTAATTCTGTTCGTTTCTTTGAAACGAAAATTCAATTGAATATTATTCCTTGGTCAGCAACCATCATTGTCGCCCTTTGGGCCTGTTAAAAAAAATAAAAATAAAAAGAAAGTTTACATCGGGAATAGGGCAGGAGCCAAAAGCTCCCAGTCCGTTACTTCCCACTTTATCGAAATTCTCTTCTCCTTCCGTGAGGGTGCCTGCTGGTTCTACGGCGGCATCATGTTCTTCGTTGGTGAGGCTGTCTGCTGGTTCATCGGAGGTATCACGCACTTCCTTGGTGAAGGTGTCTGCTAGTTCTCCGGAGGCATGCTCCCCTTCCATGTGGGTGTTAGCTGGTTCTTCGGAGGAATCGAGTCCTACTTTCTCCGGAGGGTCTGTAGCTTCCTGGGCCACCTCCGAAACAGATGTCTTCGGCTTCTTCAATGGTACGGGCTCGTCTTGTGAGTCTGAGCCAGGGGACCATTGCTTCTTATTCTTCGGGCTGGCCGTTGACCTCGGGCTTCCATCAGGGTCGGCTGCGGTAAGCGATGGACGGTCTGCCTCAGCTTTCGGTTTTTTGGCAGAGGTGGATTCTGCCTGCGGATCAGAGTCAGGTGATCTCGGCTTCTTGCTCTGCTGGACTGGCTTCGCCGGCGTTTCTTCTGGACCCGTCACCCGCTCCGGGGTCAGGCTCACTCCCAACTCTCTTTCCAGGTCCGTGACTCGTCTCTGCACATCCGTCAGTGAGTAACATTCTTGGGAGGACGCCTCCTCAGCCTTAAACTGCGCACAGTTGTTGTTGACATTCGGCTGGTCAAGAAAGCTCCATGTGGCCGGTACAGCTCCAACAAGTCTCGTCCGTGACGTCACGCTCCATGCGCTCATGTCTCCTCTGCAGCTCCAGGTGGTGTTCCTATTCCGCTGACTCACCTCCTGGATTCCCTTGAGGGCGGCGTAGTAAGAGGCCGATCCGAGGTCTGCGGTGTCGAGTGTCGCGACCCAGCTAGCCGTCAGTTTGTGTAGGAGCGTGTCTAACAGGCAGGCAGCCGCTCCCGTCTTCCCGGTGGCCGAGTTCTTGTGACTGGCGAAGAAAAGGCACATGCGAGGAGAGTCCTGCTGGGGTCCTCCTGCCATGTGGTCCCACCAATACAGAGAGGCTTCTTCCCGCGAGTCGAAGGCCTTGTACTGGTTTTTGCTGTACCCGTTCACCATCGAGCTCGCTTCCCGCCAGCAGTCGTACAGACCCGTCTTTCGGCCCCTGACCACTGCGTACCATTTGTCACCTGGCGGTGGTGTGACTACAGGTCCCCCTTTCGGAGGGTTGTATCTCTCCACGAATCGCTGGGCTGACTCCCGCAGGACGAATCTTTTGTGGACGGCGCCCCTATAGTTGGACACCTCCCTCTTCGTTTCCTCCCATGTGGTGTACACTCCTGGGGATCTGCCTTCCGCGACTCCGTAGTAGAAGGTTGGTTTCCTGTCAAAGGGTGCTGGTTTCCATCTTGATTTCGGTGCGCCGGAGGAAGGTTGTTCTCGTCTCAAGTACAGGGCGACACAGGGACTCAGTTGGGTGACTTCCGATGTGTAAATTCTTTCGGTCGAGTCATCCTGAATCAGCCATCCCCCCCTTCCGTTTCTCGTGTACGATACATAATGACCCGAAGACTCGCTGTGTCTGGTGTGTTGGATCACTCCAGTCAGGGTGTACAGGCGGCTCGAAGTGTCTACGAAGGATGCCGGTATGCTGACCTTTTCTTTGGCTTCGGGATCTCCGAAATGTCCCTCGTTGAATCCAAAGAACAGTGATCGGGCTAACTCGTCTACCGATGTAGTGACCGTCGCTGAGCTCGACTTGCAAATCGGGCAGACAAAGTCCGCCGGGCTGGTCGACGTTGTAGCACAGGCTGCGGCTTGCGTTTGGCCAGGGTTCAGTCGGAGGATGGGTGTTCTATTCCGTTTCGTGTGTGTGTCTTCACAGACTCGACACGTGCGGGGCTGCGTTACAGTCGACTGGTGGTGCTCCCATCTCCTCGATCGCTTCGAGCAGCTGTGACAGTGCGTGTTCAGCTTCTGATTGTCCTGGTCCGCAGCGTGGTTTCACCCACTCCCATAGTTTCTTCGCAGCGGAACCAGACCCTGAACGCTTCAGTTCCCGCAGATTGCATAAGACACAGGCTGCCAGGTGTTCAGACGATTTGCTGCAATCTGGTAGAGGCATGCCCTTGCATAGGCACTGGAGCGCTGCGTTCAGAATATAGCAGGAGTTCCCGAGATTCTGAATCCCTCCAGACCTGCTTCAAATGGTACGAAGGGAGGATGTAGGTACTCTGGGACCCCACCTGTATTTATGTATATTTTTTTTTTTTTTTTTTTTCATGTTTGATTATTTCCTCTTCATATTTTTTTTTTCTTTCTTTCTTTTCTTTCTTCTTTTTTTTTTTTTTTTTTTTTCTCTGCCTCTCTCTTAATTCTGTTCGTTTCTTTGAAACGAAAATTCATTTGAATATTATTCCTTGGTCAGCAACCATCATTGTCGCCCTTTGGGCCTGTTAAAAAAAATAAAAAATAAAAAGAAAGTTTACATCGGGAATAGGGCAGGAGCCAAAAGCTCCCAGTCCGTTACTTCCCACTTTATCGAAATTCAGCTTTCGCTGCTGCCGTAACCGATGTCTCGTCCTGTCCGGCGTCCCGTTCTAGTTCTCGACACTCGGGGTTCGAAGACTGCGCGTTCTCCGGGGCACCTCCTGGATCATTGCAACAGGAAGAGAGCCTCGGGTAGTATGGATACCCGCGCTGGTGCTGAACTCCCGGGGTTCATGTACTGTTGGTCGGTGATCGGCATTACGAGGTGTCTTAGGCCTACGTGGATCGGGACCTCGTCTGCGTGCATCAAAGATTCCATCACTATTTCGGTCGGGTCCGCGTCCATCTCGGGGTATAACAGTTCCCTTGGCGTTTCCAGCGTGGTGTTTAATGCGTTCCGTGGCATACAGTCCGCAGTAGGGTCCAAACTCCACGTGAGTGATGGCTCCTTCTGTGGACTCAGGGGTCTTCCCGGGACCGACTCCGGTTCCTGCTGTCCTCCGGCGAAAGATATAGTTGGGCCAGGAGGGTGTAGGGCGGCAGAGTCTGGCCTAGACAGGGAGGCTTCCTTCCACGGTGTCTCTCCAACGTATGTTGCGATCGGGCCAGTGTGCAGGTTAGATTCTAGGTCTTTTTTCCCCCGCGGTTTGTTATGGTCTAATAGTGGCTCCGCTACCTCTGGTCTTCCGGTGGATGTTGCGGTTGGGGCTCCGACCGGATCAGCTGGCAAGAATGGAATTGTGGCGGCTAGTGCGGGTCCTCCCGGCGCACCAATACCAAACCCGATGAAGTCACCCTTCCAGAATCCTTCATAGACGCATCGAGCCGCCTCTACACCCTGACTGGAATGATCCAACACGTCAGATTTAACGAGGTCTCGGGACACTATGTGTCGTATACGACAAATGGAAGGGGGGGATGGCTGAAACAAGACGATTCTGCTGAGGGAATCTACACGTCGAAGGTCACACAAGTAAAGCCTTGCGTCGCCCTGTACCTGAGACGAGAGCAGCTACCCTCCTCCACCCAGGATCCAAGACGGATTTTAGCACCCTCCAACAGGAAGCCATCTTTCTTCTACGGAGTCGCCGAAGGCAGATCCCCGGGAGTCTATACCACGTGGGAGGAAACGAAGAGGGAGGTGCACAAATACAGAGGCGCCGTCCACCAAAGATTCGTCCTCCGCGAGTCGGCCCAGCGATTTGTCGAGAGGTACAACCCACCATCAGGGGATACCAAAGTCGCTCCACCGCCGGGCAGCAAATGGTACGCAGTAGTCAGGGGCCGAAAGTCCGGTCTGTACGACTGCTGGCGCGAAGCGAGCTCGATGGTAAACGAGTTCACCAGAAGCCGGTACAAGGCCTTCAACTCGCGATTGGAAGCCTCTCTATACTGGTGGGACCACATGGCAGGGGGACCTCAACAGGACTCGCCTCGCATGTGCCTATTCTTTGCCAGTCATAGGAACTTGAACACTGGGAGGACGGGGGCGGCCGCCTGCCTGTTGGACACGCAACTGCACAAGTTGACGGCCAGCTGGGGTGCGACGCTCGACACTGCAGACCTCGGGCTAGCCTCCTACTATGCTGCCCTCAAGGGGATACAGAAGATGAGTCAACAGGATAGAAATGCCACCTGGAGTTGCAGAGGAAATATGAACACGTGGAGTGCGACAACACGGACGGGACTGGCGGGGGCTGTGCCGGACACATGGAGCTTCCTCAACACACCAAACGTCGCCAACAACTGTGCGCAGTTCAAGGCGGAAGAGGTGTCCTCTCGAGATTACTGCTCGCTGATGGACGTGTTGAGACGTACCTCAGAACTGGAAGGGAAGCTGGGATTACGGTTAACCAAGAAACCGAGATCCCCAGATTCCGATTCGCAGGGAGAGTCTGCCTCGGTCAAAAAACCAAAGGCTGAGGCAGACCATCCACCGCCCGCCATAGCCGACCCCGATAGAAGCCCAACGCCATCGGCCAGTCCGAGGAGCAAGAAGCAGTGGTCCCCTGGTTCAGATTCGCAAGACGAGCCTGTATCAGTGAAGAAGCCGAAGACGTCCGCACCTGAAGTGGCCCGAGAAGACTCAGTGACTTCAGAAGGCCCCCCAGTAGTAGATAACCAACGGAACCCGACGGTCACGACGGAGATAGAAAATGTAGCGCCGACCGCCTCACCTGTTGAAACTGCAATGTCGGCCAGAGTAAGCCGGAGCCAAAGGAAACCGACATCCCACCGCCGAATGCAAGTCAGGAATTGGAAGATGCCACGGCCAGCGCCACACCAGTCACTAAACCGACAGATTTGCCCACCGAAGGCAGTCCCCTGCCGTCAGCCAGTCTAAGGACGATAGTTGCAACCATAGACCCGCCGGAGAAAGGTGAACACGATGCCTCCGAAGATACAGTAAACACCCTCAAGGAAGAAGTATATGATGCCCCTGGAGAACAGACAGACACC
Organism: Flectonema sp. DT1601; assembly: GCA_964019425.1. Classification (NCBI taxonomy): domain Eukaryota; phylum Euglenozoa; class Diplonemea; order Diplonemida; family Diplonemidae; genus Flectonema; species Flectonema sp. DT1601. Next base: position 783,235 of record OZ025812.1, on the reverse strand, counting down.
CTCACCGGGGAAGTACGCGATGCCTCCGAAGAACCAGCGGATATTCTTACCGAAGTAGAACATGATGCCGCCGGAGAACTAGCAGACACCCTCGCCGAAGAAGTGCGCGATACCGCCGAACAACCAGCATTTGACCCTTGGTCCCTTTTGCAACGGCGGTGCGTGGTCACATGTCGGTCGGGTATCTTCGGTATCGTTTGTGGAGACATCGGAGCTACTTGTCCCCGTCCGGGGTGGGCTGCTCCTTGCTCTTCTGGTCTTCGGTGTCGGTTGAATTTCGATAAAGTGGGAAGTAACGGACTGGGAGCTTTTGGCTCCTGCCCTATTCCCGATGTAAACTTTCTTTTTATTTTTATTTTTTTTAACAGGCCCAAAGGGCGACAATGATGGTTGCTGACCAAGGAATAATATTCAAATGAATTTTCGTTTCAAAGAAACGAACAGAATTAAGAGAGAGGCAGAGGAAAAAAAAAAAAAAAAAGAAAGAAAAGAAAAGAAAAAAAAAAATGAAGAGGAAATAATCAAACATGAAAAAAAAAAAAAAAAAAAAAATATATATCAGTCATTCCTTTTTTTTGCGAACAAATTCTGGACACTGAAAAAAATTTTCAAAAAAAAATTGTAAAAATTTCGATCGAAGCGGCATTTTAATGCGCTGCATCGTTGGGTTCATTTCCGTCCGAAATCGGGAGGTTGGCATCACATACTTGTCTCCCGAATTGAGAAAAGAGATTTTGTGGTTTACTAAATCAGCTCAGCCGTGGACAAGTACCAAAACTAAAAATTAATCGAAGGGTCTAATTTTACACTGCTGACCCAGCGGGATTCAGAGAAAAAATAATCGAGCAAAAATATATTAAAGAGTACTCAGCATGTGCCGGTGAGGCAGATTTTTACTACCTGTCTTTTTGGACCTACTTTGATACTTAATGAAAACATTTTCTTTATATAGATGCAACATTTTCCTTACATAATTGCTACTAGGGTTGATTAGTTAGCAAAAAGGTGCATATCTCCTGAGTTCGGGAGAAGGGAAAAAAAATAGTAAAAAAAAAAAATTAGGGGTGTTTTTTACTCAGATTTTCTCGATCTTTCCATTCCAGGTCTGGGATTAATATTTATCATTGAGTAGTACCAAGGAAATCTTGCAAAGAGACGTTTATCTCTTTTTAGCAGCACTTACCATGTTTAAAAGTATATCCCTATGCCTAATTTTACAGATCGCACCCTCCCCGATTCCAAAAAATAAAAAATCGAGCAAAAGTAACATATCGTGTAACCTTGCTCAGGCGGTGAGAAAATGGTGTTTTTTGTTCGCAAAAAAAAGGAATGACTGATATATAAATAAAAAACGTTGTATGAAAAAGGAAAAAAAAGAAAAAAAAAAAGACCAGAAAAGGAAAGAGAAAATGAAAAGGTATAATATTATTGTGGGGATATGAGGGATAGCAGGGAGATGCTCTTTTTTTTTTTTTTTTTTTTTTTTTTCTTATTTATTATTTAAAAAAAGGAAACAATCAGTTTAGCGTCTCGATCAGGACGGAAAATAGAATCTTGAATTCGATAGAGTGGGAAGTAACGGACTGGGAGCTTTTGGCTCCTGCCCTATTCCCGATGTAAACTTTCTTTTTATTTTTTTGGATGCCCAACTTCGCCTCTCGGAGCTGAATCACCAACGGTGTACAACTCACGCAGAGCAGCTTGAGCAATCCATGATGTTAACGGGACTGGCGAGCGATTTAAATGCTCAACTCGCCTTGGCACGGTCTCAAATTGCGGCCCTGAAGTTCCAATTAGCTTCATGGGCAGAAGGTTTGAGTCCGCCAGACACAGAAGAACATGAGGAAATTGAAACTCCGCCGAGAAAGTCTGAGCGTTCAACTCTGAAAAAACGGACCCCTCCATCAAGATATCGTTATAATCGAAGGAGATGTTCTGCTGATGACGTTCACGGTGACTCCACCCCCTTGTAATTCTTTTTCCTTACTTTCACATCACTTTGTTTATTTAGTTTATTAGCTTATTTATTATTTATTGTTCGTTTTGTTTGTAATATTTTGTCGATATGTTTATGTCCGTCAGATCATAACGTTAATCAGATTAATTGTTAATTGTTAATTGTAAATGGTCTAAACCCCAATCCAAGTTCCCAAGGCTTGGCATAGATTTGAGTGACGCCTTACTGGCCTCCTCATCCTCTATGAGTGGTGAGGGGGCCAGCAATGGTTTTTTTTTTTTTTTCTCTTATCTCTTTTTTTTCTTTTTCTTTTACTCTAATATGAAATATTTTTGAACAAAATGTGATTATTAATTTAAAAAAAAAAAAAAAAAAATAATGTAAATGAATAATAAAAAAAAAAAAAAAAAAACATGCCTTGGGAATACAACCAAAGCCCCAATTAATCGGTCCTTTCTTTTTTCCTTCTTGTCAAGTGATCGCTCCACTCGTCGATCACCAAAACCGATTGTATTTATATCTGTTCTTTTCTCAACGATCGGCTATACCGATCATTTTTTTTTAAAATAATTGTTTTCTTCTTCTCGACGATCAGATCCAATTGATCGACCTTTTTTTTTTTTTTTTTTTTTTCCTTTATTCTTTCCATCCCTCCCGCTCCCCTTATTTTAATAAAAACAAGATCAGCTCAGCTTGATCGTTAATCTTTTTTTTTTTTTTTTTTAAATTTAAACTGATTGTATTTATATCTGGTTATTTTTTCTCAACGATCGGCTATGCCGATCGACCTTTAAAATAATTGTCTTCTTCTTCTCGACGATCAGATCCAATTGATCGACCTTTTCTTTTTTTTCCTTTATTCCTCCCATCCCTCCCGCTCCCCTTATTTTAATAAAAACAAGATCAGCTAAGCTTGATCGTTATTTTTTTTTTTTTTTTTTGTTGGTCCTAGTCAAGACCTTAAACTGACTAATCGGTCTTAACTTTAACTAAGTGAATGAACCCTTCCCGTTTTCCTTTTCCCTTTATTACTCTCTATCTGGTCTGTTATGTCATAAATCTCATTTAATTTTATCATTCATTTTAATTTTCACTGTTTCCCATCTACATTTTATTTTCAAATAGTTCCGGTCTGTCTTTAATGTTAAATAAAACTGATCATGTTAACTCAATTTTTTTTTTATGTGCAAGAGATACCAACACGCAAGAGATACCAACGCACATACGAGATACCAGCACTTCCGAGATACCGACACACAAGAGATACCAAGACACTTAAGATACCAGCAAGGACAATGAGAGGTAGAATGAACTCTCCTCCTTGTGTCCGATCCTGATTATTTTTTGTTGAATTGGTAGTGTTACCTCAGTTTGCGACTCTCGTATCTGTGTTGTGTTAACTCATGTAAGTGATCTTAACTCCTGTTAAAAAATAAATAAAAAGAATTTAAAATAAAAAAAAAAAAAGAATAAACAATGTTATCATTGCTTTTTTTATCGTTCGACTTTGTCGACTAATTTCTATTTCAGTTTTTTTCTTTAAAAAATAAATAAAAAGAATTTAAAATAAAAAAAAAGAATAAACAATGTTATCATTGTTTTCTTATCGATCGACTATGTCGATTACTTTCTATTTTCCGTCCTGGTCAAGACGCTAAACTGATTGTTTTTTTTTTCAAAATTAATAAAAAAGAATATAAAAAAAAAACAAAAAAAAAAAGAATAAACAATGTTATCATTGTTTTTTTTTTATCGTTCGACTTTGTCGACTAATTTTTATTTTCCGTTTTTTTTTCTTTAAAAAATAAATAATAAGAATTTAAAAAAAAAAAAAAAAGAATAAACAATGTTATCATTGTTTTTTTATCGATTGACTATGTCGATCACTTTCTATTTTCCGTCCTGGTCAAGACGCTAAACTGATTGTTTTTTCTTTAAAATAATTAAAAGGATTTAAAAAAAAAAAAAAAAAAAAAAAAAAAAGAATAAACAATGTTATCATTGTTTTTTTTTCTATCGATCGACTATGTCGATTAATTTCTATTTTCCGTCCCGATCGAGACGCTAAACTGATTGTTTCCTTTTTTTTAAATAATAAATAAAAAAAAAAAAAAAAAGAGCATCTCCCTGCTATCCTCATATCCCCACAATAATATTATACCTTTTCATTTTCTCTTTCCTTTTCTGGTCTTTTTTTTTTTTCTTCTTTTTTTTCCTTTTTCATACAACGTTTTTTATTTATATTTTATTTTTTTTTTTATTTTTTTCATGTTTGATTATTTCCTCTTCATATTTTTTTTTTTTTTTTTCTTTTCTTTCTTTTTTTTTTTTTTTTCTTTCTCTGCCTCTCTCTTAATTCTGTTCGTTTCTTTGAAACGAAAATTCATTTGAATATTATTCCTTGGTCAGCAACAGTCATTGTCGCCCTCTGGGCCTGTTAAAAAAAAAAAAAATAAAAAGAAAGTTTACATCGGGAATAGGGCAGGAGCCAAAAGCTCCCAGTCCGTTACTTCCCACTCTATCGAATTCAGCCTTTTTTTTTTAACAGGCCCAGAGGGCGACAATGACTGTTGCTGACCAAGGAATAATATTCAAATGAATTTTCGTTTCAAAGAAACGAACAGAATTAAGAGAGAGGCAGAGAAAAAAAAAAAATAAAAAGAAAGAAAAGAAAAAAAAAATATGAAGAGGAAATAATCAAACATGAAAAAAATAAAAAAAAAAAAAAAAATATAAATAAAAAACGTTGTATGAAAAAGGAAAAAAAAGAAAAAAAAAAAAAAAAAAGACCAGAAAAGGAAAGAGAAAATGAAAAGGTATAATATTATTGTGGGGATATGAGGATAGCAGGGAGATGCTCTTTTTTTTTTTTTTTTTTTTTTTTTTTATTTATTATTTAAAAAAAGGAAACAATCAGTTTAGCGTCTCGATCGGGACGGAAAATAGAAATTAATCGACATAGTCGATCGATAGAAAAAAAAACAATGATAACATTGTTTATTCTTTTTTTTTTTTTTTTTTTTTTTTTTTAAATCCTTTTAATTATTTTAAATCAGTTTAGCGTCTTGACCAGGACGGAAAATAGAAAGTGTAGAGCTGTTATGGCTGTCGAGGTCTAGCGTTCTGGCCACAGGGGGAGTGTGGGTCTCCTTGTCGTATGCTTGTAACTGCGATGACGGGCTGGACAAGTCACGTTCCTCCTTGGTGAGGATGTCTACTGGTTCTTCAGAGGTGTCACACACTTCATTGTCGAGGGCGTCCGCTAGTTCTCCGGAGGCATCCTGTTCTATTTCGGTGAGGATGTCTGCTGGTTGTTCGGCGGTATCGCGCACTTCTTCGGCGAGGGTGTCTGCTAGTTCTCCGGCGGCATCATGTTCTACTTCGGTAAGAATATCCGCTGGTTCTTCGGAGGCATCGCGTACTTCCCCGGTGAGGGTGTCTGTCTGTTCTCCAGGGGCATCATATACTTCTTCCTTGAGGGTGTTTACTGTATCTTCGGAGGCATCGTGTTCACCTTTCTCCGGCGGGTCTATGGTTGCAACTATCGTCCTTAGACTGGCTGACGGCAGGGGACTGCCTTCGCGTTGGGCTTCTATCGGGGTCGGCTATGGCGGGCGGTGGATGGTCTGCCTCAGCCTTTGGTTTTTTGACCGAGGCAGACTCTCCCTGCGAATCGGAATCTGGGGATCTCGGTTTCTTGGTTAACCGTAATCCCAGCTCCCCTTCCAGTTCTGAGGTACGTCTCAACACGTCCATCAGCGAGCAGTAATCTCGAGAGGACACCTCTTCCGCCTTGAACTGCGCACAGTTGTTGGCGACGTTTGGTGTGTTGAGGAAGCTCCATGTGTCCGGCACAGCCCCCGCCAGTCCCGTCCGTGTTGTCGCACTCCACGTGTTCATATTTCCTCTGCAACTCCAGGTGGCATTTCTATCCTGTTGACTCATCTTCTGTATCCCCTTGAGGGCAGCATAGTAGGAGGCTAGCCCGAGGTCTGCAGTGTCGAGCGTCGCACCCCAGCTGGCCGTCAACTTGTGCAGTTGCGTGTCCAACAGGCAGGCGGCCGCCCCCGTCCTCCCAGTGTTCAAGTTCCTATGACTGGCAAAGAATAGGCACATGCGAGGCGAGTCCTGTTGAGGTCCCCCTGCCATGTGGTCCCACCAGTATAGAGAGGCTTCCAATCGCGAGTTGAAGGCCTTGTACCGGCTTCTGGTGAACTCGTTTACCATCGAGCTCGCTTCGCGCCAGCAGTCGTACAGACCGGACTTTCGGCCCCTGACTACTGCGTACCATTTGCTGCCCGGCGGTGGAGCGACTTTGGTATCCCCTGATGGTGGGTTGTACCTCTCGACAAATCGCTGGGCCGACTCGCGGAGGACGAATCTTTGGTGGACGGCGCCTCTGTATTTGTGCACCTCCCTCTTCGTTTCCTCCCACGTGGTATAGACTCCCGGGGATCTGCCTTCGGCGACTCCGTAGAAGAAAGATGGCTTCCTGTTGGAGGGTGCTAAAATCCGTCTTGGATCCTGGGTGGAGGAGGGTAGCTGCTCTCGTCTCAGGTACAGGGCGACGCAAGGCTTTACTTGTGTGACCTTCGACGTGTAGATTCCCTCGGCAGAATCGTCTTGTTTCAGCCATCCCCCCCTTCCATTTGTCGTATACGACACATAGTGTCCCGAGACCTCGTTAAATCTGACGTGTTGGATCATTCCAGTCAGGGTGTAGAGGCGGCTCGATGCGTCTATGAAGGATTCTGGAAGGGTGACTTCATCGGGTTTGGTATTGGTGCGCCGGGAGGACCCGCACTAGCCGCCACAATTCCATTCTTGCCAGCTGATCCGGTCGGAGCCCCAACCGCAACATCCACCGGAAGACCAGAGGTAGCGGAGCCGGATAAGAGATTTGGGAGAGGAATAGGGGCGGTGAACTTTTGGTTCAGGCCCTTCCCATCGGACAGGACGAAGACTTCTAAAACCTGAGATGAACCAATTGAGTTGAAACAAACAAATAACAGAGACGCAACACATACCGGAACATCATCGCAAGCAATGCTTCGGACCTCCGTCGACCTTCGTTCTTCCGGCGGCAAAGGGAAACAAGAAAGAACGGGCAATGAGACAAACCTGTTAGTTGGTGTTGTGTTGTTGTTAAAAACAAAAACATAAACGCCAGGAAGTTCGACAACGAAGACATCGACATCGATCGCTGCTCTGCAGATGTCCGGCGGGTGTTTGTCTACACTGTGTTTATTGTTTGTTTTTTTCCCAAGGTTCAACCCTGGGAAGAGAAGTAAAAAATTCCGTCAGTGTTGGCCTTCCTGTTCGAAGGTGCGCACCAATGACGACAAATAGAGTGGGGGGGAGAAAACCTTTGATCCAACTGGATCCCTTCACGAGCTGACATTGCCATGTGAAGTTAAATATTCTGGCGATGCCAGCTCAGGCGACTTAGCCTGCTTTTTTCTTTAAATAAAAAAAATAAAAAGATACCAACAGGTGGGGTGATGGGTTGCGCCACTGCAATCCAGTAACAAAAAGAAACAAAGGTAATCTCAAGGGTTCTCGACCCTTGGCTCTCCCTGCGCAAGCATCGCATGGAGGGTGACGCTAAGCACCCGGGGGGTACGAAACAAACTTTCCCCCTGCTGTCCTGTTTGAAATAAAAAAAAAAACAAAGGGATAGAAGTAAACAGAATACGTTACACCTCAACAGGTGACGCTAAACACCCAGGGGATACAAACCAAACTTTCCCCCTGTTGCCCTGTTTGAAATAAATTAAAGGGAAAACCTCTAATCCAGACACAAAAGTTTCCGAAACCGCCTATTAGACCATAACAAACCGCGGGGGAAAAAAGACCTAGAATCTAACCTGCACACTGGCCCGATCGCAACATACGTTGGAGAGACACCGTGGAAGGAAGCCTCCCTGTCTAGGCCAGACTCTGCCGCCCTACACCCTCCTGGCCCAACTATATCTTTCGCCGGAGGACAGCAGGAACCGGAGTCGGTCCCGGGAAGACCCCTGAGTCCACAGAAGGAGCCATCACTCACGTGGAGTTTGGACCCTACTGCGGACTGTATGCCACGGAACGCATTAAACACCAATTTAAATAATAAATAAAAAAAAAAAAAATAAAAAAAAAAAAAAAAAGAGCATCTCCCTGCTATCCCTCATATCCCCACAATAATATTATACCTTTTCATTTTCTCTTTCCTTTTCTGGTCTTTTTTTTTTTCTTTTTTTTCCTTTTTCATACAACGTTTTTTATTTATTTTACCGGTTCAAAGAACACTGTTGGTCTCAGACACAAAAGAGTTGAGACGCTATATAAACAAGCGCAATCAATTAAACTAGACATCCTCAGATCCTCACAGGACTCTGACATGCACGGTGTCTACAATGTTATTATGGAGAAATCGTCCAACTGGTCGAAAAAGTTTTCAGCTTCTGCTGAGTGGGAGCGCCTTATTAAGTTTTTTTCTTACCGTTCTCTTGCGAAGCAATCAGCTGGTCTTGGTCACCGATTGCGCGATCTACGTACTACTCGCCCCGATCTCCTTAAGCGTTTTGAAGTGGAAGCCACAGATGAACTACTGAACTCTTTGAATAAATTACAAGTCCAAGGTCAGTGGAAGGAGTGGTCTAAATGTATGATAAACGACTTCACCTGGAATAAGGTACTTAGGGAGGGAAATCCTGCCTATATCTCATTTCAACTGAAAGCGGTTACAAACACCCTCCCCTCACAAGATAATTTAAAGAGGTGGAACGTCACCAATGTGGACCAAAATTGTGTTTTGTGTGGCAAAGTGAATCCTACCCTCAGGCATGTCTTAACAGGCTGTCCTGTCTCTTTAACACAAGGGAGGTTCACGTGGCGTCACGACAGCGTTCTAAAACGCATTGTTATCTTCTTGGAAGAGTTGATAATAAAAGCCAACAAAAGAAAAGAAAACCTCCCGCCTCCCTCTCAAACTTTTTTAAAAACAGGGGAAAATAAACCCCTAGAAAGAATTTCTAAAGAGACAGGCGAACTCTCACTAGCGAATGATTGGGTCATCCTCGACGATGTCGGTGATAACCGCCTAATTGTTCCTCTTGAAGTGTGCCATGTCTCGTCCTCTCTAAGACCAGACATTTTTATTTATTCTTTTTTTGCGAAAAGAGCACTGATTCTGGAGCTGACGTGTCCAAATGAAGACCGTTTCGAAACCTCTCATGTCTTAAAGGAAAAGAAATACCTAAAGCTAAGAGACTCGATCATCGCTAATGGCTTCGACTGTAACATTTTTACTATTGAAGTTGGCGTACGAGGAAACATCTGCATGGACCAGCTGAACATCTGGACACGTCACATCGGTTCACCTTTAGCACCAACAAAAGCTTTATTTTGTGAATGCACCAGAATCGCCAGACAGTGCTCATATGTTCTGTTCCAGACGAGGAACCTCCCCACGTGGCATTCAAGACCACTAATGCGCAGCATTAAAGAAGAACCTGCCACTGCAAGTTTTATAAAAGATGGTAAAGAAATCTTCCCTGTGGAAGAAGTCAAAATCCACAAAGTAACAAAACTGAAAACGATCGAAAAGCTCACCATTGAAAGATCGTGGCTTGAGAAATGTTTTATCTGGCAAACTTGTTACGCATCGGCTCTTTCTATTCTACTTATTGCCAATGGTTCTTCCTCCCCGGCCCCTTCTGTTTTGTTAGATGAGGATGAGCTCACTGGACTCTCCTTGTCATTCTCTTCTATTTCTTCCATCTCTTTCCAGACTCCCCCACCTGAACTCATGTCAACGGGATCGCAAACACTTCCTGCTGATTTCGCTATAGTGATAAGAACTCAATCTGACATGGGTTCTCAAACCCCCTTGTACAAAAAAAAAGAAGGAAAATTAAGGCTGAAACTTTCCTTGAAATGCCAGATTTTAGAAAACGAATTAGAGCAAATGAAAGAACGAATTTTTTATGTTCTATTTTTATTTTACTTTAATGCGATGTCAGCCTCCCTCGAGAAAGACAAGCAGTTACTAAATGGATTAACTGTTGAGATCAAAGCTACCAACCAGGATCCATCCTCACTTCCTCCTGCGCCTCCTGTTTTAATTATTGAAAAAGATAGAAAAGAATATGAACTTCTAGAAGGAGTAATTCAACGGTTAACAGCAGAACGCGATGAATCGAAGACTTCTCTTTCTGCACTAGTTCGACAATATGACTTAGTGGAAGATTACAGGAAACGTGAGCTCGCAAATCTGACTCAGAGAGCAGACCTATCGGAAATGGCGCTCTTTAATTACCATCAAAGGTTTGTTCTTCTGTCGAACGAATTGGAGACCAAATGTAATGAGGAAAGAGAAAGTAAAATAAGACTTTTCTATACTCAACAGGAGGTCGAGAGTTTGCGTGCCGCGCGTCCCCGTATGACCCACTTTAGTCAACAAGTTTCCCCCCGAACCCCCGTTCTGTATGAATCTGTTGCTATGATGAAGATAGCAAAGAACTACCTCTCGCTCTTTACAACTACGAGTAGTCTTTTTACTCCTCTTATTAAACCCCTTATCCCTACCCTTAATTATATCACCCCTCTTTGGATTTCGATAAAGTGGGAAGTAACGGACTGGGAGCTTTTGGCTCCTGCCCTATTCCCGATGTAAACTTTCTTTTTATTTTTTATTTTTTTTAACAGGCCCAAAGGGCGACAATGATGGTTGCTGACCAAGGAATAATATTCAAATGAATTTTCGTTTCAAAGAAACGAACAGAATTAAGAGAGAGGCAGAGAAAAAAAAGAAAAAAAAGAAAGAAAAGAAAAAAGAAAAAAAATATGAAGAGGAAATAATCAAACATGAAAAAAAAAAAAAAAAAAAATATATAAATAAAAAAACGTTGTATGAAAAAGGAAAAAAAAAAATAAAGACCAGAAAAGGAAAGAGAAAATGAAAAGGTATAATATTATTGTGGGGATATGAGGGATAGCAGGGAGATGCTCTTTTTTTTTTTTTTTTTTATTTTTTTTTTTTTTATTTATTATTTAAAAAAAAAGGAAACAATCAGTTTAGTGTCTCGATCAGGACGGAAAATAGAAATTAATCGACATAGTCGATCAATAGAAAAAAAAACAATGATAACATTGTTTATTCTTTTTTTTTTTTTTTTTTTTTTTTTAAATCCTTTTAATTATTTTAAAGAAAAAACTTCCGTTTAGCGTCTTGACCAGGACAGAAAATAGAAAGTAATCGACATAGTCGATCGATAAAAAAAAAACAATGATAACATTGTTTATTCCTTTTTTTTTTTTTTTTTTTTTTTTTAACTTTTTATTTATTTCTTAAAGAAAAAACAATCAGTTTAGCGTCCTGACCAGGACGGAAAATAGAAAGTAATCGACATAGTCGATCGATAAAAAAAACAATGATAACATTGTTTATTCCTTTTTTTTTTTTTTTTTTATTTATCTTTTTATTTATTTTTTAAAGAAAAAACAATCAGTTTAGCGTCCTGACCAGGACGGAAAATAGAAATTAGTCGACAAAGTCGATCGATAAGAAACAATGATAACATTGTTTATTCATTTTTTTTTTTTTTTTTTTATATTCTTTTTATTAATTCTTAAAAAAAAAAAAAAAATCAGTTTAGCGTCTTGACCAGGACGGAAAGTAGACAGTAATCGACAAAGTCGATCGATAAAAAAAACAATGATAACATTGTTTATTTCTTTTTTTTTTTTTTTTTTTTTATATCTTTTATTTATTTTTTAAAAGAATAAACAATCAGTTTAGCGTCTTGACCAGTACGGAAAATAGAAATTAGTCGACAAAGTCGATCGATAAGAAACAATGATAACATTGTTTATTCATTTTTTTTTTTTTTTTTTTTTTTATTCTTTTTATTTATTTTTTAAAGAAAAAAATAATCAGTTTAGCGTCTTGACCAGGAAGGAAAATAGAAATTAGTCGACAAAGTCGATCGATAAAAAAAAAACAATGATAACATTGTTTATTCCTTTTTTTTTTTTTTTTTTTTTTTTTTTTTTTTTTATATCTTTTATTTATTTTTAAAGAAAAAACAATCAGTTTAGCGTCTTGACCAGGACGGAAAATAGAAATTAGTCGACAAAGTCGATCGATAAGAAACAATGATAACATTGTTTATTCTTTTTTTTTTATTTTTTTTTTTTATATTCTTTTTATTTATTTTTTAAAGAAAAGAAAACGGAAAATAGAAATTAGTCGACAAAGTCGATCGATAAAAAAAAAACAATGATAACATTGTTTATTCCTTTTTTTTTTTTTTTTTTTTTTTTTTTTTTTTTTATATCTTTTATTTATTTTTAAAGAAAAAACAATCAGTTTAGCGTCTTGACCAGGACGGAAAATAGAAATTAGTCGACAAAGTCGATCGATAAGAAACAATGATAACATTGTTTATTCTTTTTTTTTTATTTTTTTTTTTTATATTCTTTTTATTTATTTTTTAAAGAAAAGAAAACGGAAAATAGAAATTAGTCGACAGAGTCGATCGATAAAAAAACAATGATAACATTGTTTATTCTTTTTTTTTTTTTTTTTTTTTTTATTCTTTTTATTTATTTTTAGAAAAACAATCAGTTTAGCGTCTTGACCAGGACGGAAAATAGAAATTAGTCGACAAAGCCGATCGATAAAAACAATGATAACATTGTTTATTCCTTTTTTTTTTTTTTTTTTTTTTTTTTTTTTATATTTTTTTTTTTAATTTATTTTTAAAGAAGAAACAATCAATTTAGCGTCTTGACCAGGACGGAAAATAGAAAGTAATCGACATAGTCGATCGATAAAAAAACAATGATAACATTGTTTATTCTTTTTTTTTTTTTTTTTTTATTCTTTTTTATTTATTTTTAAAGAAAAAAAAAATAGAAATTAGTCGACAAGGTCGAACGATAAAAAAAAACAATGATAACATAGTTTAATCTTTTTTTTTTTATTTTTTTTTTATTTTTTTTTTATTTTTTTTTTATTTTTTTTTTTATATTCTTTTTTATTAATTTTGAAAAAAACAATCAGTTTAGCGTCTTGACCAGGACGGAAAATAGAAAGTAATCGACATAGTCGATCGATAAAAAAACAATGATAACATTGTTTATTCTTTTTTTTTTTTTTTTTTAAATTCTTTTTATTTATTTTTTAAAGAAAAAAAAGAAAATAGAAATTAGTCGACAGAGTCGATCGATAAAAAAAACAATGATAACATTGTTTATTCTTTTTTTTTTTTTTTTTTTTTAAATTCTTTTTTATTTATTTTTAAAGAAAAAAAAAATAGAAATTAGTCGACAAGGTCGAACGATAAAAAAAAACAATGATAACATTGTTTAATCTTTTTTTTTTTATTTTTTTTTTATTTTTTTTTTTATATTCTTTTTTATTAATTTTGAAAAAAAAACAATCAGTTTAGCGTCTTGACCAGGACGGAAAATAGAAAGTAATCGACATAGTCGATCGATAAAAAAACAATGATAACATTGTTTATTCTTTTTTTTTTTTTTTTTTTAAATTCTTTTTTATTTATTTTTAAAGAAAAAAACGGAAAATAGAAATTAGTCGACAAGGTCGAACGATAAAAAAAACAATGATAACATTGTTTAATCTTTTTTTTTTATTTTTTTTTTATATTCTTTTTTATTAATTTTGAAAAAAACAATCAGTTTAGCGTCTTGACCAGGACGGAAAATAGAAAGTAATCAACATAGTCGATCGATAAAAAAACAATGATAACATTGTCTATTCTTTTTTTTTTTTTTTTTTAAATTCTTTTTATTTATTTTTTAAAGAAAAAAAAGAAAATAGAAATTAGTCGACAGAGTCGATCGATAAAAAAAACAATGATAACATTGTTTATTCTTTTTTTTTTTTTATTTTTTTTTTTTTTATATTCTTTTTTAATTTTGAAAAAAAAAACAATCAGTTTAGCGTCTTGACCAGGACGGAAAATAGAAAGTGATCGACATAGTCGATCGATAAAAAAAAAAAAAAAAAAAAAATGATAACATTGTTTATTCTTTTTTTGTTTTTTAAATTCTTTTTATTTATTTTTAAAGAAAAAAAACGGAAAATAGAAATTAGTCGACAAAGTCGAACGATAGAAAAAATAATGATAACATTGTTTATTCTTTTTTTTTTTTTATTTTTTTTTTTTATATTCTTTTTTATTAATTTTGAAAAAAACAATCAGTTTAGCGTCTTGACCAGGACGGAAAATAGAAAGTAATCGACATAGTCGATCGATAAAAAAACAATGATAACATTGTTTAATCTTTTTTTTTTTTTTTTTTTAAATTCTTTTTATTTATTTTTTAAAGAAAAAAAACGGAAAATAGAAATTAGTCGACAGAGTCGATCGATAAAAAAAAACAATGATAACATTGTTTGATCTTTTATAATTTTTTTTTTTTTATTTGTTTTATTTGTTTTTAAAAAAAAAAAAAACAAGCGGAATTGATCATAATGGGTGGTAGGGGTTGTTATAACTTCGTTTGAAAATTCTTCTTTTTAGATTTCTTTTTTTTTTTTTTCTTTTTATAGGAGTTAAGATCACTTTCAGGAGACAACACATGAACAAGAGCAGCAAGCAGAGTTGACACTATCAATTCAAATTTGAAATACCGGGAATTAATTTACAAGGAGGTATCTCAAGTGACTTGGTATCTCTAGCGTGTCGGTATCTCTGGAGTGCTGGTATCTCGTATGTGCGTTGGTATCTCATGAGTGATGGTATCTCTTGTGCATTAGAAAAACGAAAAAGAATGTCATGACCATGACGGAAGAATTGAGGAATTGAGTTAACATGTTCAATTTAACTTATTTAAACTTTTTTTTTTTTTACAGACCGTAACTATTTGAAAATAAAATGTAGATGGGAAACAGTGAAAAGTAAAATGGATGATAAAATTAATTGAGAAATATGACATAACAGACCAGATAGAGAGTATTAAAAGGAAAATGAAAAGGAAAAGAGAAACTAGGTTAACACTTATTTAAATTAAGACCGGTTAGTCAGTTTAAGGTCCTGACTAGGACCAACAAAAAAGAAAGAAAAAAAATTAACGATCAAGCTGAGCTGATCTTGTTTTTATTACAAATAGGGGAGCGGGAGGGATGGAAGGAATAGAGGAAAAAAAAAGAAAAGGTTGATCAATTGGATCTGATCGTCGAGAAGAAGAAATTATTTTAAAGGTTGATCGGTATAGCCGATCGTTGAGAAAAATAAACAGATATAAATACAATCAGTTTAAATTAAAAAAGAAAAAAAGATTAACGATCAAGCTGAGCTGATCTTGTTTTTATTTAAAATTAGGGGAGCGGGAGGGATGGAAGGAATAAAGGAAAAAAAAAAAAAAAAAAAAGGTCGATCAATTTGATCTGATCGTCGAGAAGAAGAAAACAATTATTTTAAAAAAATGATCGGTATAGCCGATCGTTGAGAAAAGAACAGATATAAATACAATCGGTTTTGGTGATCGATGAGTGGAGCGATCACTTGACAAGAAGGAAAAAGAAAGGACCGATTAATTGGGGCTTTGGTTGTATTCCCAAGGCATATTTTTTTTTTTTTTTTTTTTTATTATTCATTTACATTATTTATTTTTTTTTTTTTTTTTTAAATTAATAATCACATTTTGTTCAAAAATATTTCATATTAGAGTAAAAGAAAAAGAAAAAAAGAAATAAGAGAAAAAAAAAAAAAAAAAAACCATTGCTGGCCCCCTCACCACTCATAGAGGATGAGGAGGCCAGTAAGGCGTCACTCAAATCTATGCCAAGCCTTGGGAACTTGGATTGGGGTTTAGACCATTTATAATTAACAATTAACAATTAACCTGATTAACGTTATGATCTGACGGACATAAACATATCGATAAAATAATACAAACAAAAACGAACAATAAATAATAAATAAGCTAAAAAAACTAAATAAACAAAATGATGTGAAAGTAAGGAAAAAGAGAATTACAAGGGGGTGGAGTCACCGTGAACGTCATCAGCAGAACATCTCCTTCGATTGTAACGATATCTTGATGGAGGGGTCCGTTTTTTCAGAGTTGAACGCTCAGACTTTCTCGGCGGAGTTTCATTTTCCTCATGTTCTTCTGTGTCTGGCGGACTCAAACCTTCTGCCCATGAAGCTAATTGGAACTTCAGGGCCGCAATTTGAGACCGTGCCAAGGCGAGTTGAGCATTTAAATCGCTCGCCAGTCCCGTTAACATCATGGATTGCTCAAGCTGCTCTGCGTGAGTTGTACACCGTTGGTGATTCAGCTCCGAGAGGCGAAGTTGGGCATCCAGAAGTTGTTCTGAGAGCTCTGCCGCTTTCTCGTTTGTTTCGAGAGAGTCATCTACTGCTCGACAGTAATTCTCGAGTAAGTCAATCCTACCCTCGGACCATTGTCTCGCAATAGGTGTATTCTCTTTAACGGAGATAACGTGACTCTCTTGTCGTAAAATCTTGGTCGGCGTGCGGTCGAGAGCTTCACTCTGCGGCATTGTCGGAGGAATTGAGGCTAGAGGACAAAGAGGGGTGATATAATTAAGGGTAGGGATAAGGGGTTTAATAAGAGGAGTAAAAAGACTACTCGTAGTTGTAAAGAGCGAGAGGTAGTTCTTTGCTATCTTCATCATAGCAACAGATTCATACAGAACGGGGGTTCGGGGGGAAACTTGTTGACTAAAGTGGGTCATACGGGGACGCGCGGCACGCAAACTCTCGACCTCCTGTTGAGTATAGAAAAGTCTTATTTTACTTTCTCTTTCCTCATTACATTTGGTCTCCAATTCGTTCGACAGAAGAACAAACCTTTGATGGTAATTAAAGAGCGCCATTTCCGATAGGTCTGTTGATCCTGAGTGATCCCAGCTACAGTTTTGTTTTTCTTTCTTTTTTTTAGAAGAAGATCAGGACATCCAAGCACTGCTGGATAGTTGCTGAATGCAGGGCCTGCCTGTGGCATTATAATAACAGGCTAAGTCATTTGTAGTTCATAGTTTACCTTTGATTTTATAACTTCACATAGGTACTATGAACGATGAGAGATCCAGTGGGATCACTCAGGGTCTAGTAGAGACCACCAATGTTGTGCGTTGATAGGCAAGGTGACCAACCTTGACATTCTTTCTTTTCTCTCCTGTTGTGACAAACACAAAATACACACACAGCTTACAGTGTGTTCTTTGTGTATGTTTTCTTCAGGTGTGAGTAGTTTTTTTGTTCTTGCTCTTCAGGGAGGGCCTTAGCCAAAAGCTAACAGTCCAAATCTCACCTGTAAATTCAACTCAGTCCTTGTCAGTTTTGGCATCAAACTTGTAATGGTTTAATCATTACAGGTTATTTACTGAAATATTTGTTCTAAAAGTTGCTAAGTATTTCTCACTTAGAAATTTTTTATTTTTTTATTTTCAGCTTAATTAGCTACAAATTGTTACTACTAAGTGTTTCTCACTTAGATTTTTTTTTTTTGCTTTTCAGCTCCTTAAAAGCTGCTAAGTGTTTCTGCTAAGTGTTTCTCACTTAGAATTTTATTTTTATGTTCGTTTTCTATCCCTTCTCCTATCCCTTTTGTTCAAAATAAGCGGGAGGAAATTCTCTCATTCATGTTAAGATGCACTCTGAACTTTGATTTTTTGATCTGAGTGTGAGGGAATGACCTGTTAGTGCATTGGGCATAGGCTGGGCTGCAGTTTAGATGTCTTAGGTGTTAATAGGGGGTTCCTCTTAGCATTTTTCTTTGTTCCCACCTTATGATTTTCTTGAAGAAAAAAAATAGAAGTCATAATGGTGCTTCCCTCTGGAAGGGTTGTAAGCCATGGTGTCCAACTAGATTAAAGGACAAGTCTGGGATAATCCCTGCCAGAGGGGCGAGTATTCTACCATGGTTGAAATACTCTGGCAACTGATCTTCAATTTTATGTTGTTTGTTAGCTGCTGGTGTATCTTGATTATGTGTTGATACTTGCATTTTTTTATTTGTAATCTTCTATTACAATCCTCTTTCTGTTCTGGTCTGTTACTTCATTTGTCTTGTATAACTTCAGTTATATCCATTTTACTTTTTATTGTTTCCCATCTACTATTTATTTTCTATTAGTTCTGGTCAGAAACTCCTGGGCAGCAAGAAGGAAAGTAGTTGAGTACTTCTGGGTGTTTGGCATCACCCCCCATAGTGAGCAAGTACAACAGGTAGCATTGGTAGTCTGTTGATCCTGAGTGATCCCAGCTACAGTTTTGTTTTTCTTTCTTTTTTTTAGAAGAAGATCAGGACATCCAAGCACTGCTGGATAGTTGCTGAATGCAGGGCCTGCCTGTGGCATTATAATAACAGGCTAAGTCATTTGTAGTTCATAGTTTACCTTTGATTTTATAACTTCACATAGGTACTATGAACGATGAGAGATCCAGTGGGATCACTCAGGGTCTAGTAGAGACCACCAATGTTGTGCGTTGATAGGCAAGGTGACCAACCTTGACATTCTTTCTTTTCTCTCCTGTTGTGACAAACACAAAATACACACACAGCTTACAGTGTGTTCTTTGTGTATGTTTTCTTCAGGTGTGAGTAGTTTTTTTGTTCTTGCTCTTCAGGGAGGGCCTTAGCCAAAAGCTAACAGTCCAAATCTCACCTGTAAATTCAACTCAGTCCTTGTCAGTTTTGGCATCAAACTTGTAATGGTTTAATCATTACAGGTTATTTACTGAAATATTTGTTCTAAAAGTTGCTAAGTATTTCTCACTTAGAAATTTTTTATTTTTTTATTTTCAGCTTAATTAGCTACAAATTGTTACTACTAAGTGTTTCTCACTTAGATTTTTTTTTTTTGCTTTTCAGCTCCTTAAAAGCTGCTAAGTGTTTCTGCTAAGTGTTTCTCACTTAGAATTTTATTTTTATGTTCGTTTTCTATCCCTTCTCCTATCCCTTTTGTTCAAAATAAGCGGGAGGAAATTCTCTCATTCATGTTAAGATGCACTCTGAACTTTGATTTTTTGATCTGAGTGTGAGGGAATGACCTGTTAGTGCATTGGGCATAGGCTGGGCTGCAGTTTAGATGTCTTAGGTGTTAATAGGGGGTTCCTCTTAGCATTTTTCTTTGTTCCCACCTTATGATTTTCTTGAAGAAAAAAAATAGAAGTCATAATGGTGCTTCCCTCTGGAAGGGTTGTAAGCCATGGTGTCCAACTAGATTAAAGGACAAGTCTGGGATAATCCCTGCCAGAGGGGCGAGTATTCTACCATGGTTGAAATACTCTGGCAACTGATCTTCAATTTTATGTTGTTTGTTAGCTGCTGGTGTATCTTGATTATGTGTTGATACTTGCATTTTTTTATTTGTAATCTTCTATTACAATCCTCTTTCTGTTCTGGTCTGTTACTTCATTTGTCTTGTATAACTTCAGTTATATCCATTTTACTTTTTATTGTTTCCCATCTACTATTTATTTTCTATTAGTTCTGGTCAGAAACTCCTGGGCAGCAAGAAGGAAAGTAGTTGAGTACTTCTGGGTGTTTGGCATCACCCCCCATAGTGAGCAAGTACAACAGGTAGCATTGGTAGTCTGTTGATCCTGAGTGATCCCAGCTACAGTTTTGTTTTTCTTTCTTTTTTTTAGAAGAAGATCAGGACATCCAAGCACTGCTGGATAGTTGCTGAATGCAGGGCCTGCCTGTGGCATTATAATAACAGGCTAAGTCATTTGTAGTTCATAGTTTACCTTTGATTTTATAACTTCACATAGGTACTATGAACGATGAGAGATCCAGTGGGATCACTCAGGGTCTAGTAGAGACCACCAATGTTGTGCGTTGATAGGCAAGGTGACCAACCTTGACATTCTTTCTTTTCTCTCCTGTTGTGACAAACACAAAATACACACACAGCTTACAGTGTGTTCTTTGTGTATGTTTTCTTCAGGTGTGAGTAGTTTTTTTGTTCTTGCTCTTCAGGGAGGGCCTTAGCCAAAAGCTAACAGTCCAAATCTCACCTGTAAATTCAACTCAGACCTTTCCTCATTACATTTGGTCTCCAATTCGTTCGACAGAAGAACAAACCTTTGATGGTAATTAAAGAGCGCCATTTCCGATAGGTCTGCTCTCTGAGTCAGATTTGCGAGCTCACGTTTCCTGTAATCTTCCACTAAGTCATATTGTCGAACTAGTGCAGAAAGAGAAGTCTTCGATTCATCGCGTTCTGCTGTTAACCGTTGAATTACTCCTTCCAGAAGTTCATATTCTTTTCTATCTTTTTCAATAATTAAAACAGGGGGCGCAGGAGGAAGTGAGGATGGATCCTGATTGGTAGCTTTGATCTCAACAGGTAATCCATTTAGTAACTGCTTGTCTTTCTCGAGGGAGGCTGACATCGCATTAAAGTAAAATAAAAATAGAACATAAAAAATTCGTTCTTTCATTTGCTCTAATTCGTTTTCTAAAATCTGGCATTTCAAGGAAAGTTTCAGCCTTAATTTTCCTTCTTTTTTTTTGTACAAGGGGGTTTGAGAACCCATGTCAGATTGAGTTCTTATCACCATAGCAAAATCAGTAAGAAGTGTTTGCGATCCCGTTGACATGAGTTCAGGTGGGGGAGTCTGGAAAGAGATGGAAGAAATAGAAGAGAATGACAAGGAGAGTCCAGTGAGCTCATCCTCATCTAACAAAACAGAAGGGGCCGGGGAGGAAGAACCATTGGCAATAAGTAGAATAGAAAGAGCCGATGCGTAACAAGTTTGCCAGATAAAACATTTCTCAAGCCACGATCTTTCAATGGTGAGCTTTTCGATCGTTTTCAGTTTTGTTACTTTGTGGATTTTGACTTCTTCCACAGGGAAGATTTCTTTACCATCTTTTATAAAACTTGCAGTGGCAGGTTCTTCTTTAATGCTGCGCATTAGTGGTCTTGAATGCCACGTGGGGAGGTTCCTCGTCTGGAACAGAACATATGAGCACTGTCTGGCGATTCTGGTGCATTCACAAAATAAAGCTTTTGTTGGTGCTAAAGGTGAACCGATGTGACGTGTCCAGATGTTCAGCTGGTCCATGCAGATGTTTCCTCGTACGCCAACTTCAATAGTAAAAATGTTACAGTCGAAGCCATTAGCGATGATCGAGTCTCTTAGCTTTAGGTATTTCTTTTCCTTTAAGACATGAGAGGTTTCGAAACGATCTTCATTTGGACACGTCAGCTCCAGAATCAGTGCTCTTTTCGCAAAAAAAGAATAAATAAAAATGTCTGGTCTTAGAGAGGACGAGACATGGCACACTTCAAGAGGAACAATTAGGCGGTTATCACCGACATCGTCGAGGATGACCCAATCATTCGCTAGTGATAGTTCGCCTGTCTCTTTAGAAATTCTTTCTAGGGGTTTATTTTCCCCTGTTTTTAAAAAAGTTTGAGAGGGAGGCGGGAGGTTTTCTTTTCTTTTGTTGGCTTTTATTATCAACTCTTCCAAGAAGATAACAATGCGTTTTAGAACGCTGTCGTGACGCCACGTGAACCTCCCTTGTGTTAAAGAGACAGGACAGCCTGTTAAGACATGCCTGAGGGTAGGATTCACTTTGCCACACAAAACACAATTTTGGTCCACATTGGTGATGTTCCACCTCTTTAAATTATCTTGTGAGGGGAGGGTGTTTGTAACCGCTTTCAGTTGAAATGAGATATAGGCAGGATTTCCCTCCCTAAGTACCTTATTCCAGGTGAAGTCGTTTATCATACATTTAGACCACTCCTTCCACTGACCTTGGACTTGTAATTTATTCAAAGAGTTCAGTAGTTCATCTGTGGCTTCCACTTCAAAACGCTTAAGGAGATCGGGGCGAGTAGTACGTAGATCGCGCAATCGGTGACCAAGACCAGCTGATTGCTTCGCAAGAGAACGGTAAGAAAAAAACTTAATAAGGCGCTCCCACTCAGCAGAAGCTGAAAACTTTTTCGACCAGTTGGACGATTTCTCCATAATAACATTGTAGACACCGTGCATGTCAGAGTCTTGTGAGGATCTGAGGATGTCTAGTTTAATTGATTGCGCTTGTTTATATAGCGTCTCAACTCTTTTGTGTCTGAGACCAACAGTGTTCTTTGAACCGGTAAAAAGGATGACTGTGTTCGCAGAGCGGACAAATCCCCACCATTTCTTCAAAAAAGGTTTAATAATTTTGTCCATTTTTTTGGCAAAAGGGAGAGATAAGTCATGGATCATTAAACTCCATGTTAACCTTGACAATAACAAGTGTTGGACAGACCAAGCCTTCTGAGACCCATATAGTGGCATGGCGTCGACTTTTTTTAAAAAATTCCTGGTAAAAGTGGTCAGGCGCTCTCGTAATTTCTGTTCTTTGGCGTTCGGCTCAAACCAACGCCCGAGGTATTTGAACTCTCCAGCTTCCTGGAGATTCGTAATCGGAACATTGTTAATCTTCAGGTCCGGGTTAGCTGGTTTCCCTTGTACAAAGCTGTGGGCAATGCATTTCTGGGGTTTCGCTTTCATACCACGAGACCAGGAAAGAAACTGTTCGAGCGACTTGATTAGCAATTTTGCCCCCGCCTTTGATGACGTGGTAAGTTGTAAATCATCAGCAAAAGCTGCAACTAATAGTTGGAGGGATTTATTGTTAAACTCGTAGGCTTCCTGTTGATGAACTGCTAAGGAAAAGAGCAGTAGTTGGAATACCAAATTAAAAAGGGTTGGGGAGGAAACGCAGCCTTGAAAGACACCAACTTCAAAAGGGATAGTGGGCGTCAGGCCTTCTCCAACTCTGATTTGGACGCGCATGGAGGAATAATACCTTTTATAGAAACCGATTATTCTTTCGTGAATTCCGAAATATTTTAAAGCAAAGAAAATTAATTGATGTTTGACTGAGCCGAAAGCATCTGCCAAATCCACCCAGACAATTGTTAGGTTTTTCCGGAGAGCTTTCACTTCTTTAAAAATCTCTGAGGTGATCGTGGCATGTTCGATACACCCAGAGACACCTTTCCTAAAGCCTTTTTGAAAATTAAATTTAGAAAGAGTGTGGTTTGCGACGGCTTCCTGAATAACCGTATTAAAAATTTTCCCGTCGCAGTTGCCCACAGCTATCGGTCTCGTTTTCGAGATGTCTTTCCCATCGGAGTTGGGCTTTGGGAGCATTGTTACAAATGCTAAGCCCCAACTATCCGGATAGGCCTTGAGTTCGAAAATTCTCTTTAATACCTTGTAAAGTGCTTCCATAAAAGTTGGGACCTTTTTCCATACAACATAAGGTATGCAATTGGGACCAGGGGCACATTTGTTTTTTTTCTTTGATAAGAGAATACCAAACTGTTCGAAGCTCGGGAACTGGATATCATCCATTGTCTTGTAGTCAGACTTAGGTAAAAAAGAGGGATGGGTGAAATCAGTTTTTTTTTTTTCATTGTCACAATAATTGTTTTTAAAATGTTCAATTATTTTTTCCTCTGGAATATCAAGGGAGGGGGGTTGAGGATCTTCTTTTTGGAGTTCTTCTTTTATGGCAGTAAACGGATTTTGACGAAATTTATCTTGTAATTTTTTGAATAAATTTTTCTTTTCTAAATTCCGATACATTCGGAAAATCCTTTTCATTCTCGTTCTTGCCTCTTTCCATTTGACAGCGTTCTCTATAGAAGGCCCGGATTTGCGGAGCTCCTGTCTTAGCTGTTTCATTTCCAGACGACATTCAAGTTTTTCTTGGTCGAGGATGACCTCTTCCCTTGATTTCTGTTTGCGGGGTAAATTCCGCTTTGTTTCTTCAAAGAAACCGCTACATATTTGATAAACCGTTTTGAGTAGTTTATCAAGTTGGTCGGCAGGTTTTGAAGAGTTTTCTGTTTCGACGGTGAAAGTTTGAAGTTTTTCTGCAGCAGAAACGTCGATGTCCTTCCATTCAGTTCCAAAAGATCGGAATTTGAGACGAGACGGGTGTAACGGGGTAAAAGTGGGTGTTGTAGAGTTATAAGGAACGAAAGCTGTTTGTGAAGTTTTAAAATCTACAGATTCTCCTACAAAGGGAGGTTCCAGGTCTGAATTATTCCCTGTGAGGGGAGACAGAGGTGTACCTTTACATGTACCGTTAACACAGTGTTTCGCTCTCGTAGCGATACTTTTGAAAAGCTTACCACATTCTGGACAAGGTAAGTGGTAACAATCTTTAACTTGGGAGTGGGTAGATGGGGGAAAACGTGACTTATAGTCCTTAAATTCCTTACTAAACTTACAGTTAC